>JADLZN010009535.1:0-169199 GCA_018155175.1 Sinocyclocheilus anophthalmus | reverse complement strand
GAGGAGAAAGAATGCTGAGTTGCATCCAAAGAACTCCATACCTACTGTGAAGCATGGGGGTTGAAACATCATGCTTTGGGGCTGTTTTGCTGCAAAGGGACCAGGACGACTGATCAGTGTAAACGAAAGAATGAATGGGGCCAAGTATCGTGAGATTTTGAGTGAAAACCTCCTCAGCAAGGGCATTGAAGATGAAACGAGGCTGGGTCTTTCAGCATGACAATGAACCCAAACACACAGCCCGGGCAACGAAGGAGTGGCTTCGAAAGAAGCATTTCAAGGTCCTGGAGTGGCCTAGGCAGTCTCCAGATCTCAACCCCATAGAAAAACTTTGGAGGGAGTTGAAAATCCGTGTTTGCCCAGCGACAGCCCCAAAACATTACTGCTATAGAGGAGATCTGCATGGAGGAATGGACCAAAATACCAGCAACAATGTGTGAAAACCTTGTGAAGACTTACAAAAAACGTTTTAGACCTCTGTCATTGCCAACAAAGGGTAAATAACAAAGTATTGAGATTAAATTTTATTATTGACCAAATACTTATTTTCCACAATAATTTGCAAATAAATTATTTAAAAACCCTACAATGTGATTTTCTGTATTTTTTCTCTCTCATTTTGTCTCTCATATTTGAGGAATACCTATGATGAAAATTACAGGACTATCTCATCTTTTTAAGTGGGAGAACTTGCACAATTGGTGGCTGACTAAATACTTTTTTTCCCCACTGTATTGTAAAAACAGTAATATTGTAAAATTGCAATTTAATTTTAATATATTTTAAAATGTAACTTATTCCTGTGATAGCAAAGTTATATTTTCAACAGCCATACTCCAGTCTTCAGTGTCACATGAATAATTCAGAGATGCTTCTAATTTCTAAATTTGTTTAAACTTGCCTCTAAATATGGCATTGCATTAACTGTAGAATCATAATATTAAATATGATTTGTTGTGTTTTCAAATTTAGAGTGGTAGTGCTGTTAAGCACAATACCAGCAGAATACACTGGAACAATGGTGATTCATGGGGTTTGAAATGTTGTGTTGGTGTCTGCAGTACATTATATTTCATTTTTACAGTGAAGAACATGCTGTTCACATCCTGACACACCTGTCAACACTAGAGTACAATCTCTCTCTCGCTGTTCAAATCTGCTCACCTCCCCCCACATCTTAGTAACTGTGCTTAGACAGTTTCTCTCTCCATTCGGACAATGTGGAAGACAAGTGACGGACCCCTGTAAAGTACCCACCGGGATCTGTGTGTTAGGCTACCGCAAGGTGACCGTTATCTCATAAATTGAGTCTTTTAACAACTATAAAAAGCATTAAGGCGTACAATCTGATGATATATGGGGATTATTACATTTCTAGGTCATCACTGAAGTGGAAGCTGTGGAGCTTTTGTATTTAATTCTCTATTTCTTCCAGCAAGGCTTTTGAAGTGATAGTTCAGTCAAAATGTTATTTTTTTTTATTACATTTAAAGTATTCTAGTCTCTAGTTCTTTTATATAACCAGTAGTTCTGTCGATTTCATGCATTAGTTTTAGGGGTCGACGATTATTGGCCTGGCCGATTATCGGCGCCGATATTAAGCATTTTTATGATTATCGGTATCGGTCATTTTCAAAACCGCTTCGCCGATAAAATAACTTAATTTTCGCTATTTGGCTCTGATGATGTCCTTTAGCACAGTATTCTGACTGATGATTATAATGGGGTGCTCCTGACAGCCTAACAGGTGCTAACAGTTTAATCCTTCAATAGGTTGTAATTTTGCTACATTTCGCTGTTTCTTCTGGCCGCTTCCTCTCCTTCATCGAGTCCCGTGCATCGACTCTGTTCGAAACCTCAGTTGTTTCTCCTAGTTGTTTCTCCTAGACAGCAGTGAGAAAAAAAGAAGAGCAAATAGAGGATTTTGCTTAGGTCTCCTGCTTCTCAGATGTTTCTCCTGCAGAAAAGAACCCAGTAATGTGTCTCTTCCAGAGTTTAAGAAGAGATCTCAAGTTTCTGTGCACAGTTTTCCAAGATACTAAACTCTGCAGCCATACATAAAAAAATCTCAGGATGAACTCAGATGTTTCTTATCTAATTCTTCCCAGACCAAGTTATCTGTGTCATGCCATTCCCAATTCCCATTCATTTTAAAGCGCCTTTACTGCATGTCAAAAATTGTCTCATTTGTACCTTTTTGTAGGAACTATAGGTGAAACATCTGAAAGTTGATACTTAAATGAAACATAACTATGACCTTTTACCTTCTTTCTCCTTCACTGAGCACATTTACTGTATAATAAAAATATGTTTTGTTGATGTAAATCCCCATGCGCACTAGGCCGTGACCGTGTGTTTGCCACTTGTCAAGCTCATTTTCAGCATGTAAAGCTTTTCACATTTCGCAAATTCAAATGTAACAAGAGCGAGGCGTAGGACGTGCCAAAGGGAGGACAATGTCAGCGAGAATTTCAGGGCCGCTGAGCACACAGAAAGCATTTCAGGCCAGACTTCCGCGGCTAGTTAATGAATAACCCTAACCTTGAGTTAACCGCTGCAAATATCTGTCTGTAACGCTGCGGCTGCGGGGTGTGTTCTATTGCGTTTATCTCGCCAGCTATGTGTGTGAGTGTTCAGACCTGAATAAAGTATTGTATAAATGGGCCTGCAGGGCAGCTGAGTTGGCAGCGAGGGAAGGAGTCTGTCAGTATGATGTGAATTGTTTGTGTGTGTGTTTAGAAAGAGAGGTTTGAGGCGGCTCATCTGCATTACAGGAAACCGACGAGTCACATTTAGCTTTCGCCTTATCTCACCTCTGGAACGGCAGAGGAAAAATACACTGTTGATAGGGTTATGAGTGTGTGTGCGTGCAGCTCAGGATGTTCCCACACTCACTCTTTCTTTCTCTCTCTCTCTCTCTCTCTCTCTCAGGTGGCCAAGGTGGAGTACGTACGCAGGAGGCCGAAGCTCCGGGAGGTGCAGGTGCAGCTGGAGGATCATCTCGAGTGCGTCTGCACGTCCAAACATCACTCAGAGTCCCGCATACACACGGGTACACTTTTAATCATTTGCTTTCCCACACCTTGTTTTATTTTCCCCTCTCCACCCTTTTTTCCTGCCCCGTCGTTTCCCTTCGCTCTCCTCCGCTCAAAGGCCAGCCTAGTTCGAGGGCTAAAAAAAGAAAAGGAAACGGAAAATTAGATACTGGCCAAAAGCGGCAGGCAAGATTTACAGACTCTATATTTTGGCCTAAATTGATAGTGAAGATTGAAAGCCAAGGGACTAATGGGTCACAAGGTGGAGAAGGGATATAATGGTACGATAATATCTGACGCTTCTTCATTCCATAGCAAAAATGAAGCTATTGTTGAATACATGCTTAATTCAAAAAGGGTATATATGGAGATATATCTATATATATATATATCAATAGCTGGGTAGCCTCCAAGAACTGTATTAGCTTATTTGATAATATTTTATATAATATTTAATACTATTTTAAAAGTTATATTTAAAATGTAATATTTTTAATTTCTATTGTTAATAGTTATTAAGACAAAATAAAGTCAGTAAAAAATAAGAAAAAAAATACAAGCTTTTTGTCAGTTAATAATATATATATATATATAGAGATTATATTCGTTTTAATGATGTTTAAGATAAATGTAATCATTTAATAATATTTAATTAATGATATACTTAAATTAAGAACAAAAAAACAAATTACAAACTTAAAAATAATCATATTTAGCCAATATTTACAACACTTGCCCTATAGACCTTGAAGAACAAATAACAAAGAAACAAATTACAAGTTATAAAATAATATCCATTTTTTGGCCATTTCCATCCTTTGCCCCTTTGCCCCATAGACTTTCATTGTATGCCGCTTTTTTGTCCGTTCAGCAGGTGTGCTGTCAAAGCCTAACAAGGTCTTTTCTTCACAACAGATATAAGGTGAGCGTGGCACTGGATAAAAGAAAGCAGAGGAGGGCCATGGCATCCAATCAGATAACTCAGACTGCACGACAGCTATTGAGTGATATCATCTGAAAAGACGAGGCGGATGTGAACTGTTCAACCCTGAGCGAATCAGGACAGCCTTTTTGGATCGCTTTGGACTTTTGATGCACATTTAGAAGGCACCCAGAGAGAGACTTTGGTGTTGGATTAAAACCCAGGGGAACTAAGCACAACAAACTAGAGACTGCAAAGACAGAGACTCGCAGAAAACGAACTTTGAGTCACAGACGTTGAAATTCTGATTCTATGACCTTTTAAAGGAGCATCTATCACGACTTTATGTATCAAACTGTATTTTCTCAAGCAAATATCTGTATCATGTTATTTTTGTAACTGCCAGTTTTCTATCAACACTGATCTTCTCTTGTATATGCCGTAGAATGAACGAGTACAACAAAACACAATCTGCAGTAACTGATACTAATAAAGTGAATACGTTTTTTGTATTTGTTTGACAGACAACTGTCCCAAAGATCAGTATGACTATGTGCATTCATTACACCGTGTTCTAACCAGGAGCATTGTGATAAATTTAATCTCTTCTATGTCTCTTCCTATCTGAATTTTCTCTCAACCAACTGTAAACACAGCAAGCGATGAGAGACAATACATTTTTTATAGTCTACTTCAAATATATGTTTCAGGTGAACTTATTAAGATGAATGCAATCACAATGTCCTGTTTGCTTTTTTGGGAGCAAACTGTGGATTTAGATGATAACTAAGCCAATTGATATTGATCACACATGGTTGTAATTATAAATGTTAAATGTAGTTTCTATGTATCTGTGTAATATTGATGACACATAGTGATATATTTAATCACTTAAGGCCTGTTCACACCAAGAACGATAACTATAAAGATAAATATAAAGATAACGATATTAGCATCCTAACCAGTGGACGATATCGTCTGTTTATTCTAAGCGCATGCTCGTCTACCTCTTTAACTTCTCGAGCTCGTGACAGCAGGATTGATTATGATTGGCTGTCAATATTTCTATCATTCATCCGCTGGAAAAAAAAAAATCTGAAAGGATGCAACGATTATCGCGTGTCTGTGCCCCTTTATAGTTATGTTGTGGTTGTGGACTCTGCTATTCGTTAATATTGAGAACGATTTTTAGAACTTTTTATCTTTATCATTATCTTTATAGTTAACCTTCTGGTGTGAACGGGCCTTTAGAGATTTACTGACACCTTTAAAAATTTAGGTGATTTTTGAGGCGACTAACCCTTATGAAAATTATGTTTTTATTATAGTAAATGTTTACGAACCATATTTTTTGGTGGGTTGATTACCATTTTGTGTAACCACAGTTTTTTTTTTCTTAGCCTATTTTATTAGTAAAACCACAGTTCATGGGAAAACTTGCGGGGGGAAAAAAAACATTATAAACTGCATCAATTACACAGTACTAAAAAACAAAACATTTTCTTCTTATTTATTTATTCTGACCAAATTACTTGAACCAACATCACAGTTAAATTTACAAAACTATCTTAAAAAGCATTGCGACACGTAACCCCGCCCCCTCAAAATTCTATTGGACAGAAATAGCCTATGTTTACATCAAACATGGATGAGGAGATACTTGATTTTAGAAGGTCTACAGTCGGATAAAAACATCGCATTTCCCTCAAGTTCCACGAGGAAAAACATAAAAACATGCCGTGAGTTGAAGCATCACGGTGTTATGAAAATACGAGGTATGTATAAATTAAATTTAAAGTTTAACGCTCTTTAGCTACATTGCTAGCAGAAAGAGATAACTGTTCTGATTGGCTGTTGTAAACTTGACTGCGTTGCGTCACGCCCCATTTTCGTGTTTGCTTTGTTGGACAGTTTGCTTGTTTTGTCATCTTTTCACGTCGCCCCTGCCCTGTTTAGGACACAGTAAGTATGAACTTCTCTGGAAGATTTTAAGACATCAAATAATTATCTTATTTCTTATTCGTGCAGCACTCTAATATGATGATAACTGAAATTATGGAGGCTGCATTGTTAGGTTTAGGCATCTGCAAACATTAACATTACTCACACAAACACATACATATCCAAACCACAGTGATCTGTCTGGACCAAGCTGTGCCCTAAACGATCGCTCAATCCATGTCTGGCTGCTATAGAAACTTTGATGGGGTTCCTTAAATTGACCTGCCCAGCATGGTTTCAAAATGAGAGTTCATTATAGTTGCCAGTTACTAGCATTCACACAAAAAAAACTGCTGTAGACAGTGTTTAGCTGAGAGACAAGTTCAGATGAACATCATGATGGTTTGAGGTCTTGTTACGTAAGACGTCTTTCCCGAGAAGGGTCTGGCTGCAGCCTCGCACTTGCACTCTCACTCTCAGACTTGCACTCTCAGACACTTGCGCTTCCGCTAGCGACGTCACTTGCAGGCTTTATTTTTTATTTTGTTCTATTTTTTATTACTTTTTGTTTGAATCTCTCAACATTTTACAACAGTAGCCAGGTGGTGAAGACAAGAAAAAAGAAAATAAATTACAATGTCACTTGCAATCGTCACATGCACTCTGCGCTACCTGCAATGTTACTTGCGATCAGCACAAATCGTGCGTGTTGCCAATGGAGACAAGGCACTGTGGTTAAACGATTAAAACTAATTTAATACTGTAACCTACAGGGTCCTGCAAGAAAAAAACAAGACCCGCAAATCCGTGGCCACAGAACAGCAGAATACGAACCCAAGCCACAAAAGTCTGGCGCTAACGTGTTCATACGTAGAAAAATAAACAATTAACAGGGCTTAAGTATTAAGGATGCTATGAAAAATATCAAATTAAAATAGAAAAAAGTATTAATAAATGATATGTATATAGTATTTTCCTCCCATTCCGCAAAACGTGGCATGATGTGGCATAATGGACTAAAAAGGCCCAACTCAATATGCTCCTCTACATTATTAATATACATAACTAATATGTACAGGCAAACAGTTGAGCCCAGAATAAACGCAACATGCAAAGTTTCACGTTAAGCGTTTTTCCATATAGAATAAACTGTCTACAGCTCTGTTATATCACTGTCTTTGTCCATTAAGCTCATTACAGTTTTTTAATGATTTTCTATGGGAGGAACACGTTTAACGTGCAATTTAAGGCATTGCGTTCTGGGATTGTCTGCTTGCCTGTACGGAGTTGATCCTTTCACAATGCATTTCAAAATGCACGTTCATAATTGCTGTTCTGTATATCCTCAGGACATACTCTATGATACTGTATATATGTATTATTCAAGAGTCAACAACAAGACATATAGGCTACTGTATTGTCTTTATCATCTGTTATTATACAACATTAAGCGTTTTGCTTTATGGGAGGACAAGTGAAAGTTTGCGCATTGTGTTCATAGCCATCTGTTTGCCTTGTAGTACATTAAATAATAACTATATATCGAATTTTATCTTTTAATTGAACTTAATGTATCTTAATACATTACGCCATGTTAAGTGTTTATATTTTTCTACAGGAGGAAAACGCTTAACGAGAGACTGCGCATTGCGTTCATATTCTGCTGTTGGCGACGGATTTGTGGGTCTTGTCTTTTTCTTGCAGGACCCTGTAGGTTATTGTACTAAATTAGTTTTAATCGTTTAATCAGCACAGCTTCTTGTCTCCATTGGCAACATGCACGATTTTGTGTCGATTGCAAGTGATGTCGCAGATATCAGAGAGTGCAAGTGGCTATTGCAAGTGACTTCTTGTTTTCACCACCTGGCTACTGTTGTAAAATGTTGAGCGATTCAAACAAAAAGTAATCAATAAATAGAACAAAATAAAAAAATTAAAGACTGCAAGTGACGTCGCTAGCGGAAGTGCAAGTGTCTGAGAGTGCAAGCCTGAGAATGCACGTCTGAAAGTGCAAGCGCAGGCTGCAGCCAGACCCTTGTCTTTCCCTCAAATGCGTTAGTATGTTGGTTTTAGGACTTAAACATGCTTTCTATACTTTAAACCACCAGTTTGGGTGTGTTTGAAGGCACAATAGGGCCAATGTGAGTCATTCGTGTGACTTTGTTGTGATAGTGACATCTAAGTAAGTGTTGTGTGATGAGCATGTGTGGGTTTGTAGTACTTATACCAACAACACGGCCATAGTGTTTCAAAGCTGCCTAGCAGGTGCACTTCACTGTGAAGTCTGTTCCAAAAAGGCAGTGAGGCCAGAAGTGTACTTTATTATAATGTTGAACTGTGGATTAAAATACATATTTTCAATAACAAGAAATTCTGATGATTTAAAAATGAACTGTTTTGACAATTTGCATGTGCTGTGCAATTGCATTGTTGCGTATTAGTGTATTATGCTAAGGAGCACTATTTGTGGTGTTGTGTATTTTTATGCTGATTATTGCATTAGCAACATGCTAACATTAGTCTCTATTGAAATTCATTTTGAGTTGAGTCTTCCATGCATTTCTTGTAAGGAGCACAAGTTGTTCTGCGTATGTACAGTATATCTTAAAAAGTCAGGCATTAACTAAAATTTTGAAACTAAAGCTATAGTCTGAGCTCATTTGGCCTCCAAAAGAAAGAAAGTGAGATAGAAAAGGAAAAGAGAGATCTCTTTCACGCAATTTGCTTTGAAGTACAGAAGCTTAATTCAACGGTAAAAACTCTGTCGTGTGTGAAAATCAGGTTTATTGCAGTTAATAGTGTAAATTACAGAATGGCCTTTTCCAGACTGTCTGATGGATTCAGGTTTCTGACCTCAGACAGAAGCAAACAAAGGAAAGGATACAGGGAATTTGTTTCTCAGACTCCCATTTCACCTATTTTTCTTTCTTTCATTCTCATTTTCCCCCTCTCTTCTGAAAACCTTCTTGTGAGTACAATAAACAACCACTTCATTTGTTTTATCCTTACCTCAGCAACTGACATCTTTTGATATCATAGAGAGAGTTTCTCCTCCAGGGTAGAATTGAATACAGTCTCTATAACACAACGTGATTGTTCTTAAAGAAAATGGCTTTTGTTTCACAAAGTGTTGATCTGATATAAAGATTCAACACTGTGAATCTGGGCCTCCAGGCAGGTATGTCCATTTCCTGCTTTAAGCTATCCCACCTGACGGCTTCCTGACTGAAGGGCTACAAGTAATCGCACATCTTTTGTCACAACATACCTGAAATTGGTTCAACAGTGTACTCTAGGGTTACTGCAGTTACACTAAAGCAAGAAGCAACTCAAAGCCATGCCTTACAATGATTTTTTTTATGTTTAATGTGGTAACAGGTAGCTAAAAGCCCTTTAACTGTGGTACAATCACTGAAAAAACTTCCTGCCATGATGTGAGGTATTTGTTAGGGTGGTCTAAATGGTTGCTAAGTAGTCAAAGGTGCTCAACAGTCACTGGTATAATCTATTCTTTAAATTTGGTTTGGGTGCATCCTCCACTGCAAAGTCTTTTTTTTCGCCCATTCTGTGATCCACCGTGGAATAATTGTAAGATCACTTAGAAACATAGCAGCACACATCTCTTTTATGTGCCAATGTTTAATAATTTTAAGATTATTGGGTTTATTCAAATGGTCACAGGTGTTTATCTTTTTTTATTATATAACATCTTTGAATGAGGCTCAGCCAATCAAATTTCAGAACCAAAAGTGTTAATTTTTTTAAAAAGCTATTTAAAATGTAATGTTTATTGAAGATGCAACACATTCAAAATACATGACAATCTTGTATGAATTCATACAATCTCATGTGTTCAGAGACATATTTACATACAACCTGATGACACCCCCCGAGGGTTAAAATTAGATGATGTACAAATTTATGTTTATGTACAAATAGTATGCGTTTGTACAAGCCAGAATGTATGAATTTATACAAAATTGTCCTTATGGATCTGAGATCAGTTTGGAAGATGTCATCAATAATGTATGTAAATGACAGCACTGCTAAGTCTGGTTTTCGATGTCTCAGGTCTGCATGTGAAGGATTAGTCCAGCTGTGACATTCTACTTTGAGGAACAGGGTAGGTTAATACTCTCGAGGGGGAGGGATGAGGATTTGATCCAAGATGAGAGAGAATGTGTGTGAGTGGATGTGTGTGTGGTGATAGGGGAGCTACTGAGGCTCAAGCAGAGCAACAATGAGGAGAAGTAGAGACATGCCAGTCCGGAACAAAAGGATGGATGGAGTGCAGAGCTAGAGGGAAAGGAGGGAGGTTGGTGAGTTGGGTGGGGGGATCTGAGTTAAACTGGCTGATCACTATCAGCTAAATGGTCTCTCTTCAACAGCATTCATCTATCCGTCAACCCATCCTTCACACACATACACACACACACACACACACACAATATTTCTCATCCCTGAGCCCCCCATGGAACTCCCACTTTGTCTCTGTTAGACAAAAGAAGGGAGGGAGAAAGAGCCGAAGAGAAGGAGAGAGCGATAAAAGGAACTGATAAGAGGATGTGTTGTGGACACTAAGTGCTTTTTGATGAACTCTCTACTTGTGCTCGTCAGTCACTCAAACAGCAGGGAGTCTGTGTTTGTGAGCGTCAGTGTGAAAGAGACAGAAATTTAAGAACCGAATTCTTTTAAACTGTTCTTAAAAAATCCATGACTGTCTACCTGTACAATACTTCTAAAAGAATATGTTAAAAGTTTAATGTCTGTCTGTCTTTGTGTTCTTCTCAATATATGGGTCGTCTTCTATCTGGAAAGTGACTTGAAAGTAATGCATGGACTGTATTGTGTACTCGTCCTAAAAAGGTAATAATTACATACTTATTACTTTTATGGACAGTAAAGCTTGTACTTTTGTGATTGCGTTTTCTCATTTGGGGGGGCTTCTTGGTATTTTTAATATAAAAGTTCTTTTTTGGCAAATGTAAAATACCTTTTACGCCAAAAGTGAAATAAATACAAATCAGGCTGTAGGAAATGTAAATATATATAGAAGTAGAGCAATATTAATTAAACAATCGATCAGGTCCAGAACGTAGCAAGGAGATTGTAAAATAATCAATGGAATAAGGGCTTCAACCATAATGTATGAAGCTACGAGAATACTTTTGTACGCAAAGAAAACAAAAATAAATACTTTATTCAACAATTTGTCTCCTCCAAATGTTCTCCTCCGCGTTCGGGTCAGCCGCACCACACGGATATGTTGTTTTTGTTCAAATCAAAGCGTAAACAACATAGAAAACGTATCTGTGTGGTGCAGCTGACACAGCAGCATACGCTGTTTGCGTTCAGTGGATACTCTCCAAAAAGGCGCTAGGGTGACACGGAGGAGATGAATTGTTGAATAAAGTCGTTTATATACAAAAAGTAATCTTGTAGCCTCGAAAAATTACTGATCTCCTTGCTACGTTTCTGAACCTTGATCGTGTTACTTACATTGCTGTCTATTGGAGGGTCAAAGAGCTCTGGGAGTTCTGTGTTATGAAATGAACGGGGTTATCTAATGAACTTAAAGGTGTTAGTTCACCCAAAAATGAAAATTAGGCTGCGTTTAACTCACCCCCTAGGCATCCTAGGTGTATATGACTTTCTTCATTCAGACGAATCCAGTCGGAGTTATATAAAAAATTGTCTTGATCTTTAAAGCTCTATCGTTGCACTCAGCGGGTGTTGCATTGCTTCAGTCCAAAAGACGTGAAATAAAAAGCACCTTCCATAAAAAAAAAGTGTCTCACACGGCTACGGGGGGTGAACAAAGGCCTCCTGTAAATATGAATATCGGATATTTTTCTTACCAAAACTCACGATTCGCAAGGAGGCCTTGGTCAACGCCGGAGCATTGTGAGGACACTCTTTTTATGGAAGGGTCTTTTTATTTCATGTCTTTTGGAACCTGAGACAGCAACAACCCGCCTGAGGCAACGATAGAGTTTTTCCTATTACTCCGACGGATTAGTCTGAAAAGAAGGAGAAAGTATATACACTTAGGATGAATCGGGGGTGAGTAAAAACGCAGCTATTTGAATTTTGGGTGAACTAACCCTTTAAGATGTCTTAAGGGTTTAGAACGATATGAGGGTGAATAATTAATGAATTATCCCTTTAACGTATTTAATCATTGCACGTTTGCATCATATTCGGAGTTTGCTTTTCACAGATTTTTATTTTTGAGGAATTCTGAATCTGTCTTTGTGCAAGAAGAGTAAATGCATGTTCACATTTAGTCTAGAACTACATTAGCATCATGTTTACACAGCACACACAACACCTCTGCACTTACTCCCGATTTCTCTCAACATTGGGACAGGAGAGCTGTCAGTCAATAAATGGAAAACAAAGAAACTGCACTACTTATTAAAAAATAACTCAATATTTTCTTGTAAATTAAAAAGTAAAGCGTTACTTTACTAGATACTTGAAAAAAAGTAATCTGATTACATAAATCACTTACTTGTAATGCGTTACCCCCAACACTGACTGTAACTGTCTGTCTATGTGACTGTCTATCTTTAGTCTATAGTTTTCAGAAATTTACTTGACACATTTTCTTTATCAGTAAGCAAAATTTAAATGGTAAAAACCACTTTGGCATGAGCAATTAATCTTCAGTTTTCCCAAAAGTGGGTGGAAATGTTTAATAGTGTATAGAGAGAGTAAAAACAGATCTGAAGTGGAGGAGGGATTCCGGAAGGACTGTTGGAAGGAGTGAAGTGAACAACTATTTATATGTCCTTATTTTTATCATGGGTGGAATTATATGGGCATCTGCCCCACAAACATTAATTAGGAAACTCTGTCGGTGAAAACTTTCCAGAAGATACCACTGCCAGAATCACTGTGCATGCAGTGATTCAGTCTCTTTTGTCACAGATTGTCCACTAACCTATTTATTTTCTCTTTCTCTCTCACACACCAGCCATTTGCAGGATTACAGTCTAGTTCCGTTCATCCCGTGGCAGAGATGACAATTCTGTTTCTGCTCACGTTCTGGTTTAATCCATTGGCAGTTTTTCATTATACACAAATCCATTAAAAGCCTGGTTGAGGGTGACAGGGCGAGGGATCTCGAGTGAGTTACATTTAACACACATCACATTCAAGGCATTGGATATCCCAGAATTACAGGATATAGTGCAACAATGTCTTGTAAATATAGACAAAAGGATTACCATGGAAAACTCCACAGAGGGATTTGATGCTAATACCGTTTTTTGAATTGTCTAAGCACACATGAGTAAGAGAGAAAAATAGAGATGTGAAGTGTGATAGTGGACAGAGATATCCTGACCTGGGATTTTAATCCAGATTAACAGATATGGCTATTTATAGCTCAGTTACATCAGTAAAGTCTTAAATAAATGAATAAATATGCATGCGTGTATGTAATGGCAATAAAGTGTATAATTTAATGTGTTATGGCTATGTTTCGTGTGTCTATTGCATCGTAAGTTGTATTAATTATATTTTTATTTATATAATATCTTTTTCCATCAGCATTTTAAAATCAGTTAAATCAGTTTCATTAAAAGTTCAATCTAAGTGTGCTGTGCCAAAGTGGTTTTGTTTACTGATAACCAAAATAGATTTATTTATTTGCTTTTTAAAAGCTGTGTAATAAATGGCATAATGCACAGTCAGTTCTTTATATTATATTATATATCGAAATAAGTTTAACTAATTCTTGTTTCCCTAAAGTGTCTAAACGGATAATGGGAATGTGGTGGATTGGGTGGAAGGTGGAGGGAGTTTAGTGGATGGGGTTGAGTTTTTTGGAAAAAGGGCAGCAGGGGTACTCAAGGCCACTGGAGCAAAAGTAAGTCTTTTTATTGGAGCAGTGAATTATAGGGATGGGACAGGTTTAGCCTCACCAAGAGGACAAAGGGAAGCTTATGAGCTGACAAGTTGAATCGCTAAATCACCAATATGGTCTTCCTCACACACGCACACACCCTTTAAATTGGCTTTCGTAACACTTCTGCATAACATAAATTTAGCGATTTGATCTGTTTTCGAAATCAAAAAGCTTTAGCATCTCTTTAAGATCAGCATCTGGGCAGCCGTTTAAGTTCGTGGAGAAAATGTAGAACTGTTTGCAGACACACACTTTGTTCCATTGTCTTTTATCCTCTTCTCGCTCCTTGCTGTGACCTGCACTCCGGCTAAATCTTCTGCTTTCTCTTCACACTCGACTCTGGCTGGTTTAAGTGCTGGCTCAAGATGAAGGGGAGGGGAGGTGAAGTAGAGGAATAAAGGCAAGAGTGAAGAATGAAAAGAAGCAGTTGCTGCATACCATTCAGAGGATGTCTGGCTCTTCAGAATAACAACACCTCAAAGCGAAGAGAGAGAGAGAGAAAAGACACAGACGAGGAACGAATGAACAAGGGAGACACTTCACAGAACAAGGAGGAGATGTTTAGAAAACAAGGAGGAGGAATTTAGCAGAAAAGGAGAGAATGAAGAACAGGGGAGGTGTAAAAACAACACTACAGAGAAGGGGAAACCCGAGGCGTTTGGTGATTTAAAGACCAATGGACCATGACAAGATGAAGAGAGAGAGAGCTAGAGAAGGGGAAAAATAGAAAACAAAAAGAAACAAAACACAAACAAAACAAATAAAAAAAAACCCAGTCAATCCATCCTCACATTTAGCCCCTAACCCTATAGATATTGCATATTTATTCTTTATGTTTGTATGTGTAAAAATAATAGTAATGGTTTCAAAATAAATGTTTTATTTCAACATCAAATTAAATATATAACTATAATATCATTTGATATATAACTAATATAAGAAAAATATGTTATTGTTTTATATTAAATATATTTATATATAATATTAATTATATGAATATAAATATAGACATGGAAATACATGTAAATATTTTCAAAATATATACCGTATGTTTGTGTATTTATATATACATAAATATACACAATACACACACATATGTAAACAAAAACTTATTGTGGATGCGAATAATCGTTTGGACAGATTTTTTATATATGTGTATATATATATATATATTATATATATCATATATGTGTGTGGGTGTGTGTGTGGTGTGTGTTTTCGTCTGAAGTTATGGATGTCAGATTGTCACAAAGTAGACATTTTCAGAACAGTGACTGATATCTAATACATTAACATTGTTTAGTTCTAAATCAGTTTGACCCCAGCAAACTACAGATGCTCTGTTTCAAAATCTAAATTAGCCAAATTTTACACTGCATGCATTCTTTTGTGGAGAAGACACTTCCATAATGCACTGAGCCAAAATAGTGGACGAGGTGAGAGAAATTTCATTTAATACTAAAAGGTGAAAATGGTTTGTTTTACCCAATATTTGTGTGCTCTGTGTATTTTAATGCTTTTTAAGAGTACCATGCCATTAACTTAGCAAAATGCTCAAATTAAAGGCTATTGAATTCACATTTTCTTTGTCAACTGTTATTTGTGTGACGCATAGTGTTGTAACTTAAGTAAAGGGTTCCAAATCAATCATTTAGTAGCTTCCATGATGGTTAGGATGCTGCTTACGAGGTACTTCAGTTGTGATTTGAACACTTAGCATATGCATACAGCTGACAAGTGCTTGTTAATGTGGGCGCCTATTGTTGTTCCTTCTCCTGTGTCTTTTTTCTTTTTCTTGATCTTTTTGACTGTGAAACAACAGCCTGGGACAGTGTTGTACAGAATATCTGCAGTTAGAAAAATCGGGCCATGGTCGTACAGTACACACATACTTGTGTACTGGGATTGGGAACCGCTGCCCTAGTGTACATGTAACAATCTAAGTGTACATTGGGCTTAAGTAGGCAGTGAGTTTTGGAACAGAGCCATAGAACACAATAAAATAAATCAAAGTAAATAACTGGCAGGATTGTATAGCAATCAGGGATTCGTAGCATGTCAAAATTCATAATATTTATTTATTCAGTTTGGTACGCTAATGTAACATTTTTCAAATGTTCTAAAAAAGTATCAACTTAGAACTTCTATGTTACGTATGTTGTTTAAGCCTTTCGAAATATCCCACATACTACAGAACATGAAGGGTAACTTTAAAACAAACTTACACTACAATGTCATATTTCTAGACCTTTCCAGCATCTGCACTGCCAGTGTATTTTCAGTCTGTCTGCACCTTCAGTATCACCTACAATGGACTTTGAGTGGGGATTGAGGCTTTAAACTGTTTCCCTCCTGCAGATGATTGAGGAGCCCTTGGGTTTACATTAACCCTTGTCTTACATTCATCACAAGGAGAGAATAGAGCTTAAGATGCCCGGGCCAGACTGATAAAGAGAGAGCCGAGGAGCGAAGGGAGGACAACGAAGCAGAGGATGAGTTAAAAGAACATAAAGAAAGATTTAGCTGCCGTTTATTCAGCACTCTCCACGTAGGGGCTCTCTCTCCATGACATCTGACCTTTGACCTCTGACCAGGGCTTTGTTAAGCAGTCAGGTGCCAACTTGCCCCAAGGCAAGATGGGATTCCATCACCCCCCTCCTCTAGTCTCCCTCCTTTTCACTTATACACACATACGCTCCGGACTCTTGGAAGAAAAACAAATAAGATTTAGCATTATTGCACAGTTGATAAAAGAGCCGATCCTCTCTAGAGCCCATCTACTGTGTGACTCAGGAGCTCAGACAGCTAATTCAGCCCTAAATGCCTTCAGGGATTCCCACAGGAATCGGGGTTGTATAACCAAGGGTCGAGTCATTGCATTTTCCACAAACCCAATCATTTATGTGCAGTATCTTGTGACTTATATTGCCATACGTCAAAAAAAGAGCATTGAGCATTAAGTGCAAATGCCAGTTTTAGAAAGTTTTATCTGTTTTCATGTGAGCAAAGCTACAACATTCTGGCCTTTGTTCTGTGCAACCCCTCACCTTGGGGTCTCTCGGCTCAGAGAAGGCTCCTCAAGCTTAACGTTCAAGATCAAATGGCGCAGAAACAGAGAAAAGTGTCTTTCAACTTGCAGAACAGCCAAGATTAGGGCAAGTACATCAGAGGAGCAGAGCAATAAAGACAGGGAAAGCCTGCGGGTCAGAGAAAGAAACAAGAGAGACAGAAGAGAGAGACTCAACCAAGTAGGGTAGTTCGTCGACAGAATAGTGAGCAATACAAGCGTATCTCACCCTTATCCCCACATAAAACAGACATTATACACTATATTATATATGTATAAAAACACAACATGATTTGTAGCTGTGCTGTCTCTAGTTCAAAGCTGCTTGGAGAAAGCCCTGCTTGTCCGTGCGTGCTGGGGCAGGATCCGAACAGGGATTTTGAGTTTGACAAGCCCACCTCTGTCACTTTTTTCTTCTCGTTTTTTCCTCTTTCATCAAAGAGCGAATGCCTCACTGGCAAGCGGGTAACTGTTTTAATGCGATCATGATGTCCTAAGATTTGAGATGCATTTCACATCAAAGATGGTGAGGGACGAGTTTAGGAAAATGATATGGAAGAAAAAAAAGAAAGGATAAGGAGAGGAGATGGGAAAGGAAGAGACAGGTGAATTTATTATTAAGTTCTTTGGGTTTTGCCAGGTTGTATCAATCTCGTGAGCTCCCATAATGGTAGTTGCTGCTAATATGCATAAAGCTGAAATCGGCATCACAAAACATTTCTGCCGCTTATGTCGCCTAAAATCGCCAATGAAAACTTATGACTTCTAGGCACAGTGACGGAGTTAGTGAAACAGTAGCGCTCATGATGCCATGCCAGCTGTAATCTCTTGCCAGATGTGTGCCTGTGAGCAAAAGCTACCATGTCAACATCCCACCTCTTCGTCCTCTCATCTTCCTCTCACTGCAGCTGTCTTCTTCTTCTTCTCCCTCCATCTGCACCCTCTTCGCCCGCCACCTTGCCGGTCTTCATTCACATTCTGTTTCTTTTTCCTTTGATGTAATGCATCTGTTCTTTTCCAAGACAAAAGTATTGGCTGATAATGGGACTTTTTAAGGACAAATCAGCTTTTTAGAATGGACTTTTTTGCATTTCCTGAAGAGAATACCAGTGCTTAGAGGGCAGTACACATTTTCACCAATGAAGCTGTAGTTTCTGTGCCGCCATTGCAAATATTATGATGATGTCATTGAAGATTTTCCGTATGTATTCATTAGTTTGGAAGTATAGTTCACAAAAATCAAAAATAGCAAGTAAGAGTGTTACAATGTTAAAAATTTGGAACAATACTGATTCAATAATAATTTTCCTGTTATGATATTAAAATTTAATACCATTTTGGCTAAATAAATGATGACAACATTGTCAAAATGATCCTTGTTCAAGGAGCCACAAAAATGACAAAACATGCTGTAATATTCATGCCAGGCCAGTAGTTGGCGATGTAACTTTGTAAACTATGCGCCTTCGCACATTTCTATCGACTGAACACATAATATGCATACGCATCACTGTTTTCACAGATTCATAGTTTTTTGTAATTTACACGGAGTTGATAACGATATAATTTTCAAAAATGTGCACTTTGAAAACCATTTGCAAAAGTTACATTTTCAGGCCCCCAAAATTCTGTTGTCATGTACATAAACGGTTTTCCATTTTTTGTTGAAAACATTGTACTTTGCAATGTGCAATCTGGAGTCTTTCACACTACACTCTTAAAAATAAAGGTGCTTCATGATGCCATAGAAGAACCTTTTTTTCTAAATGGTTCCATAAATAACCTTTAACATCTGAACACCTTTTTTTTCCAAAAAGAAAAAAAAAAAAAAAAGTTTTTGTGGTGAAAGAAGGTCTTCAGATTATAAAAAGGTAAGAAAGAGATGGTCTTTAAAGAACCTTTGACTGAATTGTTTTTTGTGGAACCAAAAATGGTTCTTCTATGGCATCGCTTGAAGAACCTTTTGAAGCCCTTTTATTTTTAAGAGTGTAGTTGCTGAAATGAATACTCTGCAGATTTTGGGTAGTTGGAGTTGACCGGCACAGACCGATACCAATAAATATAGTGAATCCATCTGAATTAATTGCAGAAAACAATGACAAAGACCAAGAATAATAAGAAAAAATAAGTGCAAGCACTGTAAATAGAAGGAGCTGCACTCAATACCCTTTGTGACATCTGCTGTGGTTTGATTGGTTCATCCTTCAGGAGCCTTTGAGATATTAGGAGACACATTTCTAATTCATTGCCTTTGGACAAAGAGGAGCTTCACGAGGATGAACAAGCTTAAGATATGCCTTAGGTGTCTAAATCCTTTTTTTGGCAGGGCACGTAGCCAAAATGTCTTAAGGCTACAAAGATTGTGCAACAGTGGAATGTTTTGAGATGGTGACGGTGGGATTGGACTTGGTCTTTGAGCTCAGGGACTGATTTCTTTCCTGGGGCTACAAGTGAAGAGCAGGGCCTGGCGGTCCTGGATAAAGGTTACCAAGTTAAAACACATCTGTATCAGCACAGTGAGACATGATGACCTATAGCTGGAGGCTTTAGTGTAAGGAAGTCACTGAACTCAACATCAGAGGCACTAAAAACATTGGGGAGGACTTAGAAGAGGTGCTGGAGGCTCAATCTCACAGGCCCCTGGCTTAACCTGGGACTATGGAGAGTGTGGTAGGAATATGGTTGATAAATGTGAAGATGCCTCCAGGATGAGGAGGCTTAACCTGTGATCTAAACAGGGTGGGCCATGCATGCTTTGTTGGTCCGAGTGTTGAAAATAGCTTTTCCCAAACTAATGTATCATTAGATAACAGCACTTAGCCTGACCGGCTTGCTTTCAGTGGCTCAGATCGACCTAAGAGCTCAAAGACCAGATGGAGGGAGAATGTTACCACACACACTAATGCAGTGTTTCCTACTGCATTCTGTTTTCAAAGCGGGATCATAAATTAAGCTTTAGCGTTAGTTCTGGCAGGTCACGTGAGTCAAGCTTGCATCAGCTGATTCTCAGCTGATCACATCTACCTATAGGGATACGACACCTATCGCGGCATTCTTATATAAGCTCTATTCAGTATTATTCATCGGCTTTTCAGCTTGCTCCGGAGCAAATTACCCTCCTCCATACCCAGCTCCAGCTTTCGCCACAGTGCAGGACTTAGCTTTCTGGATATAGTTCCTTGCTAATCAGGACTCCTTTATCTTGAATAAGTGTTCACACTTAAATATGCATTGAGAATTAATGATATCCTGCCTTGTTTCGTTCTGTTAACCCTGGGGGTTCTTATTTGCTGTTCCCCTGCTCATTCATGACAGGCTTCATGGATGGTCAGGGAGTTTTTGCCCGAACGAACCCTACCGCCACACCACACTTGATTCTAAGTATCTATCATTTTGACGCTATGGCTCCTGACAAATTGTCTTACAACATATTCAGCAAACGACTACTTAAAAAATAATTTAAATTGTTTGTGTAAAGTTTACTAATGTTAAACATTATTAATGTTAAAGGTATCATAATAATAAATGCATATATTTTTGTATTATGTTTATGTTATTTATTAGTATTAATATTAAATAGTAGTAGTATTACATCACATTTGATTTTTTCCCCCATAACCTTTGAATTACTGCATATAAACACAATACTGTTTTTTATATTTTTGGAATATCATTTTCATTTAATTAAATAAATGTATTTACTTTATTTTATTTTCTAATAATAATAATACATCTATCTATCTACTATCTATCTATCTTTAGTTTTTTTGACATTTTGGGACCTCGAATATAAAATGGGACGTTACCCAGATGGCTAATGACAAACTGAGAAAAAAAGAAAATTTTATATATAACAAAAATTCTCTCTTTTTTGTTATATATATATATCTATATATTTATATATATACAGTGGGGAAAAAAAGTTTTTAGTCAGCCACCAATTGTGCAAGTTGTCCTACTTAAAAAGATGAGAGAGGCCTGTATTTTTCATCAGAGTGTTTCCTCAACTATGAGAGACAAAATGAGACAAAAAATCCAGAAAATCACATTGTAGGATTTTTTAATAATTAATTGGTAAATTCCTCGGTAAAGTATAAGTATTTGGTCACCTACAAACAATCAAGATTTCTGGCTCTCACAGACCTGTAACTTACTTCTTTAAGAGGCTCCTCTGTCCTACACTCGTTACCTGTATTAATGGCATCTGTTTGAAAAAGTATATCAGTATAAAAGACACCTGTCCACAACCTCAAACAGTCACACTCCACCCTCCACCATGGCCAAGACCAAAGAGCTTTCAAAGGACACCAGAAACAAAATTGTTGACCTGCACCAGGCTGGGAAGACTGATTCTGCAATAGGTAAGCAGCTTGGTGTTAAGAAATCAACTGTGGGAGCAATTATAAAAAAATGGAAGACATACAAGACCACTGATAATCCCCCTCGATCTGGGGCTCCACGCAAGATCTCACCCCGTGGGGTCAAATTGATCACAAGAACTGTGAGCAAAAATACCAGAACCACACGGGGGACCTAGTGAATGACCTACAGAGAGCTAGGAGCAAAGTAACAAAGGCTACCATCAGTAAAACACTGCGCCGCCAGGTACTCAAATCCTGCAGTGCCAGACGTGTCCCCCTGCTTAAGCCCATACATGTCCAGGCCCGTCTGAAGTTTTGCTAGAGAGCATTTGGATGATCCAGATTAGGATTGGGAGAATGTCATATGGTCATCAAATAGAACTTTTTGGTAAAAACTCAACTTGTCGTGTTGGAGGAGAAAGAATGCTGAGTTGCAACCAAAGAACACCATACCTACTGTGAAGCATGGGTGGAAACATCATGCTTTGGGGCTGTTTTTCTGCAAAGGGACAAGGACGACTGCATCCGTGTAAACGAAAAATGGAATGTGCCATGTATTGTGAGATTTTGAGTGAAAACCTCCTTCCATCAGCAAGGGCATTGAAGATTAAACGTGGCTGGGTCTTTCAGCATGACAATGAGCCCAAACACACCGCCCGGGCAACGAAGGTGTGGCTTCGTAAGAAGCATTTCAAGGTATTGGAGTGGCCTAGCCAGTCTCCAGATCACAACCCCATAGAAAATCTTTGGAGGGAGTTGAAAAATCCGTGTTGCCCAGCGACAGCCCCACAACATTACTGCTCTAGAGGAGATCTGCATGGAGGAATGGGCCCAAATACCAGCAACAGTGTGTGAAAACCTGTGAAGACTTACAGAAAACGTTTGACCTCTGTCATTGCCAACAAAGGGTATATACCAAAGTATTGAGATGAAATTTTGTTATGACCAAATACTTATTTTCCACCATAATTTGCCAATTAATTCTTTAAAAATCCTACATGTGATTTTCTGGATTTTTTTTTCTCATTTTTGTCTCTCATAGTTGAGGTATACCTAGGATGAAAATTACAGGCCTCTCTCATCTTTTTAAGTGGAGAACTTGCACAATTGGTGGCTGCCTAAATACTTTTTTCCCCACTGTGTAGATATATATATAGATCATTTTCTTTTTTTTATGAAAAAAAAGATTTCAATTGTTATTTTACTATAAAATCATGTATTATTTATTGTTATTACTATATCATTCATTTGATAAAATTAATTAAAAATGATATTATTTAATGACTAATTATTACAATAATCCGATCCAGTGATACTATTAAGTTTTTAATGATTAAGTTATTAAGTTAAGTTTTTTTTGGCCAAAAATTTGAGTCATATTTGAGTTTTTCATATTTTGGGTTACTTCGATATAAAATGGGGGCATTACCAAGATGGCTGCTGATTAAATTGCATTGAAGGGACTTTGTTTAAACTGGTACCTTCTGAGTTTATGAATCATTTTTGTCATTCTGAGTTTATGAATCATCATCAGTAATAAAAAGATGTTGTTTTAACTCATCACATTCAGTTCATTTCTTTGTGGCGCTGTAGATTTAAAGCAGCACCAACGCATGTTTCAGTCATCAGTGCATGATTGTACCCAGGAGATCACAGCCATCTATGTTCTGTCTCCTACAGTTGAAGAATGATGTCATGGGTTCAGGTATTCTTTGAGAACAGAAGGGCGGCTGTGGAAACGGAGCCAGCTCAGGTTTTCCGTGCGAGGGCTCTGTCAAGCGGGAGTCCCCCTGCTTTCTCTCTGCGCGTGGGTGGTCTGGTCTGGGTCTCCTCAGGATATTGTTGTAACGTCCTCCGACGTTAAGTGGCGAGGAGGGAACATGATTAAGTCCAGTTTGGGTTTTATCGTGTAATGCTAAAACAGTCCTCGCTGGAAAAACGCTTGGCGAAACTGCAGAAAGTGGTGTTAAAAAAACATACACATCCTATTTTCCCATTTTAAAGCTTTGAACAATCAGCAGCGGGAGAGAGGGCTGCTTCTCAGCAGGGAATGGCAAGAATTCTCATGACTCAGAAAGAGAAAGGAAGCGAAAAACAGAGCAAAAACAAGAGGAACTGAACAAAAGGCCACGATGGGACGCCGCGCGGAATGAGAGATGGCGAAAAGGTCGAGGTGAAGCGTTTCGCATGGCCAAGATCACATGCTATCATCTGTCATATTTCAAAGAGAACCGTCGTCCATCCCGTCCAGCTGCTCTGGGGTCAGTTAAACCATCCACATCCATTACTCCAAACACTGACTAGTCGGGCCATACAGGTGCATGCAGACACATGTTTTGACGTCCAGTGTTGGGTGTGTTGGTTCGCGCACTCTCTTTAGCAGACGAGTTAATGAAAAGGTCTGTATTATATCACTCTTCTGCTAGGATGGCTCCAGGGCAGGGCTGGTACTGGTGTCTCCTCCATCTCCCGCTCTGTGTTTAGGCTGATGTTTATGGCAGCCCACTGACCCAGCGGCTCCACGCAGAGACCCTCGCATACTTACCTAGCCTCCACCCGGTAACCCAGCACACCTATGCTATGCAGGCCGTACGGCTCTCCAAAGGCCTGCAGGTCGCTAAAGCACTCACCAAATGGTCCTTATTAAAATTATGTAGTATTCTAAACAAAATATATTAAGAATAAACACTAAAAAGTGAAGTCATTCATTTTAAATTAAACAAGTGAATGTACAACATTACAAAGTAATAAATGGATATTCATTTTGAGATTTGCTGAAGGTTATATTGTTACAAAGTATTAGAGTTTTTTAAAGATCCACTTTAATTGAGCGTTTGATGACAGAAAAGTTCATCTGAATGTAAACATAGGGGAAATGAGCATGAACAATCAAATTTTTCAATATTTATTAGCCAATATTTAATTCAATATTTATTAGCCAATTCCTATGGAGTCATGAACATGACATGCTGGGGGGAGGGAGGGGGGATCAATAAATATAGATAGATAAAAAATATATTGTGGCCACAAATTCAGAATTTGTTCTCTATTTTTAGGTAAATCATGGTCACGTTGTACTAATTTGCTCCCTCATTTTAGTTAAATCATTGACACGATTGAGCTAAATTAAAACGAGAAAACAAATTAGTACAATGTAGCCACAATTCAACTAACATGATGTGACAGATTAATAAAATGTGGGGAAAGTCTTCATTTGCGGTCACAATATCTAGTGTACTGGTGTAGAAACAATTTTCACTCAGAAATTGCAAGTACATTTCAATAATTTGCTGTAAGTAATTACAAAGAAATGGCAAGTAACATTGGATTAAATATGGATTTTGACTAGTAATCTTTATTTGCATAGCATTTTACATTGTAAACACACTTTTCGTCTTCATTTGAACAGTTTATCTATTGTTTTATCATTTAGGTTTTTTTCAAACCTAAATAAACTGTTTTTGTGAAATGTTTTGCTGAAAAAGTGTTTATATACTAACTTATACTAACTGTCCTTAAATTCAATATGGCATCTAACCTGACAAAGTATTCAAGTGTCCAAATACTTTTTAGGGCCACTGTATCCGCTTTAATCTGCTTTTACAAGCCTTACTTGTACTTCTCTTGGAGTATGATGGATTGGGGGCAGAACAAACCAAATTTTGTCTTGATTCTGGACATTTTTTTTATTACCCCACACCCCCGTAGTAACTCGGTGGGAATGGTGGCAATCCAGCAATTTGTTGCCTTGATCAGAGCTTTGCAGTTCCTGTGGAAAGCCTGCCATTAAGCAGGGGAGAGATATATATCAGTCTAGAGAAGTGTGTGTATTGAGCAGCGCTACACAGGGCTCTGGCCCAGGAGCAACCACTCTATTGCCCTCCACCCACTTCACGTTACACACACACTGAGAAATCAGAGCTCACTACTGTACTTTATGTTCCTCAGACAGCCACACAAAGGAGCCCTTCTCCCCTTTGCTGCTCCGCCAGAAGAGAGCCGCCAACCACAGTCTGAATGTCCACTTCAATACCTGTTTCCATCTCAATGGAAGCAAACTATCAAATACCCAACCAGAAACTGCATTGAAGTGAAAAGGTTTGAACATTATGTGGTAACGCTTTACTGGAAGCCTGCATTAAGCATTTGATAAACAACATTTTGACTGTTCTTGAGTATGTTCAACATCCGCCATGTTGAGCTGCCATGTGACCTACAAGATCAGACGTGTTGCTGTTGGTCAGTGATGCAGTGCTCATTTTTTGTCGTATCTATTAATTTGTTTTAAATACTATATAATACCGTATTGACCCGGATATAAGATTATGTTTCTTGGAAATACATCTGAAAAAACGTGGTCGTCTTATATTCAGGGTCTAGACTTTGACGTGTCAATAATACACCCACAACAATAGGTGGCGCCAAATACGCATAAAACGAGTGTGCCATGAAATACGTAAATGCGTGTTGTAAAGATCGCGAGTAAAAACAAAAGAAAAAGAAAACCTTACAGCTGCATGAGTCGTGACTGTCACATTAGCCTGATGGGACCAAACTCCCTTTGTGATTTTAAAACGTAAGACAGTACCTAGATTTTAAGACTACAGTAAGATTTAACTTCTACTGTTAATAAGATTTTGGTAGGCTACTATTAGATGGATAGCCTAAACGTCCTAATTCAGATGGGCTACCCGGTTTTAAATTTTTTTTTTATGGTATATCAAAAAGTGTATATTTTTTAAATATACCAGTTTTTACCATTCTTTCATAACAAAAATTAAAATAGGACAAATATGCAATATGAAAAAAATTGAAGATAAAATGTGTTTTACTGAGAAAAAAAACAAGATTTGTTTTTTAAAAAAACTTTTTCCAAAAGGTACATCTGGAAAAAAATGGGGGTCATCTTATAATCAGGGTCCAATACGGTACTATATAGTATACCATATACTAATCTATACCCTTACTTGAATACATGTCTTGATAAGCATGGTTTAAAACTAAATGGGATAAGCAAAAAAAAGAAATGTCAGGGTGATACATATGGATGCTTGTTTCCACCATGGAATAAAAAAGGTAAATACAACTTTTACTCACAATTCGACGTCTTTTGTCTTACAATGCTGAGAAAAAAGTCTAATTCGCAGATAAAAACTTGCATACAGATTACGTTATGTAACCTACATTCTGATAAAATAAAGTCTGCATTTGTTAGATAAAAAGTCTCACTTACCTTTTTTAATTATTATTTAGGTAGTTAAATTTAGCACATGAACAGGCCCTGATATCACAATGAAAAACATAATTGAAATAATGACATTATTGAAAAGGAAAAAAAACTAGTTTGGCGAAATCTTTTAGACAAAAAGTAAGCAGTGAAGCAGTTTTATTGAAATTTATATTTTTCAGATTTCATACTATATGACTATATTTTAATATATTAAACCTTATATATAATTCTGTTTTTGTTAACACCATAAGTTTGGACCTGATTTCTATGAATAGAAAAATATCCAAATCTATTAAATTATTATTTTACTTTTTGTTGTTTTAAATAATGGTGTACATTTCATTGTATTATAGATGTTGTTGTTTGTATACAAATATATATTTTAAGAATTAATTAAAAAACACTTTTACAATCCACTGATCATAAGCTAATTTAAGAGATCATGAATGCAGTACAATGTTTTATACAGCATATGCATTCTTACAGGTTTATAACCTGTACTGTGTTACCAATTATATTGAATATGTTTGCTCATATTCTCTGTATATGGACTTGTAGTTCACCCTTGTTTGACCTGTCTATGTAATCTTACAGCTCCTGCCTGAGGCGCATATACAAGCAGCAGCAGTGTGTAGTGTCTTTAGACCATTTTAACTGCACTAGAATGTCTGTGTGTAGAATGACCTACATACTACAACCTACAGGTTTATACATTACCCATTCATTCAGTATAGGGCTGCTTATTGACTTAAGATTTTAAGGGTTTTGCTTTAAGGCAGGTCAGTTTGTGTGTGCCGTACATTATTTATTTTGTAGATCGCTTCTCTTTGACTTTGTAAAGACCCTGTGACGAGTGATAGACTGTGAGTATGCAAGGAGCAGCGAAGAACAAACAGCCCCGGATTGACATTCCTCCATACGCAGCCTCTTTCTGGGCTTCCTCTGGGCAAAGCTACTGTGTATTGGAGTGTCAGTTGGGTATGTGGAGCCAGTGTCTGTTCTTAGGAGTCTCTGTACGTTGACGTTGCTGTGATGGTGCTGCTGTTTTGGAGACCAGATTGACATGCATTTATACAACTCCAGATTCCACTTACTCCTCATCCTCAAAGTCCAGAGACTGTCTCCCAGTTAAAACAACAAATCATGGGTTTGACGCCGCTGTGGTTCAAAGTCACTTGGAAGGTGACTTTGTAGGCTATTGCTTAATAGTTTTGGTCGTCCTGACTGTGAACACTCTTTAAGGATCGTTTATAAACATATATTTAGTAATATGCTAACCATAAGTCACCATATACTCAAGTAAAACCCGCTAGGGACATGAGATCAACATCCATAAAAGCACAGGAGATGGTGGGTCTTAACTGGGACAGATTGAGATAACCCAAGACAGAACTAGTAAGTGTAAATGTAGTAACTCTAATGTCAGATAATATCAAGTGTCAGTGCTTAAAGGGTTAGTTCATCCAAAAAAATTAAAATGCTGTCATTAATTACTCACCCTCATGTCGTTCCAAACCCGAGAAGACCTCATTCATCTTCGGAACACAAATTAAGATATTTTTGATGGAATCTGAGAGCTCAAGGGTCCTTATACGATCAACGTCCAGAAACGAAGCAAGGAGATCAGTAAAATAATCGGGTTTGGAATGACATGAGGGTAATTAACGACAGAATTTTCATTTTTGGGTGAACTATCCATTTAACTAATGTTTAAATTTACTCAGACTGTCCCGTTCTCTCTCCTCACAGAAGTACAGTCTTTAATGATCAAAGAAAGGCCTCCACCTAGTGGAGTGAAAGGACGGTGACAATGAGAGTGCTTGTTTCGTCCTTGAAACGAGGAAGTATATATATTTGTATGTATTATAGAGTATTTTTGAACAAAACCATGTGTTGTTATTTCTAAAGCTATAATAGTGCAACATATAATATCTGTACTTACGTTTTTACTTAGTGTCCTCCGATATTTATCCTGTCAGAAAGTGTTTGTGCAACGGAATATGTTTGCGCGCGTCTTTTTGGCGCCAATTAATTTTCATTCTGTTTATTTATTTTGCGTAGTAGATTGCTTTTTCAACGAAATTAATTTCAGGAAAAAAAATAGTTGCACCACTAATTATAGCAGACAGCTGTTATATTCGGTTTAAAAACAGACTGAAACAGATCGAGTAACGACTTGTGAATCAAATGTATTTAAACAATTTTACTTATGTACTCATAGCTAAACCAATGTTTTTTAACCTTGACTATTCTAACGATAAATCATGGTAATTAGTCGTATCTGTTTTTATTTTATGATTTCATTTTTTAGTGAAATCCAGTTCAAGGAAATATTCTGTTTCAATAAATAATTATTTTAGCAGACATTTAAAAAGACAGTTAAACAAATGTATTCAACAGTAAAACAAATGTATTCAAGGACTACATATTTTATTTATGATGTAATCACAGCTGAAGGGTTGCTAGCAATGCTTAGCCTTGACTATGTTAACAATAAAACATAGCCTTTTGTGTTAATACTAACAAACAGAAATTTAATAAAATTACAAAAATTATAGAGTATAACAAAACAGATTTCTTTTGACCATTTATTCAGACATTCCCTACTAAAACGTTATATACCAAACAGCACAGGTTAGACATGTCATCCTCAGTCTGAGAACTGGCAGAGTTTCTGAAAGCTTCGCTTTTAATCCATGATTTTAAAGGATCAAAATTAGTTTAATGCTGATGTGCCTCAGCAATGAATCTGTAGGAGCAGATTGGAGATGGTGTGGAGTGACTGGAGATGTCCTCTGCTGGGTGAATGTGCTTCTTTCTTGTACTCCTTTCATACTTCTTGTTTTTGGCCTTAAAGTAGAATAGAAATACAAGATCGTTTACCTGGATAAAAACAACTCATTTATACTAGACATTTTCAAGCCTGAATATTCTTAATTTTGACTCGTGCATCATGTCTAAAAAGACACTTAGGTAAAATTACAATGTTCACCTAGTCTCAAAACTTGCAGTAAGACAATGGGTATGTGCAGCGTTTCATTTATGGACATTAGATATTGAATATACAAAACTAGAGCTTGAAATTCCTGTTCATACACACCAAATCTACACTAAAACATCACAAGACTGCTGCCTTCCATGATCTTCAGGTGAACATCTTCTTCAGTTTAGAGAAAAATCCCCCTTCCTCTTTCTCTTTCTCTGGCACTTCCTCTCTGCTCTGCCCTGACTCTGAGGTCTGTCCGGCCTGAGAACTACCTGAATAAAAACACATTTAGCAAAACAGCTGAAGGAAATTAAGTCTGAGGTAAGTGATAACTTCCCTTTTATGTTGTCTATGTGTGTATGAGGGTGTGTGTTGATTTACCTTTGGCTGGTCTGGTTACTCCAGTAACAGTTCCTTCCACATCCATCTCATCCTCTGCATAACTGAAGAGCAGCTTTCTCTGCCTGTTAGTCAGATTCCTGTAGATGATCCATGAGGTTCATTAGACACTCACGCTGGATGTGCATATATGCGCACATGTGTCTGCGAATGCCTCTTACTTAGGAATTTTGATTTTGATATATACAAAATGATCTCCATAACCGAAGCTATTCACGCGTGGGATGCCTTTTCCTGCCAGTCTGATCTTGTGGTCTGTCTGAATGCCTGGAGGAATCTGCAAGAAACACATTTCATTTTAGTCATATTATACTGTGCCAAGGCACAATTAAAGCCACAATAAAAGTCCTTTTATTTTCTAACCGCAATGTCGATGGTGCTGTACAGGCCCTGTGCTCTGGCTGTTCCTCCTAGTATCGCCTGTGCTACTGAAATCATCACATCAGAGTGGATATCAGTGCCATCACGACGAAACACTGGACTCCTCTGGACCTGCAACATGGGAAGAGATATACACACATGTAAGTCGGAATAAAGTAATATAGACAACTAGCAATTTAACAGGAATAATATATGAAGAAAACACTAAATAAATGTAGAGAAAATATACTACTAGTATAAAACTAAGTAGTATAACAAATTGTCAATTAAAATCAAACAATTCTAATAATAAAAAATAAATGCTAGTAATAATAGGCAGTGTGAAATTAGAAACTAGCAATTTAATATATAGGGATGAATTACAAGAATAACATTAAGCAAGTATTATTAAAAGGTATAGTAAAAGTGAAACAACTATAGAGAAAAAAACAAAACAAGTAGTATAAAATGAAATAAAATATAACAAAAGAATAATGTAAAACCAGTACACGAACTAGTAATAATTACCAAATGTAATAAACGGGAATAAATTATGACAAATAAATATAAAAACACTACTGTAAACTAAAAAGCAGTGTAAAATTAGAAATTAATATAATAAATAGGAAAATGATAATGCATGACCGTAAAAACATTGATTAAAACAACAGTTACTAACAGGGATAGTAAAATGAAAAAAAATCAATGCGACTAAATATGCCAATATTTGTGAAAAATGATCATGCTATGGCCCCAAAAAGTATGTTTACTTAAAGAAACATTTTTTTTTTTTTTACATATCCACTTATCAAAAATCTGTTATTTTAAATAAACCATTTTAATGAAAGCTATTACAAGCACGCTTTCCAAGAAAAACATGATAAAACCCCTTTTTTTTACGTTTTAAATTAATACATTTTTAGATATGTATAGTGGAACATGTCCATAGTTCATGTGTGATATAAGGTGTCCGAATATTTTAGGGATTTTTATGTTTCAGGGGATCAGGGGTTCTATCTGGAAAGCAACACTCACTCTGAATGTGATGTAAATGTATTTCTTCCCGACTGGCACCTTAACTGTCTGTCCGTCTTCTATACCTGTAACATAATGACAACAGACAGTCAGTACCCCATACATTCACCACAGTTCACTAAGAATACAGTCACACACCTGCAGGCACAGGTACCATAACGGTCTGTTTCTGTTTGGTTTGTCCAGTTCCTCGACACATGATGCAAGGAGTGATGATGATAGAGCCCCGCCCACTGCACCGCCTACATGTTGAGCGCATCATAAACGGACCTGTGTTTATAGACTCCTGCATAAAAGAGTAAATTATGCAAAAAATGTAAAGACAGTAAATGTAATCGCTAATACCATTGCTATGGCGTCCTCACCATGCCAGTTCCATTGCAGTAGTGACAAGCCTGATTCATTTATGCCGGCTTCAGCCCGACCCTTTCCTGTTCTTACTCATGTGGGATCTTCGCAGGCCTGCCCCACTACTAGTTGACAGTCCCATCTCCTTTTATTTCACGCCTTGGGACAAGCGCAGACCGAGTCCATCACAAACTAGGGAGAGAGAGAGAGAGAGAGGGTTCAGATGGTAGGAGTTTAATGAAAAACAAACACAATGTGGATAGCTGGCGTATGTTGTGTCTAACTCGGTGCCTGTCCTCGACACAACTCACGCATGTTGAGGTTTCACGAAGCCACGCCCCCCTGCGAAGCCTCTCCTATAAGAGTCTTATTCTTGACAGCTCTGCGGGTCCACCGGTGGCGTGCGCCTCTTCAGTTCTGTACTTGTTCTGTTCGGTCCTTGTACACCGATCTTGAGGCACCTGGACCGCCAGAAGCCGTTACAGTGTTCCAGTTTTTTTATTTGCTTCCTCTTCCGCTCATCAATGCTGTGCAGGGTCTTTGCAAACCCAAAAAGGGCGCCAACAAAAACCCACTGGCATAAACACACCTTATTGTGAATTTCAAGACAAAAATATTGAAAAACATTTTTTTCCTAAAATAAAATGATAATAATAATAAAGTATTTTCTAAACAAAAAAAGTATTTATACACTTACTACCATTAAAAAGTTTGGGTTCAGTACATATTTTTTAAAATAAATTAATAATTGTATTGAGCAAGGATGCTTTAAACTGATTAAAATAATCTTTAAAGACATATAATGCTACAAAAGCTTTCTGTTTTAAATTAATGCTGTTCTTTCGAACATTTTATTCATAAAAATATTTGGAAAAAAATAATGGTACACGGTTTCCACAAAAATATGTTTTTAATAATAATAATAATAAGAAGAAGCGAGAACCATGACCCGCAAATCGTTTCTTGAGCACGCCAGCTCAGATCAGCATATTAGAAATGTTATTCTGAATGGATCTTGACACTTGAAGACTGGAATAATTATATCATAGTAATACAGGATACGCTACATTTTAAAATATTTTAAATAAGAAAACAGTTGTAATAATATTTACAATCTATTAAGTGTTGTACTGTATTTTATTGACCAAATAATGTCTATGATTAATTTTTTTTTTAAACCCATACAAACCAAACTTCTGAATGGTTTAGTTCAATAAATATATTAAGTATTAGATAGTTATTGATGTATTATATTGCGAAAGCAAGTTTTCTTTTTATTGTACCTTTGTTATCCTGTCAAGTAATTTCTTACTTAGGATTAATAATGGAGCATAACCTTATTCTTTTCCCCCCCCTCCCCTTCTCCCCATAACCCCACCTTATACAAATACTACAATAATAAGAGGATGTCGTCAACCATAGTGTACATTATTTTTTACCCCACTATTACATTTTGTTGGTTGTTTCCACCGCCCCACTTTTACTCATCTAGATTAATACTATTCCCCGATGGACGTGCTTATATTGTCACATAGCCAAAAAATTTGAACCATTGGTACTGCAAATAACTAAGCCGTCATTTTTCTTTCTGCGAAACAACAAAAAACTTAGTTGGGTAAAATGAAACCCCTTAACCCCTAGTAACCCCGCGTAATCCCTTCCCACAGTACATTTAGACGGGCAAAAACCGACCCCTGTAACACGCTCCTCCCTTATCACGACGGCTTCCGCCAGTTTGGCAAATTTCTCTTTTTGTTGTTCAGGGGGTTCATGGGTTGGTCTGTTCCCCGGATGGGATTTGTTCTTTGGCAATCTGGGTGTCCTTTATATTACCTCAGTGTTACAACGCTCCGATGTTTTGCGCCATCTGTGTAAAACTTTATTGTTTTTGTATTGAACATTATGTCACATTGGTTGTCAAAATGGCCGAGTCCCGCTTCCGTTTTTTCCTAAGTCTTTCTGAGAGGCAGTCCAGAGCGTCAACACCAAACCATCTCACTATTGAAGTCTGCTTTTTGATGGGCAACCTTCCAGTCCGAGGGTGGGGAAGCGTATTTTAGCTAATTGTCGTCTCCAGCTGACACCACTACCTGGTTGGCTCTCCTTTTTTCTCGACTCTCAAATCATGACCAATACAAACACCAATACCATTTACGTTTGTCGATCTTTCTACTCAACATCTGTATTAGTTTGGCCGAACGCGATGGCCCGCTGAGATTTCCGCACTTCCTGCTCTGTTCCACTCCTAGCCAGTGAGGTGGCGCCAGTGCTCGCTTATTTCGTTCCTGAGTTTTTTGGACCTCTGGTGTTGGTTTACTATCGTGAGATCCATTTTCTGCACCCTTCATGGTGGCTCTTTGTTCACTTTTTGTCAACCTTCTAATGCCCCCTCTTTCATGTTTGCTTGCCATCATGTACACCTGCGTCTATTTAGATGTTCGCCCACAGACATATCCTACTTTCTCCCCCTTCGGTACCAAACCTCCGTTTTATCCACCTCTATCTCCCCCATACTGGTTCTTGTTTGAGTGTTCATCTTGACTTTAAACCCATTTTTCTAACTCCCCTTGTTTTTTAGTAGATTCCAATGTCATGCAAAAATCCACTTGATATCCACTTTTTTTGTTTAGCTGGCACGCGTTAGATTTGGGGGGCCGGATTCATTCAGGAATGGTTTGCCTTGAGTCTAGTATTTGCTGACTAATTTCTAACTCCTATTTTCTATTCGTAATGGCCAATTCGTCTCCTATATAGTCCGCCATTTTGGACTCTTGCTCTAATTAGTGTCCTGTGTTTTCCTCTCACTCTTTCTCGCCCGCCATTCTGTTTGTTCAGACTCGCAACCTTAATTGATGTGTTGTTATTTGCTTTTTAGTGTAGTTGTTTGGAATATTTTGGCTTTCCTCCCTGTGCTGTGCCGCGTGGGCCACAAAACACCCCCATCCCCTGACAAGAATCCCCACACCCCCTTTTCCGCCTTCTGCCTCTCTCCCCTTCCAATATCACCCCCCCCCATGGTTGTTTCATTCTATTTTATACTTACTTTCTAGATTTTTTACCTTGTTGCATTACTCTACTTACTTTCTGTTGTACCCCTTCCCTTTCTGTGTCTATTCCAAACAAATTTTTAAAGCCAATCATTTCCCACCACAACCATACACTAAGCATTCACCTATGGCACTGGCGTACCAACTGCTCCCCCCACGTTTTTCTTTATTTTCTCCAAACATGATTATTTTTTCCTACTGCATAGTTAACTAAGCACTTACACCCCCCTGTTCCATGAAGATATTGTTCAGCTTAAAGGTACATACGTCTACTATATCAAACAACTCAGAATTTTGATAGTCATCCCCCCCTAGTTCCCTCTTGCCACTTGATAAGAACTCATTGGAAAAACTTTAAAGGCGATTGCGTTATCATGTTTTTATTTTTTTTGATTTTTCTTTTTTTGCACCTCAGAATACCCGGATTTTCAATATTTTCTCTTTTTTTCTTATCTCGCTGCCATCTTTTCTATTTTATGTATTGCCTATTCATAATTCAACCCACATATCATGGGCATCAGCTTTCTGCTTATGATGGCTATAAATCCTCAACCGGTTTTTTTTCTGCTTTGTCTTTTTTTTTCAATAAACGTTGAGCTTATGCCCCCCCACCTGGTTTTGTGGTTCCCGGGTACCCCTTCCCCCTCCGCTTAGCTGTTTCCACTACCCTCCCTCCCTACCGTTTTTAGCTTTGATCCTCATTTATCGTCTGTTCATTTACCATTCACTGTGTTTTGTCTCTTCCACCATCCCTTACCATTTTTCCGTTCGCCCACACTTTCACCGTTCCTATTGGTGGGTGCCACCCTCTGCAATACCCCCCCCTACTCCCCTTCCCCCTACCTACGGCGCATTTTTTTTTCTCACCTTTTATTTTTTATCGGTCTTACCTTATATTTCAAATTCTTATAAGGATTTTTCTTCACTTATCCTTTTATCTCCCCCGGCCACTCACCCTAACTGTAACAGTTGCTTAAAATCTACGTTTCCAACGTTACACTAAATCACTGACATGTACATATAAGGCACACCCATCATTGGTCCACAACAGTGTGATATGTTACCAGATGACCACCCTGTCACTACATTACAAAACCATTAATCTGAGTCAGTTCTAATCACTCCTACGGACACCTAACCCCCCCTTTGCCAGTCCCACACATAAACCCCCCACCGCCTCCACCACCCCCCAGTCACCCCCATGCCCTGTGCACAACGACGAGCAAACACCCACCTCACCCCTCCATGCCCCGCCCTCACGCAGCTTAACATTACCCTCCGTCACCTAACTGCGAATCAGCTATCTCAGCAGCTTGCCCAGGGTCCTTCACGTGTCTACGACCCCGGTCTCTTACTACTAGCCCCGCACCCAGGTGCTCATGACGACAGTTACACGGCCTCCAACACACCGCTTGCCAGCCCACAGCCGGCCCTAGCACAGCCCCCCCCGACACAGCCCCGCCAGCCCCACTGCGGCCACGGTGCTCGTTTACCTCCCGCCCCACTATGGCCCCCCGCCGGCTGTGCCCCTTGGCATGGCGTGGACCGGTGCGTTTTATTTAACCACCCCTGCCCCTTTCGCGCCGCCCCCTAATTACCCCCTAGCTGCCGCCGCCCCCCCCCCCCCCCCCACTCGCCCACACCCACCCCGGTCCCTTGGGCAGTCTCCGCACCCCGGCCGCCCCCACCCCCACCCCAGCCCCCTTTGTCACACATTTCCTGCTCTATGTCCCCCCCCCCCTTCCACCCCACACCCCCCCCCCCAACCCCACCCACCCAACCCCCCCCCAACGAAGGGCGTGACGCACGAGCGCAAAATAATTAGGAGAACAGACAAGCGCCCCCTCGAAATCCTGAACACCGATTTAAAATTTGGCTGAAAAAACATGTTCCCTGCTGCACAATCTTCTACATGCCTTCTGTCGTCTGATTAATAGTGAGCACCTTTTTAAGAAGTAAAAGGCCGTTTTAGTTGCTCAGTAGCTTTAGTAACTCATTAATATTTATATTATATTAATTCATATTTCAAGATGAACACTGACTGAACTGCAAGCAACGTAGGTTTACTTGATTATCCATGTTTAAAAAAAAACAGCAAGCATTGAAATATCAGTATACTAAGGCTTATTATATAGAGTGACAATTGATATTTATTGCATGCATTTTATGTAATTAGTTTATAAAGACTTCACTGATTTACATTACAAGCTATCAAGAATTTAATCTTACTCTTTGGACATATAAATCTCAATGAATCTGCTCAAATTCACATATTTTTGCTTAGTTTGAGCCTCTGGTGTTTTTTCCTCCTTGGAGTATGGGCTTCATATTCTCCTATATCATGCTATAGTCATAAAAGCTTGATGTATAAATATGATACTCAAAAAAAGCTAACTTTTTTTTATGTGTAAAGGTTCAATAAAATATTCCATTAAAAATATGTCTATTGTTTCATATATCAGGCTTTACAGGGTTAAAATAAATAAATGTAAATACTCCCGATGAAAGACCATGCAAAAACACTTGTGTACTGTGGAACGAGAAGAGCTCACGTAGTATAGATTTGTTGTTACAATTCTGTATGGTCATTCTATGTGGCAATTTTAGTAAGTTTGTATTGAATTATATTCTAATTGAGTTGGTGTTGTTTGTTCATGTATATAACTGGAATCTATCACTATAGTTTTTCTAATTTTCCCTTAGCAGAGATAGAGTCAAGACCAGAACCAAGACTAGACCCCTTGAGGCCCAGACAAAGACCTCAAGAGCATCAAGACCTCTCAAGATAGGTATGATTTTAACAGTAATGACGTTATTTGTCTTTAAGTATTTCCACATTTCATTCCCACTGGACAGATTGGAAAAGTGCTGCCGTAAGGGGTACAGTCAGGAGTTAAACTAGCATTTTAACAGTCCTGAGGTTTCTTGAGGAGGGAAAATTATATTTTGAACAACATATACTGTACTCATAAAACTCCACAAGTTGTATAAGTGTGGTCTAACCCTGGCTCTCTTTAATACGGAGCTGTGCGGTGATGCCGGCCTGTGGCGACTGGGGTTTGGACGGCACTGAGACCCCCTGGTGATGATGTCATAATGACTGTGGCTGATGTCATGATGAGGCTGGTTGCTGGTTGGACGCTGAGGCTTGTGTGTGTGGTGAGTTTAACCACTGTCTCTCATGCCACCTCCGCCGGCAGGAATACGCCTGTTTCTGTGTGAGAAACGGATGTTTTATTTGAAATAGAGAATAAAGCGTCTCTGTTTGCCTTTGGGAACCCCGAAAGAGATGTTTTTTTGAAGTATGGAAACTCCACTGAGATAGCTGTGTATGTTAAATGCATGTACACAATTTCTTTGAGTGGGCAGAGGTTCAGATCCAGCCATAGTCCGTCTCATCCTTCTCTTGTAACGTACAGTAAAAGTTAACAATCCCCACTCACCCTGAGTATTACAAACACGGCTAACATCTGTGTTGAATTAGAAAATCCCAGTGCTGTACGGGTCGCAACGGCTTTCATTTGTTCTCCTTTGCTCTTTCACACACTCGTTCCTTCACTTACTGTTGCACACATGCGTGAGATAGACATGGCAATGAATTGCTAACGTTGCTAAAGTAATAGCACACTCTTGTGAAAAGGAAGTGTGCTTCATTGTATTCAGTGTGCATTTGTGTTGTACTTCAAAACTTAAAAAGTATTTTTTTTTAACTATACTTGCAGTCAATGTCATATTAATTAAATAAAAGGACACTTAAGTGTGCTTAAAGAGAGCTCACTTCCATGACTATATTTCCTTAACACACTTAAGTACACTTTCGTAAAGTTCACTGTAGTGAAGTAAAATGAAAAGTTCAAAGCTTAAAGCATATTTCAAATAATTGTTTTAAGAATATTTTGTACTTTAATGAAGTACACTTGTTTCGATGTGATGCGTATCACATGTATAGTACATCATTCAAATTTTAATTGTAGGGTGTTACTCAATATTACATTTAAAGTTAAAATACTTTAAATGTACTAAATTGCAACTTCATTAATAGAAATGTGAAATTACAAATATAAATAAGAATTGCTACAAAGCTCTTTCAAATATAAAATGAATTTTAAAATTAGGGCTGCAAAACGATTAATCGCGATTAATCTCATCCGAAATAAACGTTTTTGTTTACAGAATATATGTGTGTGTGTGTTCTGTGTATATTTATTGTGTATATATAAAAATGCACACATGCATGTATATATTTAAGAAAAATATTTACATGTATATACTTATATTTTATATTACATATAATGTAAGGCGATATAAATATATTTAATATAACACATAACATCGTTTTATATATACTGTATGTGTGTGTATTTATATATATATAATAAATATACACAGTACACACACCACAATTTCTGTAACAAAAACGTTTATTTTGGATGCGATTAATCACGATTAATCGTTTGACAGCACTACATATATATAGTTTAATGCTAGTCAGTACATTCAACAGTACACATTAACCATATTTCAAAGACAACAGTTATTATGATATTACATGTAAGTCCTACTTAAGCGGGTTCGTTCAAATCAAAAAGCACACTAAAGTACAGCAACTGGCATTTAATATACATTTTACTTATAATACATTTTAATTTTATTGCGGTTAATATGCAATGTGTCCAAAAACATTACATTCAGTTCTCACTTATATTGTTTTAGAGTATATCATTTCCTTAAGTCATTCCCTTTCTAATGAAAATGTGAGTGGTGGCTTTGAATGGTTTCTAGAGAGGATACCGATCGAAGGCTATTTGGTCCAGGCCCCCCCTGCAATGCAAATATTTGTCACCTGTTTCTTCGTCCACTTTGCCTGAGCATTTAGAATAGCAATAGCACAGTAAACTCCTCAACAAGCTGCACAATTTAAGATATAATTCATGTACGTAACACAAATATGTGTGAGATATGTTAAATACTTTTTGTTCAAATATCTGACTCGCACTAGGGAATGACTGTGTTAGCAACCATGAATAACAGTGAATGTCATGAGCACAAATCTGCAATGTGCCCAACCTCATCTAAAAATGCCCTTCAGCTAAAATATGTGATTTATTTGTGGAGCAGGAAAGATTGACAGTTGGCTATGATCAGAAGCTGGTGTGGTAAAGCTGTCACAAAGGAACTTTATTGCGGTAATTGCGTTTCTCTAACTAGCGTGCCAGGCAAGAGCGGGTATGTGGGAACTGAGAGGAGCTCATGACCTTTCATTAAAATGAGCCCCAAAACTCATTAAAGACCAAGGCACGGTGTTCTTTCACAAGATTATATGCTTGTTCCTTAAACATTGGGCTTTATTATATGTGCTTAAAGCTGAATCAACTGTTTGCTGTGTGTGTGTGTGTGTGTGTGTGTGTATGTGTGAATGAATGCATTTCTGATATTCACTTGTATCCACTGTGCATATATGGTGTGGGAGAGGTTGTTTACGCTGGACCCATGGTAGTTAGGTAGCATCTGGTGTTGCCATAGGAAGAGACATTTGAACTCACATTCAAGCGACCAACCACAGTTTATTTGGTTCTTATGTGCCATAGACTACAGAATTGTGGACTAAAAAAGTGCACTAAAACCAAGCAGTCAGATCAAAGCTCCTGATTTTAAACAGCTGACAGAGGTTTTTTTGTCTGCAATATGCATTAAAATGTGAGTGAATGGTGCTTTGAGTATCATGAGAAGAATAGAGTCAGAAAGAAAGAAACAGAAAATAGGGAGGTGGTGTGGTCATGGAGAAATATAGGGAGATGCGATCCTAGAGAAGTCACAAATGATAGACAACACAGCAGGCCAACCTTAATCATAGAGTACAACACCAACCTCTCAACATCCATAAAATGGGATTTTCGCAGGCCAAGCTACAGTCTTGCGGCATGTGTGTGTGCATGTGAATCTGTTTCCCATTACTCCCATTTCCCCTCATTCCCATTTACAATACTCTTATTGGCTTTGATCACTGCCACATGCAGGTCGAGGGGCAGTAAGAGTAGGGATCAAAGTTCAGAGGTCAGAGGGATGTTGCTCGTTTTTGAGAATTAACCGTAATTCAGCAATAGTTTACAGAGCTATTACGTAGATTATGTCCTTTTCAACCAGGCCCACACATCGCCTCTGCTTTAAAAACAGGGATTGAGTTACTGAGCATGTGTTTATGTCCTATAGGAACACATAAACCATTGCACCAACCTGATTTAGGGTCAGTTTAAAATAATTTGATTTGTGTTGGTGATGATCCCAAAGCCTGTGGGTTCAGTATGGCAGGGCTAGTTTTAAGAATGAGTAAAATAACATGAAGAAAGTATTATGAGACTGGGTGGAAAGTGTTTCTTAATCTCTCAAGTGTCTCTTACTTGGCACATCAAATTTCGTTCATGAACATGAGTTGAGTCAGGTGTGTTAGGCAAGGCAGTCATCCAAAATGTGCAGAGTTAGGGTTTCTTCTGGACTGATTGGAGTACATATGTCTAAGCGAAAGGATGAAGGGCTCACATTATGGCTCAGGCATCAATAGTTGAGCTTCTTTGCATTCCTTGTCTCAGCTATCTACCTTACCATCTTGACATTGCCAAGAATGACATATTCCTGGATCAACATCCTTGGAATATTCCTAAAACCAAGGGTGTGTATTCCTGCCTGGAGATCTGCCTTGATGCAGAGTTTATGTTTTGAAATGAACCCCAAAGCCTTGATCATCTGAGCAAAAGCAAGACCCAGCTATGAAACAATCAAATTTTAGGGATATTAAAAGAGCTAGGGTTATGGTCATGGGCAAGAAAGGCCTGTTGTCAATAGTGTATAGAAATATAAAGCACAGTTCACACAAAAGTTACTTTCAAACCAAGCAACTTTCTGTTGGTAAACATAATGAATCCAATTTGGACCTTTTACAAAATCTGTCTGGGGAAATTTTGCCCATGAAAGCTTGCCAAACAATGGTAAATGTAACTGTGCAATTTAGTTCCTCTGATTCCAGGGGAACTTTAAGTCTATGACAGGGTTAAGGATTGTGTTATATGAATGTTGTGTCTGGACCAATAGATGTTGATCCAGGAAGTATGCAAGATTGTCCTGGCCTACCCTTTTTGTGGCACGTAAACTTAGGATTGTTCTTCATTTCCTGCTGAGAAATAAATAATGCTGATCTGATGCTGGTTTACTTGTAGATTAGCTTAGCCATGCCATGCACAAGTTAATGAAGCTGGTTAACCAATGAAGTTAATTAATTGAGTTAATTAATTTACCCTTCGCAAAGACACGCCCCCCCCTCCCTAGTTACTGTCTATGTCCGACAAGCCATGTCGCTCTCACGCTACACATCATGTTCTCAGCTGTGAAAAATACATTGCAAATCAAAGAGGAAACTGACAACGTTCCGACAGACAAGACAGAGCAGGTTACTTTTGGTATGAACCAAAGTCTCATCTTTCAAATTTTGTCATGCTTTTAAGAAATTAAAATATTAAATACTGTTTTGTGGCTCTTTCATGTGTTGTGACAGATCGCTGTAGTGCCTTAGTTCAAGCGACATGTAAACCGATCGTCTTTTCATATTTATTAAAGCACGAAATAAACATGAATGAACATCAGAAGGTATTTTTTTCAACCGTGGAAAGACATCAATACACACCATTTTCAAGTTTAAATCCACTAAAGTTAATCTACTCTCCTGTCTGGTTTGTTTGTCAGACAAAATGGTGTTATTATTGGTCAGATTGCCTGTCAATCAAGCTCTCTGTGAAGGGTCAATTGATGGCGCTACCAGTAGTTCACACTGCACGATTTTAGCCCTGATTTTCACTCACCGACAGGTTTTGCGAAATCGCAGACAAATGCCCGAAATCAGAGGTAAATCAGTGATTTTTCAAATGAGTGACAATCGCGTAGTGTGTGTTATCAAAGACACAGTCTAAGAGAACTGAGTGATGTTGTACGACAACACCCGTCTCTCACGTGTTCTAACGTTATTTCCTGTTTCAATTCTCGTGTGTTTGGTTGTGTAACTTAGTTTGTAGACAAGGCAGAGTTGTCAGCGATTCTTCCTATTGAGAAGTTATGTAATGTGTGACCCCTGTCACCGATGTGTCATGTATTGTGCAGAACTAGGTACCCCAGACAGTCGTGGAGTGTGAGAAGAGCAGCGATCCAACGACTTTGAAAATCGCGCAATGTGAACCCAGCATAAACCAGCATCCAAAAGGCAATGTATGCTGGAGACCAGCCATACTAATGTTTAGGGAAAACAGTTTGACTGTATTTAGTCCTGATGTACATCCATCATTTAATAGGTCTCAAGGTGGATCTTTGGTTTTGTTTTGATGTACTGTAACTTAGTGAATTGTAATTCCTGTGAGAAGGAACAAGAAGGAAAGATAGATCCTGCAGGGTGGAGTGTTTTGGACTTAGTTCATTATCAATATTCAGCCCAGATTTTTTCCCCATGAGTTTGGAAGCAAACCTACAGCAGCTGGATAGTCTGTTCAAACACTATTCAGTATAACAGTCTGTATTAGGGACAGATTCATTAGACCTGTATCAAGTGAAGGTTTTGGTGCAGGCCCAATGGTTTCTCGATAATAGCAGTTTTAATCAGAAGAACATTGTTCAAGCTAGGAAAAACAAGACACCAGTAGGAGGCAAGCATGGAAAATTCTACCATTCCATTATTCTACCAGCAACCAATGATCATAGAGCAGCTTTCGGAAACTTTCTCATTACCCATTTTGACTCATTACTCAATTTGCGTATTGCTTGTCTACAGTAACTGTCATCTGCTGTTCCCGAACGACCAGATTATAAACTTGTTCTAGAGGACGGTAAATAAAACACAATAAAACTGGTCAGAGTTTTTCCAGTTCTTTCCTTTGTGACTCCATTTAGGTTCAGTAACCCACAGTGGGTTCTTGTTATAGGTCAGGCAAGGGCCTTTTATACTACAATGGGCATTTGACAAACAGTTCCTTCATCCTCTTTAAACATATAATTAGACGAAAATGCCACAAGACAGAATCAAAGCCAGGGCCATAATTAGTCCAAGTGTAAAAGTAGTTTGCCTCATCTTGACTGGTTAGTTTCTGGTTCGAGGTGACAGTTCCCTAAATCACAGAAAGCTCGTGTGAACCCTGTCTCTTTCTCATCTCTCATGGCTGCCCTCTCGTCTAGAGCCTCCGAAAATATAAACAGTATATTTGGTGACGGTATGTGGGGTTTGTCAGATTTATGGGCATTACACTTTGAGGAGAGGAGGGAAACTCGCAGCGGGTGAGATTGGTACACCCTGGAACATCTTAAGGAAATTTAGGAGGAACTTCAGTTGGTACTTCAAAAGTACCAACTGAAGTTCCTCCTAAATTTTCTTAAGTGAGAAGTTGAACAAATATCTTTCAAACAATAAAGTTATCCTCTGGTTTTCTTTATTATTGAGTGAGGAGATCACTGATGATGGCACATTCAAAGCAAGATTTTGTAGTAATTCTTGGTTTTTGAGGAAGCAACAAAAGGCAAGCAAAGACGTTTCAGAGATGTTCTTTTCAGCCAGGCTGGCCTTGACCTCTGACCCCATAATGCAGGGGAACCCGTGCAGTGTTGCGTTCCCAATGCAGCTTCTTGGTGGCTGGGTAATCTCAGAGGTCGTGCTCCCTGTGGGAACAAGGCTGCCGGGTTCCTCTTTAGGCCAGAGATGACTTGTAAAACATGGCCACAGGAGAGAGATAGGCCACTTTGACCTGACATGGAACTGTAGATTCTCAGACCAAGACTAATTTATAATTTAGTACTTCCTAAGTACTCTCTACTTTAAACCTACCCAGTTTTACGCCTGATTTCAGGAGCATTGTGTAGTTAATTTATCTTTTCATAGATCTGAGATCCATGATGCTTTTTCAAGGCATCATTCTAATTAAAACAAACCATATAAGTGAAGATTTTAAAGATTTTGAACACTTGATATAGCCAAGTGAGCTTGATTTCTACAGAGTGTGATGTTGGCATGTTGCTAAGCTAACAAAGTGCAAATGAAAAACTCCATTAAACCAAAAAAGGCAGTAAAGACACCACAATTTTTGTGAGTTTTCTATTCTAACCTTTTATTCATGCTTTATGCCCGGTTCAGACTACACGATTTTAGCCCCCGATTTTGCCACTATTTGCTTGATGTAGGGTGTCGTAGGGATTCGTAAACAACAATGGGCGTCGGGACGCAAGAGTCCATCGTTTCAGCTCGTGTAGTGTGTCATAGTGGACGACAACCGATTCCGTGTCTGCGATGCTTCCCGACATAACGACAGAAAGACTAGCATGTTTAATTTTTTTCCGTCATCCACGACGAGTTCTGTCAATGGTGACGTTGACCAATAGCAGAACAGAAGTTCTGTCATACACAGTTTTCTATACAGCGCCACGAAAGAGAGATGATGGTGCTGCTGATTTGGTGGAATTATGAGAAGGAGGAAAGGTTCGTGGAGCTGTGGCAACAATACTCCTGCCTGTATGATGTGTCATCGAGGGACTACCACGACAGAACAAAGAAAGAAAAATGCTGGCGAACTATAGCGGAAGCGCTTCAGCACTCAACACTCTTGTTTTCGGAAGTCAGTCGCTAGTTCCGCCTTCTCGATGACATTAACAACACGCGATGAATGGTCGGGAAGCAACGTGTAGTCTGACATGTTTCTTGTCCAGGACACGACAAGATTTTAGGAGTCAAAATCATGTAATATGACACAGTGACTATCGTGACCGACAAAAAATATCGTGTAGTCTGAACACGGCATATCTATCTATATCTAATTGGGAAATGTAATAGGTTACAGATTACAAGTTCTCAAGTTTTAAACTCTATTTAAAATGTAACAAGTAGTGCAACTATTTCAATTATTTTATTAATGTAACTGGTTACATTTGATTACTTTTTTATTACTTATCTAATTTTATAACGAATGTTTGACTGTTAATCTGTTAATTAAACTGTAAACATTTTCAAACATTTAAAGGAAAGGAATAGAAGGACATTACATATGGCCAAGTATGGTGTCCCATACTTGGCAGGATTAACCTTACAGTAAGACTCAACACATCACTTGAATTAAGATTGTAATAATTTTAAAACAGCCCACCAAAAATGACTTTGCACATCTTTTTACTTTGAGATAATTTAATTTATTGTGTGAAAATGAAAATATTAGATGTAACCCCCTTTGTGTTGACAACTGTTGTCAACTGTTGACATTTTCATAAGTAACACATTTTAATTATACTTTTTTTTTCTCCGTAACTGTAATGGATTACAGTTACATTTATTTTGTAATTAAAAAATAAATATTAACTTATTATTAATAATAATTTTATTAAATAAACATAAATTATAATTAACTAATTCTTTAATTCTAAAATTAAAAATAAAATGTATATTATAATTATTATAATAAATATATATAATTAATAAAATAAAACTTATAAAATAATAAATATTATAAATTATTAATATATAAATAAATTATTATTAAATATTTAAAAATAAATAAAAATAAATATAAAAAATATTATTATATTATAAATTATATAAAGATAATAATTTATAAATAAATAAAAAATAAAGTTTTTTTTTTGTTTTTTCTTTTTTGCACCGGTACATGGAAACTATTACTACTCAAACTGGTTGGCAAGTGAATTTTGGGATTTCATTATCTGTAGAAGTATACATGTGCCAATGTCTTAGATATTGGCCAAAAGAAAGTATGTTGCCAAAGCATACTTTGACTGATCTTAATTTATGCATCTTAACTTCTAGAACAGACTTCTTGAATGCTAGAACGCTGTCAATGCAAGCAGACCGCTGAGTTTTGGAGGTTATTTTATGTTCTCTAAAGAATGTTGCTATTTTAATCATATTAATGCATCTTTGTGCTTGTGTGTGTGTGTGTGTGTGTGTGTGTGTGTTCTGCATTTAAGTCATGTAAACAACCAGCTGAGAGGCCTAACAGACCTTTAATGCAGCTGTCAAAATTCACAACTCCCACAATGGAACCATCATGGTCCAAACCTCTTACACTTGCTCACCATTATTCCCCTGAGCTGTTCTTTTGAAATCCATCACAGAAAAAAGCGGAAATCCAAGAGTCTGCTGGTAATTGCTACGATTGATGATGATTCGTTTTTTACGACAACATAATTTAAACAGCATTCCTTTTCAGAGTTACTGTTAATTATCGGTGCTCTACTGCCAAGCTGTATAAACCTGTCCTGCACAGTTCGATCAAATAACTCTCATAAATCTTTTTTTTTTTTTTTAAGTAAATTTGGACCTTTGTCCCAATAAAACATCTTGAATCTGCACTTCTACTTATGGCCCATTACTCCACCTTGGCTCTGATCAGCTATACTGGGGTAAATGGCCTCATCCACACAGATGGAAATAGTGAGCTCAGAGCACAGCAATTTAGCTATGAGAAAAATGAGGCTAGACTGTGTGTGTGCGTTTGTCTATTTATGTGTGTCCTTATGAAAAATAAGCGATCAAGTTGCTTTGTAGTGTGTGTGTACAAGAATGATCCTATGCAGATCTTGGTGAGCCTTTCAAAAGTTTAGTTTCATGTTGGCATGTGAGGCAGACTGGGACTCTAAACATGTTTTTCAGCGCAAAAACCTGCATCCTATTTGCTAAGCACTTGCAGTGCATTTTATCATGTCACTAAATGGTGGTAAAAGGACATTTCTATTTATATCAAGAGATGGGAATTTCGGCAATTCATTTGTTATTAGCACTAATTTCATGGTAGCTGTTTTTAGTGTTACCCGATTTTCATAACTCATTTAGTGCAGAGATTCAGAAACTTTTTTGTCAACCGTACCCCTTTGACCTAAGATATAGACCCCTGACTTTTTTCGCTAATATTTTAAATTAATATTTAAAGCTGCAGTCCGTAACTTTTGGTGCTCTAGCGCTTAATAAACAGAACTGTGTGCGTCTTGTGGAAGAACAATGAAGCCGGAGCTACTTCTCTCTGTTAATATCTATGACGAATCACGCAGGTACTGGGCTAATCTGCAGCAGTATCTACCCGAACCAGTCTAAAATAGTCAGAATATAAACACTTATAGATGTACAGTAGTGATTCAGGATAAGACAAAAACCAGGTTTGGAAGATGGATTCATGGTTTGTTGTTTGTTTGTTTTTTACTCGGCTTAGTAGAACAATTTTGTAAATTATGAACACAAAAAAGTTGGTCTGCAGCTTTAAGAACACACTTGCACGCTCACAGTTCTCTGATGTCAGCTAATGGGAACATAATGTACAGGTAAACAAAAAAAGTTTATATTACTAAAGGGATAGTTCACCAAAAAATGAAAATCTGATGGTTTATCTGCTTACCCCAGGGCATCCAAGATGTAGGTGACTTTGTTCTTCAGTAGAACACAAACAAAGATTTTTAACTCAAACCGTTGCAGTATGTCAGTCATATAATGGAAGTGAATGGGAATCACGGCTTTGAATGGAAGTGAATCAAGGCTTTGAGAGTCAAAAAAAAATTCATACACAAAACCAAATTAAACCCTGCGGCTCATGACGATACAAGTCAAGTCAAGTCAAGTCACCTTTATTTATATAGCGCTTTTAACAATACAGATTGTGTCAAAGCAACTGAACAGCATTAATTAGGAAAATAGTGTGTCAATAATGCAAAATGACAATAGTAAACACTCATTTTTCAGTTAAAGACAGTTCATCATTGAATCAGTGATGTCATCATCCAGCTCAGGTCAGTTTAAATAGTATCTTTGCAATCAAGTCAACGATATCGCTGGAAATGAAGTGTCCCCAACTAAGCAAGCCAGAGGCGACAGCGGCAAGGAACCAAAACTCCATCGGTGACAGAATGGAGAAAAAACCTTGGGAGAAACCAGGCTCAGTCGGGGGGCCAGTTCTCCTCTGACCAGACGAAACCAGCAGTTCAATTCCAGGCTGCAGCAAAGTCACATTGTGCAGAGGACTCATCTGGTTCCTGTGGTCTTGTCCCGGTGGTCGTCTAGGAGACAACGGTCTTTACAGGGGATCTGTATCTGGGGCTCATCTAGTTGTCCTGGTCTCCGCTGTCTTTCAGGGCTGTGGAGGTCCTTTCTAGGTGCTGATCCACCATCTGGTCTGAATACGTACTGGATCCGGGTGACTGCAGTGACCATCTGATCTGGATACAGACTGGATCTGGTGGCTACGGTGACCTCGGAATAAGAGAGAAACAGACTAATATTAGCGTAGATGCCATTCTTCTAGTGATGTAGCAAGTACATCGGGTGTTATGAGAAGTGTTCCCGGTTCTGGTTGACCTAATTAATGCAGCCTAAAAATCCTTTAACAGATTTGAATATTAGAAGCGTATTAGTGTGTTATGTGTAAGCCAAGTTAAAGAGATGGGTCTTTAATCTAGATTTAAACTGCAAGAGTGTGTCTGCCTCCCGAACAATGTTAGGTAGTTTATTCCAGTTTATTCCAGCACTAAATGGTCAAATCAAGTTTATTTGTACAGCGCTTTTCACCATACAAATCATTGCAAAGCAACTTTACAGCCAATTAAGTTTCTACAATATTTAGTGGTAGTTTATCAGTGGTGACTGTCAGTTAATGTACATATGGCAGAAATGTACGGAAAAATCAATTTAAGACGTAATAAAACAGACGATGAACACTATTAACAGCAATTATTATATGATGCAATCAAACTTATAGCAAAATGTGGTAGTTCTGTATGTTGTTTCCGGGTTGGAATCATCTGAGGTCCTCTGAGGGGTTGGCATCATCTCTTCTCAGGTGTTCTGGATCCAGACTGAAGCTTGTGTAAATCCTACTTAAAAACAGAGAAACAAATAGAAACATAATTAGCGTAGCTGCTGTTCCAACCAAGCAAAATTGATTTGTTTAACCCAAACTAAAGAATAATAATGTGCATTTGATCAGATATAACTGCAGTACAAGATTATGAGATGCATTATTTGAATGCTTGGCCAAAGAAAATCTTTAATCTAGATTTAAACAGAGAAACTGTGTCTGAACCCCGAACATTATCAGGAAGGCTATTCCAGAGTTTGGGAGCCAAATGCGAAAAAGCTCTACCTCCTTTAGTGGACTTTGCTATCCTAGGTACTACCAAAAGTCCAGAGTTTTGCGACCTTAGGGAGCAAGATGGATTGTAGCGTGGTAGAAGACTAGTTAGGTACACAGGAGCTAACCCATTAAGGGCCTTATAGGCAAGTAATAATATTATGTAACTGATACAGAAATTAATAGGTAGCCAGTGCAAAGACTGCAAAATTGGGGTAATATGATCATATATTCTTGACCTGGCAAGGACTCTAGCCGCTGCATTTTGGACTACCTGTAGCTTGTTTATTGAAGATGCAGGACAACCAGCTAGCAGTGCATTACAGTAGTCCAGTCTAGAGGTCATGGATGCATGAACTAGCTTTTCTGCGTCAGAAACAGGTAGCATGTTCCGTAATTTTGCAATGTTTCTAAGATGGAAGAATGCAGTTTTTTTGTAACATGGGAAATATGATTTTCAAAAGACAAGTTGCTATCTATATAACACCCAGATTTTTGACTGTAAAAGAAGTACCAGTACATCCGTCTAGTTGCAAATTGAAATCCAAGAGATTCTGTGTACTGTCTCTTGGTCCAATAAGTAATATCTCTGACTTATCCGAATTTAATAGGAGAAAATAAATGGTCATCCAATCTTTTACATTTTTAAAACACTCTGTTAACTTAGACAATTTAGAAGTTTCATCTGGTCTCGTCGAGATATATAGTTGAGTATCATCAGCAAAACAATGGAAACTAATCCCATATTTTTTAATAATATTACCAAGGGACAACATGCATATCGAAAATAGCAGAGACCTAGGACAGAGCCTTGTGGCACTCCATACTTTACTGGATTCAATTGAGATGATTCCCCGTTTAAATAAAAGTGATAACAGTCAGACAGGTATAATCTAAATCGTCTTAAAGCCTGCCATTGAATACCCATATAGTTTTGTAATCAATCTATGAATATGTCATGATCTACATTGTCGAACGCAGCACTAAGATCAAATAAAACTAATGAGATGCAGCCTTGGTCTGACGAAAGAAGCAAGTAATTTGTAATTTTAACAAATGCAGTTTCTGTGCTATGGTAGGGCCTGAAACTGGACCGAAAATTCGATACATGATGTGTAAAGACACAAAAAATGATCAGTCTGTGCAAGAAATGAACAGTATTATATCTTTTTTGACCTTGATTCAACGCAATGTCCGAACTTTCCTGAGCGTGTTCTCAAACTAGCAGTGCGCGTGACGGCGTCTTCTTTTCTTTTGCTTTATGGCGGATCGCAGGACTTACCGCAACATGATCTCTCAAATGGACCATTACCACTCCTAATTGAGTTGTATCTAGTAGTGGTCAAGGTCCATTTGGAGATTATAGGTGCCGGGTATGCACTTTAGTTGTATCCGCCTCTTTTTAAAGGGTTATAGTTCACCCAAAAATTAAAATTCATTAGTTACTCACCATCATGTCGTTCCAAACCAGTAAGACCATTCATCTTCGGAACACAAATTAAGACATTTCGATGCATTCTGAGAGCTCTCTGACCCACCCATACACAGCAAGGATTCTAACACGACAAGGAGATCGTTAAAATAATCCATGTGACATCAGTGAATCAACCGTAATTTTATGAAGCTACGAGAATACCTTTTGTGTACAAAGAAAACAAAAATAATGACTTTATCAACAAATTCGTTCTCCTCTGCGTCACACTGGACCATTGGGAGTGTATCGCTACATAAACAATGTATGCTTTCTGGTCATGCCGCACCGTAGGCGGATACGTTGTACGTCATTAAGCTTTGATCGAACGTAAAAAAAGGTTTCCGTGTACATACGTTGCGTACCGTTTGTTTACATATGTGATATTCTCCAAAATGGCGCTACAGGGTGACTTGGAGGAGATTAATTGTTGAATAAAGTCGTTATTTTTACATTTTAAAAATAATAATTTAAAATTCAAATAAACATTTTATATCAAATTAAAATGTTAAAAGGACATTGTTATTATTTATTTGAATTTTGAATTTTTATATTTTAGTTAATTATTTCCTTTTTTTAAATTAACTCAAACTTTCTGCAGGTTACCCAGTTTGGGAACCCTGATTTAGTGAATTGAATGCTAAAACACTGGAAATATGCCTTTTAAATAAAATTCAGTTTACTGCTTTTGTTAATTAGCGTTAATTGAGCCAGACAAATAGTGCTGAATTTGTGAATAAAACACAAACTATTCTGTGCATAATTTGCATTCAAAGGAGGCATTTCACTTAAATGAATTTCAGTGACAACTGCAGGTTGTTAGTGAATAAGATGCACATTTGTGCGCAACTTCATGAATTCAGTTTCTTTCTGTTTTTTTCACTTTGTGTTTCACATCTTTGCCTTACATTGTTAATGAGCTGGGACTCTACATTGCATTTACAGTTGGTCATTTTCACGACACCGAAAGGTGTGAGATCATAGAATAAAGTGTTGAAGGAAAGGAGGACAAAGGGAGCGAGTAAATGCCTGGAGTCACGGGTTCATTGTTCAGTTCTGTTGAAACAGCTGTGCTGTTAGTTTTGAAGAGTCCAGTTGTACAGCGGCCTATGATTTTTAGCCATCTTATTAGAAAGGTTTATACATACAGACTGCATACACACACTCACATAATCGCATACACGTGCATGTACACAATGGAAGATCCAGCAATACGCAGTTCAACTGGAACGCTGAGCTGAACGTGTTCTGTTGTTTTGGGAGACAATCCAGGTACTGGCTTATTGAGGACCTTGAAATGAAGTGTGCAAGGATGATCCGCCAACATGGTGATTAGTTTCGAAAAAGCTGGAGAGAAACAAGCACACAGAAAGACATGCTTTTGAGGAGAGGTGAAGGAGTGCAACCTCTTTGAGCTGATGAACGTTTTAAAACGAGACATAAATGGCGCCACGGAGTATCTGGCATTTGGATCCAGCTCAGATTTATCTACATTAAATCAAATCTCTCACTATAATTCAGAAACATAGTATACAGTGGTACATGACACCTTGCATGAAATAAAACATGTTTTAATGTTACTATAAATGCAGATAAATTATGTTTACGAAAGCTCTCTTCGCAAATTTGTAGATGTAAGGAAGGCTGAGGCTGCATTTTATTCCAATTAATACATTTCAGGGTAGGTTTGGTTTTAAAAGTCAGTTTCTGTATAGTCTCATTGGCTGCAAATAAGCTGTTACAAACTATATTTGCATGATTTTACGATCACCTTCCACTTTAAAGATACTACAGCTGACATAAACACAATATGTGATCGTTTTCCCATTAAAGATGTAGTAGACACCCTTTAGACATTATTGTTAAAGTATTATCTTACACATACTTGTGTATTTTGTTGAGTTAGGTGTGTAATTTTGCAAATAACTATATTTTTATTCAAGTAATTGCACCCTTGAAGAAAGATATATCACTTGGCCTGTGACATTAAATATGGGGCATGACACTTTCCTGAAAAACATCAGTTTCCTCCTTTTTATGTTTGAGCTTCTGTCTTTCAGAGCCATAATGTGCATAATTAGAAAATTGACTTTTCCCAGAGCGAAAGGAGGACTTGAGTTAAATGCAGCATCACAGACATGTCAGCAAATTTACAGAACACTTTGTTTGTGAACACACAGTTGTTCTTCCTCTTCCCAAAGCTGTAAAAAGACAGTATGGGACTGGCCTTAGATATTCACATATGCCATCATTGCTTTTATGGTGCTTTTGTTCAAACATTTCTTTATTTGCTGTCACTTTATACCTTTGTGCATTACGAGTTTTATTGGCTAAGTTTTTGCCAGTGTAATTGAGAATGTGTTTGCTAACTGTAATGTGTTGAGAGTCAAACATCGTTATCTCGTTGGCGTGTCTGTGTGTGTGTGTTAACAGATTTACTGTATGTTTGTTTTAAAGAAAAAAAAGTGTAGGCAAAGAACAGCACTTCCTTTTAAAAATGTGTTGTGAAACATCAATAAAAGAGTATCATATAGTCTTTTACTATTTGATAGTGCGATATTTGATAGCTATTTGACTATTTCATAGCTCCTCTTCTATAGTCAGTTTTTACATTTCAGTCAAATACTTTTGAATCTTTTACTGTAAATACATTTAATAAAGTTTAGATTTAGTTATCAGTCTTCACAAATTAATACCCTTAAACACCCTTAAATCTGATGTAATTTTGTCTCTTTTTTCCTGTATGAGTATTTTGTATAGTCTATAGTATGTATATTACCTGTTCTTGTAAGTATAAACAAACAAACAAACAAATAAAAATCAGTGCTTTAAGTGATAAGATGCATTGTAAAATGTATTTGTTGCATTCTCAGTGCTGCCACTAGGGGCATTATTGCATGCATTAGCATAAACTGTATTCTTCTATGGCCAGTTTTCTGATTCAGGTTAACTACTTTCAGATCTTTTAAAGGATGATATGTTTCCAAAACAGCTGTTAATAATTTGTATCATATTGATCCATTCGACCCATTTGATTATACAATTCAGGTCTTGAGTTAAGAGTTCACTGGAGGGAATACTGATGTAAAGTTGTGGTGTGTTTATCACAAAAAAGTATCATCAGAATACTTGGAATTTAGCATATGGAGTGATACTTTTCTATCATTTTTGAAGCTTGAAAGCTCCAGTCCTCGTTCATTGAAGTTGCATGGAAAAGGGCAACCAGTGCACGAGTCAAAATTGCTGCTTTTGTGTTCTACAGAAAAAAGAAAGTCATGCAGGTTTTGGAATGACATGCTGGTAATAACTAACAACATAATTTTCATTTTTGGATGAACTATCCCTTTAAGAACATAAAGACAATTCTCACTTGCTGTTGGCATTTTAGGAAAACCAAAATTAATGATTTCACAACACGCTTTCAATCATAGCATATCCAAAAAAAATGGACAGAAGAGCTGAGAGCAAGTGAGGTTGCTTCATTACAGTATAGCATGATCTCAGTCTGACATTGACAGTTTGTATGTGTTTACAAGGACAGTTTGCTGACAGTCACCTTGTCAACACCGCAGTGGTGTAACGAGACCAAACAAGATTGCTGCCATTATAATCAATCTACACCGCAAGCGCATGATCTAGTTTTGTCACGGCCACTCGCTTACAGTGTTAGGTGACCAGAAGAAAAAGAGCTCGCAGCTATTCTAGGAGAGAGCGTGACCCAATCATATCAGTTAGTGTAGCATATCAGCCGTCACTACCTTAACCTTTCTAAAAATGGCAGTGTTCCCAATATGATCCGCTCTGTTTCTTCTCATCCTTATCATATCTTTCATCAGCAGTGTGTTTATGTGATTTACGCAAGTGATAGGGACAGGAAATAAAAGGTTTATGGTGTATGAGAGAGTGTGTATGAGTGCAGTGCCAGCTGCTGAAAATCTACACTGGTGAGAACGCAGTGCTGATGGATCTCTGGGCAGCGGGAACACTCCCCTGTCTCCTCTTCTTGCCAGTTACATCTGTATCGCAAGACTCCCGTCTCCCACAGATCTCCTCCAATATGCCATTGAAGACTCCAACAGTAACAAACTCAGACCTGCTCCTCAACTCCTCTTGGTGTAGCATCAGTCATCTTTCATTCGGACAGCATGATTTTCCAGTCTTTGTTTATTGAAGTTTGGAAGTGGGACCCTGAAGCGATAGCAGGAGTCCAGAAGTTCATTCCAATCCAGAAATCTCATGAACCTTCTCCTTAAGTTGCTATAAAAGGCTGAAATACACTACACAACTATTACATTCTGAACAGATTTCAAAACAATTTAACACAGCTGCTAACCTGAATGGTTACAGATGAGAAACTGGGCATTGTACACTAAATAACTGAGGATCACACACTACCAGACTTTCAAGTCATTCTGAACACAACAAACGTGCATCATCCTCATGGTGATTAAAACAGTCTGTTAATAAAGGCTTCCTGAAGCAAATGGATGCATTTGTGTAAGAAAAATATCCATATTTAAAACGTTATAAACTGGAGCCTAATCTCTAATTAACTGCCGTATGCGTGTTCATGAAAGTGTGGCGATCCAGCATGCAGAAGTGACGAACGCGGAAGTGCAGCGGAGAGATCAAAAAACAACGGTCACTAATTAGAAGTACAAAACAAGGATTTGCAAAGAAGAATGTCTGGGATTTCAATATAAGCCAAGAGGAGATTGGTTTTCTTTGCTAAACAAAGGAAACTTTTGCTTCCTGTGCTCCTGTAAACAAAACTTGGTTCTCGCGAAACTAGCATATTCTCACCAGAACTTTCGCTACGTCCTACGTCATCCGTTGGAACGTCACTCTCTCATGAACGCGTGTATGACACTTAGTTGAAGCTAGCGATTACGGCTTATAAAGACCCCCTGAAGACCCCTTTTTTAACCCCCCCGGAGCTGTGTGGAACACTTTTTACGATGGATTTATGCATTTTATTGGACTTCTAGTCGACTATTGAATATCAGCACGCATTCACTGCCATTATAAAGCTTGGAAGAGCCAGGAGATTTTTTTAATATAACTCCGATTGTATTCATCTGAAAGAAGAAAGTCATATAAACCTAGGATGGCTGAGTAAATTTTCATTTTCATTATTGGGTGAACTTTCCCTTTAAGTCAAGTATATGTTTCTTCATAGTTGAGATAGGATAGGTGCTAAGTTCTATAACTCAGACGTCCATTTTAAGCAAGTAGGTCCATTTTGTGGCCATCTTAATAACATCCCAGTCAGCTTCCATTTCCACCCTGCTTACAAGACCACCATAACGTTGTGTTTTGGGATACTGGTGTACCCGGATTTTAAAACTTTCTTAACCATAAGGCCTTCATTGGTCAACCAGTATCCAGAAAGTACAAGCTGGTTGACATGAATTTCTAGGCTTGTTAGTGCTGGTTTTGTTTTGGTCTGCCTGGTGGACCCCAGAAATGCTGGTGAACCAGGCATGGTGAAGCTTGCAGAAGAAATTCTTGTTGGTGAAGTAAGTTAGGGGCACCAGCGCTTCCATATCAAAGATGAGAATCCATTACATGTGCACTACATATGCTGGTCTTTTCAACACGGATGTTGTACATATGAACTCTCAAACACCATCTCTTTAGTCTGGACTGTGTTCATGAACAAGAACAAAACTGTTGTTAAGGTAGGACCGTTTGGGACTTCTCCAATTCTAAATCATTTGCTTCCATCCTCATTCTCTTCTTCCTTTGACAAACTTACTCGTCCCACACGGTTGGGCCGTGGGAAGATCCCCCAACCCCCACCCCAAAACAGAACAAACTCAAAACAAACAGAGAAAGTCTTTGGATGAAAGTTTCTCGATGGAGCTATATTTAACCACACATGGTCAAGGGAGACATCACCCCAACTTCCTCACTCTCTTTCCCTCCCTTCATCTCTCACTTCTCTTTTCTCCCTCCATCTCTTACTCTCCCCTTTTCCCTACCAGAGAATCCAGCACACTATTACTACACTTAAAAATGAAATTCTGTCATCTACTCAAGTGAGTTGGTTAAGCTCCAAAAAGGACAGAAAGGTACTGTATCATTAAAATAAAAAGTTCATGCACAATATTTAAAAAAGTCTTATAATGCCACGATATCTTTGCTTGAGGATCAGACCAGAGCAATTGCATGTTCTAGTGCCCTTAAAATCTCTGTCATTCTTTTGTTTGTAATGCATATAAACTAATGACGCTTCTTTTGTCTTTCTGCTGATGCTTCTTCTGTGGTGTCAAGTGTGTACTTCTGGCAGTATGCATAACTGTACCTGTGTCCCAATTTGCAAACTTTCTACCTATAGTATTCGTGAAAATTGGAATGCATGTGTGTAAGACTGACAAAGTGGGTGCCAAACAGAAAGTGAGGTTGTGGCTTTGCAACACTTTGAGCTATTGAAATGAATCTTGGTATTTATCATTACCACTATGAACCGAGAGTACCTGAGTGATTTGAGACAGCGCCACCTATTGGTCATGAAATCTGAAAAATTACTTTTTTGCTTAAAACTTCTGAGTAGTTTGGGGTAAAATAATGAGAACATAATGGGGCATAACGAGCTGAATAATACACAGTCTAGGTTGGCCATATTGTTTATGTACCATTTTGAATTTTGACGAAAATAGCTGTATTTTACGAACGCATTGCCAATTTGTGACAAAACTTGGTATGTGTCATCGAAACCATGTCCTGAGGGTGTCTGAGAAAATTGAAGACAGCGCCACCTTGTGGCCAAGTTACTTTCTTGCTTGTATAGTTAATGGACCAGTAGAGTTTGGGCAGAGAAAACTAGTTTTTTGATTGAATAACATAAGTTAGGAATAGCAGTCTTAAATAATTACCTGCAAACAATTAAACATAATTAACTCCAGCAAAGCTGTATGCATTCAGATGTTTGGCACAATTATACAGTTTAGAGGTTATACAAAAATATCTGATCACACAACTGACCAATCCGAATCACGTATTCCAAATAATAATAATAATAATAATTACGAGGGGAATTTAATATCAGTGTGCTGAGGACAAGAATAAATGATTGAGCTACAGAAAGGGTGGCCAGGAACAAGAGAGGTGAAACTGAGATCTGTTTCCAATTATGAGAAGTAGAGTGAGACAGGAAATAAAATAATTAAACGGATGAATCAACTACAGATTCTTCTGTATGTTCTCCATATCTTCAATTTTATCCCTCTGTGGTCTTTGTGGAAGAAGTTGGAGGGATGCAGAGGAAGAAAGGACGATGTGTGCCGAAGAGAAAAAGGGGGGAAAAAGACAAAGTGGGTGGGTGGAATGTAGGCAGGCAGATATTCAACAGTTCCTCATGCTTTATGGAAGAGGAATGAATCCCTTATGGAGGAAAGGAGGGGGAATAAGACAGATAGAGGGAGAAGAGAAGGAGCGGGTGGAGTGGACAAAGGAAAGTACCTGGCAGGACCGTGTGGAGGTTGTCAACTCAGGTCCATGTGGATTTAAATCATACTGTTGAGGTTTATGTTTTGCAGTGTGTCTATCTGGTAGGCTGCCAGAGGGAAGCGGGAGTGAGTGGGTGAGCAAGGGCCCAGATTGAGGGAAAATATGTGTGTGTGTGTGTGTCTGGTTGCGATGGAAGAAAGGGAAATTCAGAAGTGCTTACAGTGCCCAAAGTGCATATATTACTCCACAGAAAACCATACGCTTCTCTGCAACCTTCCATTCAACCCACTCATTACCAACACAAACATTTGCAGAGTCTACAAACCATCCCAAATCACTTTAGGAATAGTTCAGCCAAAAATGAAAGTTCATGTCATCATTGTGTATGCTGTATGCTGTTTAAAATGACACATTTCTTTATCAGCCATGATTCTGCATCCACTCTGGCAGGCCATAAGCGTCCATCGCTCATCTGTGATATTACTGACTCTGAGTTCTGGCTTTCTGAGCCCAGCTGTTTTTGTGTTTTCTGGGATGTGGATTTTTTCTACACACTTGCATACACAAACGCAGTGACTCATACATATATGCATTCGAACCACAAAAATGGCAATGTCACCTAAAAATCCATCAACATTAAAACGGGGGATTTCTCCTCATGCATGGATGGAAATTGAAGGGTGGATCTTGCAATACTTAACTCAAGTCTCTTAACAGGGGCCTTTTTCAAGTCAAAAACTTGAATGGTACCATGTCAAAAGTATCTGGTTGGTCAAATTTTTTTCAGTGTTTTTGAATGAATTCTCTTTCATGCTTACCAAGCCTGCATTTATTTGATCAAATTTATTTGCATTTTATTTGATCTGAATTTTCAGCATCATTGCTCTAGTCTTTAGTGTCACATGATCCTTCAGAAATCATTCTAATATACTGATTTGCTGCTAATATTTCTTATCTAGTGAAACAATTAGTTTACCTTTAGCTTCTTAACTTTGAAGTCAGAGTCATCCTGTAATAACAGCTGAATCCAGTTGTAAAGAAAATGAAAAAAGTCTTCAGCAGGCGTGTGCAACGTTCTCATCTTCACTCAGCAGCTCAGAATTTCCCAGATCTGTTTGTGTACATGGGGAGCTGTAAAGTCAGAATAATTCATATACTGTGAGAAAAGACCACAGCTTTTCTCATTTTGAGGTGTGCACATATGTCAAAAGATGTGAATTTTTCATCTCCCTTTTGCGATCTGGCACAGGTTTTTTTACTTTTGAGTTAACGTTTGCAGTTTTGAAACCTCATCCGCCCCACATAGATACTCAAAGGAGCAGCGGTACAGCAGGGCTTGAAGCAATCTCTTTTGGCTGGGTGGAAAATCGAAAACAGCTAATGAATGAAAGAATGATAGTCAGTTTTCGTTCCCTCTAACGTTTTTGCCTGATTTTCTCATTTGTGGTGGAGTTATTTCTCAGGCTTAATGAGGCACAGTGGATTGCAGCTTTGAATGCAGAATGGACTGTGTGCGTCGAGCCAGATCTTCAACACAAAGCAGCTTACACACTTCGTATACAGCCGTCTGAGTTTCACAATCATGTCAGGGATTTGGCCCGCCTGATACTTTCCTCAGCTTAAGCACCTTGGCAAATGGGATCTGAACAAAAACACCAGTAATAGTGATTGTGAAACCGCTAGAAAGTCCTTGTTGGCTCAGCAAGGATGCAGAACTCTAACACCAGAGATGTTGGGTTTTAAAGGGAAAGTTCATCCAAAAATTAAAGTTCTGTCATTGTTTATTCACCCACATGTTGTCCCAAAACTGTATGACTTTGGGGTCATTTACACAACAACATTTTCAGCCAAAAATGGGAAATGGTTTTGCCTATTCGTTTACACGACAACGGCGTTTTGGGGACTGAAAACTGATATTATTGAAAACGCCACCGTTATCGTCTCCATGTAAACACCCAAAACGGGAATCTTTGAAAACGGTGACATCATGCGCGTGCGTAGTATGTGTTAGGTATGTAGACATGCGCAATATGTGTCGATTTTAAAGGTAAGCGTGAACAAACATACACAACAATGGCGGAGTACATGGTACTGTTGTTGCTGCTCAAGAGTTTGCTAACGCTTCTTCAGCAAAGTGTGGATTTACTTCACCAATATTACAACCAACAGCGGAGACGCATCATATAACAACATATAATCATCACTTCCCTACAGGTACTGTTTACTAACAAGGTGACAATGCCAACTACTGGCCTGGCATACGTAATACAGCGTTTTTGGCCATTTTCGCGGATATGTGTAAACGCGAATCGTTTTGGAAACGTTGCCGTGTATGCGTTAAACTTTAAAAAAAAACGCAAGGGAAAAACTTTTCCGTTTTTGACTACATTGTTGTCGTGTAAACGTAGCCTTTATTTCTTACGTAGAGATGTTTCGTAGAATGTCCAAGCTGCTCTTTTCCAAGACCACAACAGCAAGTATGTATTTTAGAGATGATTTATTTGATTATGGAGATCACAAGGGAATAAAGTTAGTTTGCAGGGCCATGATTTAGTCAAAATATGGACTCCAAATTTTTGTTGTTCTCTGAAACTCGGGAAGTTTTTGTTTACCCACCCCGTTTTTGTAATCTTGCCGCACATGCCTAAAACGATTCTCCTCAAATGCTGGTGCTGCAGTTTCTCTGAGATTGTGGCTTTGTAGACGTAAAAGTGAAGCAGATGGTTGTCAGATATTCCACCGATGAGCTTGTTTGCCATTGTGGTCGTGTGGTGGGTCATTGGCATATCCTCAAAACCAAGCTTGACCTGAATTAAACCGAATTTTGTGGAAAAATGTACTCTAGGAAGGGAAGACTTAGGGATTGTCCACTTGAAAATGAACATGCAATCTTTCGCCCTAATGTTGATTTAAATCTGTGTGACTTTATTTTTGTTCTGTGGAACGCTTTTTGCGGATATGCTTTTTGACCATATTTTGAAGAATGCAGGTGCAGTTACATTTCAGTGAAATTGTGTGGGCAAAAGGATCCATTGTCTATTGTCAGTAATTTATGAAGCACAGATCACTCAGAAGTCACTTTCAAACCAAGCAGCTTTCTGTTGGTCAGTGGTGCGAATTTAAGTGACCAACTTGAATCGGTTGCGAAATCTGTGTGTGGAAATCTTTCGTCATCACGCAAAATTCCACATTGCATAGATTGCTATTGAAATTAGTGGATTTTGCCAGCAAAATATTCAGCAAACAACAGTAAATGTGACCACACTTTAAGGCTTTCATACTTTAAAAAATGTAGACCATTCATATATAACCCAAGCTTTTTCTAACTACAAACTTCTTTCTCAGCTCAAGAGTGTCGGCCTGGATTGGTGCACATGTGTCGGCTCTCTGATGCCAGTGGTTCTGTGGTGCCTCTCTCAATTGATCATAACCATTACAGATGCTTGCAGATGGATCATCACACTGCCTGAGAAGATTCTCTTGCTTGATTTATGTGCATTCGGAGCCATGAATTCACAGATGGCAGTGTGTTTTCTGTTTCTGCACGGCAATGCATGTCCGAAAGCCTCTTTCTCTTCTTTTGTCGTCTGCTTTCTTCAAGTTATGAAATATGTGGACTGTATGACTTCAGAGGTACATTCCATGTGCAGTATTTCAGGTACACACACACTACCATACACTCTTAAAAATAAAGGTGCTTCACGATGCCATAGAAGAACCTTTTTGTCTAAATGGTTCCATAAAGAACCTTTAACATCTGACGAACCTTTCTGTTTCACAAAAGCTTCACAAAAAGAAGGTTCTTCAGATTATAAAAAAATAAGAAAGAGATGGTTCTTTAAAGAACCTTTGACTGAATGGTTCTTTGTGGAACCAAAAATGGTTCTTCTATGGCATCGCTTGAAGAACCTTTTGAAGCACCTTTATTTTTAAGAGTGTAGTGGGGACTTTCCACTGACTAAACTGAACAAATTGTTTGATTTGATTAAGACTTTGTACGTTTATTATGCCATTTTCCTTGTGGGGACTTTTCCAGTGTTCATTTTGTTGTGCTATTGTTAGCTAAATTGTTAATTAAAAAAAATATTAATTAAAATAAAATTTTTATGAAAATATTGCCTCGGGAACTAGCTAAAAGAAAATGTACGTAGAAGTACGACTGAAACAGTTTTAATTACAGTTTTTCCGTGAGCATCTAACTGCCTCATAAAAAGTTATATTCCTTCACTTTTTTCTGTTCTCTACTATCCTTATACCTTCATGTCTGGCTTAGTACTTTGGAATGATGACTAAAAACTTGTATAACAGGCACTTCTCGTGTTTATTGTCATTTTATGGTAAATTGCTTGTATTCCTCAATTGTAAGTCACTTTGGATAAAAGTGTCTGCCAAATGAATAAATGTAAATGTAAATTAAAGTACTAAAATTACAATAACTAAATATGAAATAAAAATAAATTAAGGCTAAATTGAAATTCAAAAAGAGAAGCTAATTAAAACGAGAAAAGCACATAAAATTACTAAAATTTTAACTAAAACGGAAAATATAATAATAAACACTGATTCAAAATGTTAATAAATATTATAATAGTACATAAATAATACTAAAAAAACAGTCTGCCTTTATCCCACACAATTCCACCATTTTTGATTTTATATTGAACATTTTTAAAGGTTGCTTTATGTAGAATGAAGCTAAACCAAAAAAAAGCACAACAATCTTGGTTGTTTATAATGGGAGTTATCAAAAATGATCTGTATGGACCATATTTATATGGAATTATGTGAGTGAGGAATAAACCAGACGTGCATTGAAACTAAATGAAAAGATGATTTTTAGATGTAAGTCTATAGCATTTACAGTTTAATTATCCCAAAATGATGCCTTTTTGACATAATCATAAAATAATTAATTAATTTACTTTTTTTTTCTTTTTAAAGTTTTAGATAGTTTTAGTTTTAGATTTTTAAACGGTTGATTTATGTAGAATAAAGCTAAAAAGCCAAAAAGAAGAAAAAAAACCTGCCAAATATCTATGATTAAATCAGGCATTGAAAAAAGAAAATACGTATGAGGTACTCTATTACTCATTACACTTTGAATCTTAAACTTAACAGTTTAGTCATATTGTCTTGAGCATTCCATTGTAGTTTTAGATATGAAATATCACTTCACCCTTGTACCAGTTGGTTAATCAGGCAAAAATTTATATATTTTGATCCATTAATTAGTAGAATTCATTTTAATCAGTCATTATTTATGCCTTTCTGACTAAGGTATTCAACTTCAGGCACATTCCTAGTCGTCACCACATACAATTTCAAAACAACAACTAAGAAGTGATGCAAAAAACTAGATAGCTCTCATTATAATCAACCACGTCTCTGTTGGCCATGAGCTGGGCGCCACAATAAAGGTTTTCATTTTTTACTATCTTTGTGGAGACATTTGAAGACATGTGGAGATCATTCAGCTGGTGTGTTTAGACTGAGTTACCGTCTTCAAGGACCAGGGCAGGACTTATGGGGCCGGGGGCCCCTGGGCTTCAGGTTATGTTTGGGCCCCATACCTATACTACAAATGCCCTCAACTAGAAAATTATTATGGAGTAACACAAAATACAAAAAAAAATTACAATATGCTTTCAGGTTCATATACTGTATACAATTAATAGGCAACATGTCTAGCCTAGTCAATGGTATTAGATGGTACATATTAAATAGTCCCCACTATAATACAAAAACAGGAATTGTGGATGTCTCATCAGTGAGAGAGTCAAAACCCTGAATGAAACCCTGAGCCGAAAAAGACAAGAAGAGTGTTTAAGATAAAAATTCTATTGTCATATATCTTTGTCTTTTGATGTCAGATTCTTAATGGTAACTAAATTCAATCGGAATAAAAAACAGGTTGGCTATTACAATAAAATGTCAAATCACTAATAGTTATTTTTTAAGTTTTTAGATACCTTTAATGTTAGAAATAGGTGAAATGATTGCAAAATGAATAATTAGCTACTTTTTAAAATAAGTGAAAGCGCTAACAACCGCCAGTAGGGTGGCAGCAATAAATCACCGTTGTTTAAAATGCTAATTCATTTAATTAGCACACCACTGTAAAAACTTATGCCTGTTTGAACCATTTACGGTCCCCGTGTATCGCTGAGAACAAAACCAACGGGTTAGCACTTCGGCAAGAACCGGCCGTTGCTAGGGCCAAAACGAATTTTGTGCTGGGTTTTTCATTATTTACATTTTGCCATCGGGCAGCTACTCGGACAACCAGACTCTCATTTGTTTGATAAGCTACTCCCTAAAAGCGTAGGCATTTCAATTCATTAAAGCAGGGGTTCGTTCAACAATACATTTAAATGAACTTTTTAAGGCATATCATGACCTAATGCTCCATTTCTTTACACAATGTCTGCCAGATGTCATCATAGCATATGCCTAATGGATTTGTGGATCTACACACCTGTCCACCTATCAGATCGTTGTAAGCCCTTACCAGACCTAAATTTGGGTGTTCCACCGTTAGGGAGACTACCAAATAAGCAGGGCAGGGGGCCTCCAGGACAGGTTTGGGAACCACTGTTCTATCATATAGAGATTTAAAATAAATTTCCACGACTTTTCCAAAAATTTCTGGATTGTGTTCATGATCTAGAGATATACGAACCCTGTAAATGGCTTATTTTAAATTTTTTTTTTAATCATCTGATGAATTTCTGCTCCCTTTGTGGTGGGAGTAGTGAGACTGTACAAAGTCCCTGTAAGTATTTAGTCTAGTAGTCCCCTTGGACGGGAGAGAAGGCTCAAAACTCCTTTCAGATTAATTTAGTGTACATTAATATAATGATAGAATCCATCCTCTGTAGAAGTACGGCTTGAAGAGAATTGTCATTATCTTTAATGGGTTCCATGGACCCGTTTTATGTGCCATGTGATCACAAAAATTAATCGGCGATTCGGCGCGTGCAGACAATCAAAAATCCTAAAATTCCATTTTTATTGCCTGGTTTGATTATGGTTTCGAATTGTTGTAGTTTTGGAAGCTGGAAGTTGTTTAGCCCCCCCGTCTGCCGTCACGCGGTTTGAATGCGACTAAATTTCTGACTGGCACATACCGGAACAAATGTTAACGGTTAAGGCGGGGCCCCACCCTCCAGGCTGAGGCCCCTTGGCTAGCAGCCCCGTTTTCCCCCCCAAGCCCATAGTAATTCCGGCCATGACAAGGAATCTTTACAAGCCAAGCCAACCCCATGTGATGTTCAGAGTGTTCAGAATCCCCCCATCAGTCCTGTTTGAATGGTAACTGTGCTGCTGTCATTCCCCCTTTGATGATTTGAATGAGTTTTTTTCATTCTTGTTCTCCGTCATGTCCATGCTCTCAGCTGTGTTCCTCTAACTAATGAAGTGTTAGTCTTACAAAAGGCCAGTCGTAGATAAAGTAATCTGATAGTGTTTTTACGTTTAATGTCCTCATAAATCCTTTGTATTCTTTCACTTCCATCCCTCTTCTTCAGTCCTGGCAGTAGATCGGTGGTGTTAGGGGCTAAAGAGAGGAGCGATTTGTCCCCTTTCTTTTTCCCTCATGCCATGAAGATGTCCTTTACTCATAAAGCCAGCTTCCTTCGCAATGCTTCTGCGATTAACCAATGACACTGAGTCAAGACGCGCCATCACAGATCCATCTGCTTGTTTGGGATACAGACAACAACCACTTAATTATAGTGGTCTTACCGATAAAAAAAAAAAAAAAAGGCCAATGTCCCTTTTTAAGGTACCATCTTCCGTCGTTAAAATGTTTGCTAGACTTGTGGTATTTTAAATAACCAACGTTGTTCATAATAAAAGGTCCTAATGTAATCTAGTTTAAAGCTGGAAATGCACTATAATAAGTGTATTTGCCCGATTTACAGTTTTGGAAAAGCCAATGATAGTAATGACGAAAGGCAGCAAACAGTCTTCAGATTAATTGACAGGATTTAAATTTTTCATATGAAATCGATTATCATTTTTCCTTCTCTTTGGAGTGAATAATTTACAAGCTCTTGGGCATAAAGAGATCTGTAAATTTTCAAAGACTGCAAGCCCCTCCAAATCCAAAGAGATATTCTATTTAAGTTAAGAGGTGAGCCCTCCTACTAAAACTGCCCGTTCTAACCCCCCCCACAGGTCTACCATCGCTCATGTTGTAAGAGATATTTTTGCATAACGCCGCCCAATGTTCACGCAAAGAAAGAAGGGTCTAACTTTTATTCTCAGCAGTGAGTATTTGGTTTTGTTGCTGTTGCCGCCGCTGCCATGTCGTGAAGGTGCTGTGTGTTTTCGTTGTGAAAGCGAAACTATTTGGTTTTGGCCTTCCAAAGAGGGCGTATACGGGCTTCGTCATCCTTGGAGGCTGATCTTGCTGTGGTTGCTGAGGGATACTACAACTAATTGGCATTGTCAATTGCTTGAAAACTCACTGTTCAAACCGTAGGACGAATGGATTCCTGCCCGGAATTGGTCCCATTTCCTTCCCAGACGCTCCTACTCGTCGTAATTGCCAGGCACGCGCCATTACTCAATCCCGGACCCACCTCTGCCTCACTCCTAACCCTCACTGCCATTTTCTCAACTTTAGCCCACCGTGTCCTACTGCTCACTGTATGCCGCGCCGTGTGGTACGCTGTTTCGTTGTTCAAAAGGCGCAACTACATTTTTTTGGATCTTCCAAAAATGGACATTGACTAGAAATCAATTGTTTCAGGTATATGATTTACGGCAAAAGACAACACTGTTCCAGAACACTTTCAACCCAATAGTAAATCAGATTTGGTGCGACAACATTTTATGAGACCAGTTGTTTTCCTGATCCTGGGCGAGTAGAACCTATCATTGCCGGCGTGTCTGACTCACAGACCCCTATGTAAGTAGTTTTTATATTTAAAAGAGTTTGTATATTTTCTATATTTTAAGCAATTTTTTGTATGGGCAGTGTTAGACAGTATGAGCTTGTTTTTTTTGGTCCATGGAATATCTCCGATCACAAGTGCGACGCATGGTTTGTTAATGTTTACGCGGCGGCGCATCAACGCACCGCGAAAAAGACCGTAAGAAGTCATTATAAAATCCAAATTAAGATGTCCCCACTGGATCAACAATGCCTCGGTTTTAATGGGTTCTCATGTTTATTATTGTTAAATCTCATCCTCCGAAAAGGAACACGGCCTGACAGGGCATCATCAACAGTATGTGAGGGGCGTAACATTCCCGTCACATGCTTGAGGTATTCGGGCCAATCAACCCGCACTGGATAGGCCTATGGCCATCACACACCCAGACCCAAAAACCAAAATCGCGTTTTCCGACCGTCCCGTTTGTAAAATTTACAAATCGTTCAGAAAGGCTGTTCATATGAAGAGGAGAAAACAATAATAATTTACACTATGTGGCAATTATGTATTTTATTTTAATAAAACCTTAAACCATTTCATTCCACCAAATACCACAAAATGTAATGTTAATCGTTTTAGAGCAGCATCCTAAAATGCCCCTTAATCGAAAACCGCGTACAGGGTATGAGGTCCCACAGACGGCACAAATTTTTTAGCTATCAAACGCCGATTTCCATCCGATAGCAGACTTTAGATATTGTTAGCCAATAATTGTTAGAACGACGTTTGGATTCTTCACAGATCGTGTCCCCTAGCAGCAGACGCACGATTTCTTGCGGTTCGTTTGATGATCAGAAGATGAGTTTTTAAAGTCCTGATAGTGTGGGGTATTATCCTAGTCATTTATGTCACTGCCAGTCTTTCCGTCTGTGGCTATTTCACAAGTCGTATGCCTAAGGGTTTACCATGCCTACATTTTCAGATCGTTTCATATTTTAAAAGTCGATGTAAGTTCACCGCTAAGCCTTTAATTCAGAAAATGAAATAAGTAAAAAATACAGCTTTGGATCATTTTCTGTTAAAAAGCGCATCCTAATGAAACTACCGCTGTACAAAAAATAAGTAAGGAAACTAAAAGGAGTGCTTTATGGGAATCAAACTTCAAATGTAGTGCTGTTCAACGATTATCGCGATACTGGCATCCAATAGATTTTTATGTTAATCATATATAACACGCATAGGCAGCTTTTTTTCGAAAATTTTACATTTCCATGTATATATATTCATATATTTAATATTAATATAAAATATATTTAATAATACCGTCCCAATTTTTCTTAAAGTATTACTGCATGTGTTGTATTTATGTAATCAATTAAGACCTTACCTGCAAATATTATGGGAAAAAAGAATAAACAAACCTTTAATATTTGGAAAAAATGCCATAAATGCGCATTGAACAGACACTATTACCTTATCTCTTAAGTTGCAACTGAATGGTATGTTTTCAGACAATTACTATAATATTACATGTTTGTAATAAATTCAAATGCGTGTTTTAGATTTAAAAATTTTAATAGTTTGAGTTAGGGTTAAATTAATATTAGTTTGAACCCATGTTAAAGAGAACGTTACGTACATTTTTTACTATAAATTTGTCCATAATGACTTGTCCCTGTTATCTTAGCAAATGAAAATGTACTTTAATGTCATTTTTCCATCAAAAAGTGTAGTTTGTCTGATTCCATGTATTTTTAAATGTATCTTGTGTATTACATACACCTGTTTAATGAATTGCAATTTAGAACATTTAAAAATCTAGTTAATTTAAAGTGTCAAATGTGATGTACAAGAGGTAAAATTTACCAAGTGAGTCAGTCTTTAGGTCTGTAGTCCCCAATCAAAGTGACTCTTTTCAAAGCAAGAACAAAGATTTAAAACAAATGAATTTCAATATACTAAAAAGCACATATTACCAAGTGAGAGTTTTTTAAAAACATAGGGAAAGGTGTACATAGAAACACATGAAGTTACTCTAATTTCACCCAAATATGAAAATTTGTCCCAACAACATTTGCCAGTGAGCCTTATAGTTATATGTTATGGTAAATTCAACTGTGGGAAGTTATTGCCATATTAATTTTCAGATATTCTAAAAAAGATGTTTTTACATGACCCAAACTTTCTGTTTAGAATTCAGAATATCTAACAACCTAAATATGGCCCAAAAATGAAAATAGCCGTAATTTTACTCACCCTTAAGCCACCCTAGGTGTATATGACTTTTTCTTTCTTTCAGACGAAGCCAGTTCCGGAGTTATATTAAACATTGTCCAGACAATTCCAAGCTCTATCATTGCAGTCAGCAGGTTTTGCAGTTGAACAGTCCACAAGTGTCAAAAAATAAAAAGCGCCCATCCATAATTAAAAAATGTGTCTCACACGGCTCCGGGTGGTGAATAAAGGCCTTCTGTAGTGAATGCATGCATTTTTTTTGTAAGAAAATATCCATATTTCAAACATAATAAAAACTTTTCTCTCACTTCTGCTGACTGTCGGATGTGGAATCGTTCTGGCAGATGACGTAGGACGTAGGCGTCGTGTGCGCACCCCTGAGATATGCTAGTCTCACGAGTTTGTTTAAGGAAGCAAAGTTTCCTACTTCAGCAAGGTTCTACGTTTTGTTTTGTTTCTCTCTTCTCTCCGCTGTTAGTCCCGCTAACACTGCAACGCCCGCCGTCCCTACATTACCACGCGGCAACGCGTTCTGCCGTATGAACAGATAGCGGAGGTGATAGAAAAGTGTTTATAACGTTTAAAATTTGGATATTTTTCTGACAAAACGCACGGATTCGCTGCAGGAGGCCTTTTTATTCCACCCCCCCCTTTTTCGGAACCATGTTAGGCATGTTTATTACAGATACGCACTCTTTATTTTAACGTGTTTTTTTTTGGACTGTTTGAACCATAACCCCCCCACTGCCATTATAAAGCTTAGAAGTGCCAGGACAATTTTTTAACATAACTCTGATTGGATTCGTCTGAAAGAAGAAAGTCATATACACCTAGGATGGCTTGAGGGTGAGTAAAACACAGGCTAATTTTCATTTTTTGGGTGAACTAACCCTTTATTCTGGTTATGACTTAATCAGAATATGACCAAATTCTGATTGATATTGGAATATTGATGTGTATATAAACACAGTCATTGTGGAATAAAGGAAGAAACTTTTTTTGGTATTACGTTTTATATCTAGCCTTGATTTAGCTCTTCATATCATAACCGTTTATCATTAATGGCCAGAACTTTCCTATATCTCAATGAGCTAAATCTTTCCAGCTTTCTGCACATTCACGCAAGTTTGTTTTTTGAGATAAAATTAAACCCTCATTGTTGATTCGACCATATTAGCATTCAGGTTTGGCTAAATATTTAGCCCGCTGTGCTCTGCTTTCCATTGTATGTTTTTTTTTTCTTAACACTGCCCAACAGGTGCAAGTGTTTAAGCGATTTCTTTTATAACTTCTTGACTTGAGTTCACTTACTTTCAACAAAGTTTCCCAATAGAGACATCAAGGTGTTTATGTGAAGAGTTATAAAATGAGTGAAACATGAAGAAGAACATACTGTATTTCTCAGCAGAGACGATTTATGAAAATCTTTTCTTGCAAAAATCCATGGGAGCCTATTAACAGCCAAAAACAGTCCTTGTCAGAGAAAAAATAGACATTTCCTGATTAATCTGTCCTAATAGAAAAACCAATTCATAGTTTAAACAAATAACGTTCCTCTCCAAGTGCTGATCACATTGCATGATGGAGCGTGACATTTTCCATGAGCCACGGCTCTCAAATTCAGAACAGATTGCAGAAGTATCATTTAATCAGAAAAGGGAAGGAATTTTTTTTTTTCCAGCATGTGGAAAGGTGATATCATAGCGCAGATCAGCGTGCTAACAAATGTCTTTTTTTTCGACAGATGGTTTGAAATATGAATTGTGCTTTCTGCTCATTTGTTAACTAAAGTTCTCATTTGTATAAAAACATCTGCAGAATGAAACAAAAAAAATGTAAATGAAGATCAGGAAAAACTGTCCAAAAATGAACATTTTCTCATTATGTATTCACCCTCATGCTGTTCCAAACTTGTTTGTCTTTCTTTCTTCTGTGGAAAACAAAAGAAGATATTTTGAAGAATGTTTTGTTTTGCCCTTTACAATGGAAAATCCCCATGTGGAGGCCCAAAACAACAATGCTGACTTCCACAGTAACAGCTTACTTAAAGCCTTTGTGTAGTTTCTGCGTTCATTACATCTTTCATAAATAATTGTAAACAAAATAAAAGCACATTATAATAGTTTGATGTTTTAATACATAATACTTCTAAAGGTGCCAATGAATAAAGTATTATAATGTATTATAACTGTGATTACAATAATACAATGCATTAAAATGTTCATTACATGGCATAATTGATGCACATATATAAAAAAATTACACATATCAAAATTATTCAAAAATTACAGTCTTGTCATTATTTATTCATCCTCATGTTGTTCCAAACCTGCTTCACTTTCTTTTCTCTGTGGGACACAAAATAATATATTTTTTAAGAATATTTTGTCCATACAATGGAAGTGAATGGGGTCTGAAATTGTTGACTTTTATTCAATGGACAAAAAAACACTTTAAAAATATATACATTTCTCTTCAACAGAAGATAAAATCAACGGTTTTGGAAAAGAGATAGGGTGGAATAAATAATGACAGGATTTTCATTTTTGGGTGAACTACATTCTTTAAAGTGTCTAAGGTTCCATGAAGAACACCCATGGAATCTTTCTGTTCTTTATAGTATAAAAAGGTCCTTTAGATTATTAAATAGTTCTTTACTTTAAGAAAAAAGTCGATCTTTTAAGAACTGTTCACTGAAATGTTCCTTGAGGAACCAAAAATGTTTCTTTCATTTCACCACTACAAAAACCTCCTTTTGCGATCTTTGTTTTTTGGAGTGTACCACTTTAACACAGGCATAAGATTGTGTTTTGCAGCAACGCTGTTACACACATCGCCAGAACATTCTCCACCGTAGATGAAGCATGTCTCCAGTCCCTGCAGTCGTTTTGAATTTCATCATCCTAATTATTCACCCTCCGCCATTGCGAGCAGTCACTGCGATGTGAAACATGGCTCCTGCGTGTGTGACGTGTAGGTGGGCTGCAGGCATCAACGCCTGTCATTCACAATGCTTGTTTGGTTTAGGGTCAAAGGTTATGAGGCATCTGTTCACTAACCTCCAAGTGTGTGTGTGTATATATGTCTCATTCAGGTGTAATCGATCCTCATTTCATACAGACTGCAATTAAATGCTGACGTCTGGAGTTCCTCACTAACAATCTCTGGCACTGTGTATGACACATACATACTGCCAACCCTCCCATTCTATTTTCTTTTCTCTCGTTCGCCCTTGTTTATCGCCCGTCCGTCTCTCGCATTGAGGGCTGCAGTGAGATTTTGCTATGAAAGAGATGGGAAACTCTGCAGGAGAAAAAGTTTTTATTTGGCATGTGGGGGAGAATCAAAGTGCAGTTTTAGGTCAAAGTCAACTGCGTGAAGTTTGGAGATACACGATCTGAACTTTTGACAATGGCCGAAACTCACGAAACTTGTTGAAAACATGCCAAGTCATGTTTCACTATTAAAACAAACAAAAAAAAAACATGCTTGAAGAAAATGAAGTTATTTTGCAGTGACAATTAAGTGCATTTCAAGGGTTTCTGGAGGCCTTGAAGTCTTAATTCTCCCTTCAACAAATTAAGGCCTTGAAATGGTCTTAAATCGGAGCAAAACATCTGAAATTCATAAAGTAATGGCATTAAATGTTGCATACACTGCAAAAAAATTATATTTTCCCTAGTATTTTTTTTTCTAGTACCAAATATCTAAACTTCCTTAAAACAAGACTTGAGATGCTAATTTAGCATGTGAAGTCTTGTTTTCTGTGAAATTAAATAAAATTAAGTTTATTCTTAAAACAAGAACAACTTTGTACCAATTGGATATAAATGGGAGCAGTCGTGGCCTACTGGATAGAGAGTCAGACTTGTAACCCAAAGGTAGCGGGATCAAGTCTCAGGTCCGGCGGGGATTGTAGGTGGGTGGAGTGGAATAATCCATTCTCTCCTTCCACCCTCCAATACCAAACCTGAGTTGAAGATTCCTTGAGCAAGGTCAACCGAACCCACCAACGGCTTTTCCTGGGCGCCGCAGCATGGCCTGCCCACTGGCTCCCGGGTTTGTTGTTCACAAGTGTGTGCATGTTTGTTCACTACTTTCTGCTGTGTGTGTGCACGCTTGGATGGGGTTTTAAAGTGCCAGGACAAATTCCAAGTATGGACACCGTACTGCCCTACAAAGGCAAAGTGCAGTAACTACGCAAACACTGAAACTGAGAAAAATAACTTTAAAGCCAGGCAAACACGTTGTGGGTAGATTAGTGGCAATGCTTCAAATGTTAAAGGCATTCCCTTTAGATGACATTTTTTGTTATAGATAAAACCATTACCCTGCTGTGACCTTGCCACCAAAAATGCCGATATTGCACACTCTGCTTTGGATGACCTACACACTAAAACACATTGTGCAAAAGCAAAAGTGGGGACAACAACGTATCTACAAACTAAATTAGATACAAAACTATTTCATCCAGCTTTCTTGTTGTGTTTTCTTACTACATGTTACTAACATTTTTGAGTTTTTATAACTTAATTATTTTTAGCGTCCTGGACCAATCAGTGCACACCATTTTTTGCCATTTGATTAAAACAAATCAATATTCATTTATTACAACGTTCACGACCCTCACCCAATAACATACTTGGTGCCAAGTTTGTCTTGGTACAATTCCCCGACCCTGGTTACCAATGGGCACACCCTGACACCAATACTTTACGCCGAATGTAATGTGAGTAGGTGAACATTCACTGGCCTTTTCCTAGGACTCCTTTTTCTAATTAATACCCCATATCACACCGTCTTTGAATGAGCACATATATCCTTCAGGTCATTGTGTGTGTTGTGTTTTATATTGTATACTGTTTATGCAGGCTTATGATGGAACCACACGTTCCTGTCATCTTACCTCTACATTTAAACCCCCCCTGTTTTTAGTATCTCATGAATTGCGCTTCTCTGATGATCTAAACGAGTGTGTATATTATATGTTGGTACATATGCAATATATTAGTGTTCTGAGAATCTTTAGTAATTTTGATTCAAGTTCCATGTGCAAATTACCATGCTTTCACACAAAGGTCCCCAGTATGTCCAACCTCCCGCTTGGGACATCAGCCTCTCTCATTGGACAAGCCCATCCTGAGAAGTGTGAATCTTCTCAGACCTTAAAAGGCCCCCACCATGACCTGCCCCGAGTCTGTGGTTCTGTTAGGTTTTGAGAAGATGTGAGCTCCAACGCTCCAGGACTTCTTAAGTTTTGTGCCAGGCCTTCAGCCTTGACTTTTCCATTCACACAAGATTCTCTGACGCAAACTGGTTCTTTTCATCAACCAACTTCAGCAAAGAGCAACTTGAACCTTTGGACTGCATCAAGCCTTTCTTTCAGACAGACGAGACATGCAAGTATCAAACTTAGTCTTATTAATTGATACATTAGGTATCATTTGCACCTTTTTACAAAAGTGTGTTTGAACTAAGAATCTGATGTTTACTTCAGGTGTAAATCTTCTGAATATCAAATGGTTCCATAACTTAATATTTTTATTTCTCTGCTCTTTACTGTTTAAGCTTTAACCCTTTCCTATACCAACTGTCATGCTGGGTGTGGTGTGTTGGGTGTGTGTGTATGTTTAATGTTAGACCCAGTTTTAAGTGTTTTCGGTGTATTGTTAGACTAGTTTAAAGTGTTTATTTAAGTTTTACTAATGTCCTTAACTTGTATCACACTGCGTTATTCATGTTTGCTCTAACTGGAGCCATTACTCATGCAGATTTATGTTACAAGCTCTTTGTAGATTTTTGGGTACAGTAAGAAGTTCTTTCCCTGAACCAGGAATTAACGTTTCTTAGAAATTGAAGACCGTTCCCCTGAGAGGTCATTAAATATCTACAGCGGATCTAACGATTTGTAATTAATTATAACTAGTTATGATTAATTATTCATATTCCCCATGAGCTGATTCGCTACATAGTTTTATTGATCTTTGCATGTTGGGAATGTTAAAATTACTCAGTAGTAAGCCTCAAGATCATCTTATCGCAAAGCTCCTTTAACCATAAAGAGTGGTTTGCTCATTTTATTTAAAAAGTAATTAATTACAGACCAATAGTTAAAACAGTAGTTAAAAATATAAGTCGGCCTGGAGCGCCATTTCATCAGAATCAATGACTGAATCATCGATTCGCGTGCAGCTATAGCATGGCTAGTTATGCAATGCTTGTTCCCTTATCTCAGGGAACCGAGGTTACATGAGTAACCGGAGCGTTCCCTATCGAAAGGTAATTCCCGTTGCGTCATCTTTTGACAACTTGTATGGGGAACGCATCCAGTAGAATCCAGCCGGCGGCCGCACAAATCTCCCAGATTCCACTGGACCAAGCCCAAGAGGAGTCCATTCCTCTGGTGGAATGGGCCCTCACACCTATAGGGCATTGCAAGCCAGCTGAGGTATAAGCCAGAGCTATTGCATCTATTATCCAATGAGATAGTCTTTGCTTTGAGATCGGCAGCCCTTTAGAGAAAAAAAGCTGCTCTGTTTGTCTAAAAGACTCAAAGCGTTTAATGTAAACTTCTAGTGCCCGGATAGGGCACAACAAGTTTGGACCTTGTTCACCATCCGTTCCAGGGAGGGCTAAAAGGGAAATGACCTGGGCTCTAAACAGAGTTGAGAGCACCTTTGGTACATAACCACTGTGCGATTGAAGAACGACCTTAGTCATTGGGTCCAAACTCAAGACAGGAAGCACTGACAGACAGGGCTTGCAAGTCACCCACTCGCTTGACTGAAGCTAGGGCCAAAAGCAGAGCGGTTTTGAGGATCATGAACCTTGAGCTGGCTGTTTGAAGCGGCTCAAAGGGGGAACCCTTAAGGGCTCTTAGGACTATAGACAAGTCCCATGCTGGCACCGTCCTAGGGTGAGGAGGATTTAACCACTGAGCGCCTCTAAAGAACTTAACGATCAAGTTGTTCCTGCCAACTGTTTGGCCAGCCTTGAGAGAATGATTCGCCGCAATGGTTGCCACATAGACCTTGAGCGTGGAAGGGGTGCTCCCCTTATCCAGCAGCTCCTGCAAAAAGGTTAGCACGTGGGACATGTCACATGACACCTGATCCTGGTTTCATGCTGAACACCAGTCGTTGAAGACTGACCACTTGAGGGCATAGAGGCGCATTGTAGATGGAGCTAGACTCCCGTCGAGTGGCCAGGCATGAAGGCACCACAGTTCCGGCAGGGATGCCAAATCTTGCCCTGTGTTTGCGAGAGAAGGTCCCTCCTCAGTGGTATTGACCACGGTGCCGCAGGTAGCAGCTGGATCATCTCTGGGAACCAGGCTTGGTTCCTCCAGAGGGGGGTCACTAGGAGGAGAGAGCACTTGGTTTCCCCCTTGCTCGCTGATAACCTGGGGTAAAGCAGGCGATCGAGTGAAAGGCACAGAATGGGTGTTTGGGCCCATTCGTGTGCCAGAGCGTCCCCATTGTACTTGAAAAATAGGTTGGGCAGTGATAGTTGTCTTCGGAGGTGAAGAGATCGACCTCTGCCTTGCCGAAAACTGACCAGATTATCTGAACCATCTGGGGATGTAGTCTCCATTCCCCCGGAACTACATTGTCCCTTGACAACATATCTGCTCCCTGGTTCAGTCTGCCCGGCACATGAACCTGTCGTAGTGAGAGGATTTCTCCCTGAGGCCGCCTTGGTGGCTGATGTAGGCTACCACTGTCGTGTTGTCGACCGGACCAGGACATGAAACCCGTTTAAGGATGGCAGGAAGGTTTTCAGGGCCAGACAAACAGCCATCATTTTGAGGCAGATTAAATGCAGGCGTCACTCATGGGTCGACCAGGAGCCGTACGACGGCTTGCCTTCATACAGAGCACCCCAGCCTGAGCTGGAGGCATTGGTCATGACCACCGTCTTTCTGGAGGTCGTTCCCAACTGCATGCCTGACTGAATCAGGTGAAAATTTGTCCAAGGGGCCACAGCTTTGAGGCAGTGATGCCTGACATAAACGGCCCAGGCATCAGGCGTGGGGCGGAACACGGTCTTTTAGCCAGTATTGAAGGGGCCGCATGTGAAGCAGGCCCAGGGGAATAACTGAGGAGGCAGCAGCCATGAGGCCGAGCATCCTCTGAAATGCCCTGAGGGGATGCGGAGTCCCCAGCCTGAAAGACGCCGCCGCTCGCTGGATAGTCAGGAAGCGTTCCAGCCTAATCCAAGCTCGCATTTGCACACAGTCTATAACTGTTCCCAGAAAGGACACTCGCTGTCTGGGAATCAGAAAACTCTTGGCTGGGTTGATTTTCAACCCAAGACGCTCCAGGTGGTTGAGCAACAACGACCTGTGAGCAACAAGTTGCCGTTCTGAGTCAGCTAGTACTAGCCAATCATCGAAGTAGTTCAATATGCGGATTCCTATCTGTCTCAGAGGGGAAAGAGCCACGTCTACGCACTTCGTAAAAGTACGGGGGGCCAGGGACAGACCAAACCGTAGGATCGTTGGTAAGAACGTTGGATGTGAAAGTAAGCATCCTTCAGATCCACAGACAGAAACCAGTCCTCGGGGCGTATTTGCGCGAAGATCTGTTTCAAAGTCAACATTCTGAACGGCCGTCACATGAAGGCATGATTCAGATGTCTGAGATCGAGAATTGGTCTGAGCCCGCCGTCTTTTTTACGAACGAGGAAGTATCGGCTGTAGAAACCTGACTCGTGGTTCGCTAAGGGGACCGTTTCCACGGCACCCTTTGCAAGCAGTGTTTGTACTTCGGACTGTAGAATATAAGCATCATTGTCCCGTTCAGAAGTTTGAATAACACCTCTGAAGCGAGGTGGCCTGTGAGCGAACTGGAGCGAGTAGCCTCGTTCTATGGTTTTTAGAATCAATCTTAACACAACCGGGAAAATGGCTTTGTCCAAGCCAGCCGCGGGGGCGGCAGAGGTTCTATTTTTTATTGTGACAGCTCCCGCCGCGCAAAGGGGGGAAGAACTGATATTTGTGAGTATCGGGAGGAAATTTGCATGTCCCTGATGTCCCGGTTAGGTGTTTTAGCCTCGGTTGGCTCGCCAGCAATCACCCGCTCGCCCCTGGCCTTGCCTAGTGCCTGCGTCCATCGCCTTGGTAGCGGCGCAGGGCCCAGATTCCGTTTTTGCCTTGTCTCCGCTTCCTTGAAACGGGTAGGTTTTTAGTCGTTACTACAGTAAGTCCATTGAAATATTAATTTGGGTGGATTGAAAAAGTATTCCTAACTGGGGATTGTTGTCGCACAGTGGTTCCCCTCCGTATTCCCGCATCATTGTTGTTGAGAATGGCAGCCCTGTTTTCAACGCCCTTTAAACTAGTTTAAAATCCACCACAAGTTTTTTTCCTCCTGAAATGTAAATACTTTCAATCTCGATTGTTTTTAAGGAACTTGTTTTATTTTTATTATTATTGCGCGCCTATCTCTTCTGTAGTCCGTCAATCGTTATTTACTTATGTAAGAAAATTTGTTTGTTTTTTCAAAACTTAAAAGCATTTGCTCTAACAGGCAATTTTACTGTAACATATTTATTGACTTTATTGTGTTAAATTTGTCCTAATAATTCATCACTTTTGTGTCTGAAAAGATCTTAAAGGGTTCATATGATTCTTTTTTAAAGATCATTATTTGGTGTCACAGAATATGTTGACATGCTTTTAAAAAGTGTTCAAAAACACATTATTTTTTTCAAATACTGTACATTATTGTTAGGTCCTCTATGCCCCGCCTTCCTCTCAAAACGCTTCCATTTTCTACAAAGTCCCCCATCACAACACACACATGATGCGCAAAACTCCCACATTTGAACCGTCCACTAAGCAAATACTTTAAAATATTAACACAAACCAGTGCTGTATTCCAGAAGCGCCAGATTGGTTCAGAGCAAAGTCCAGGAATTACCGTTCTCTCCGAGGTTCACGAACGGTCGTCCTATAATGCATTGCTGTTCTGTTGTAAGTATTTTTAAAGATTCCTAAATGCATCTACTTTGGAAGGCCAAATAAAGTGCTTTTTCTTTCGCACTGAAACACACAGCGTCTTCCTGACATGCTGCTTCAACACTAACTTTGGTTACTGAAACCACGCCTTCTTTCGTTGCATGAACATTTGGGCAGCATTACACAAATATTTCCACATAGTGACGTAGATAAGTGGGGGGTGTGTTAGAACGAGCCGTTTTAGGTAGGTTCTTAACTTTTATAAAGAATATCTCTTCGGTTTTGAGACTTTGGTCTTTGCAACTTCAGGGATCTTATCTATGCACAATCAGTTTGTAACACTCCAAAGAGAAAGAAAACTTGAAATCGCATCATATGACCCCTTTAAATAATCGTATTTACCTTCATAAAGTTACTAGTAAGCAGTGTTGAGGAAAGTTACTTTTAAAAATAATGCATTACAACATTGCATTACTCCATTAAAAAAAGTAACTAATTACATTACTTAATTACTTTTTATGGAAAGTAATGCATTACATTACTTTTGCGTTACTTTTGAAATCTGAACAGGGCTTGCTTGTTTGATTTTAAAATAAAAAAGTTATATTTTTTGGCCAACTAGAAAGAAAGTCTTTTCACACAAAGTGAAATGAATCAGCCTCAGGCTTAAGGTAACAGGGGCAAAAAAAAAAAAATGTTTTTTTGTTTACGTCCGGACATAAGCAGAAGACGAATTCAACACACTAGCAATAAAAAAAGAACACAACATGTTTGTCTGCGCGTAATTTTTGCTTATTAGTATGGTTGAATTGGATCATTGAAGGTCAGCAGCAAAGATACTGGTTAATAAGATGGAATTAAATACATAAAGGATATTTGTGTTGTTTAACATTTCATTTTTGCAGGTTTGCGTCATATTCTGAGTTTGCATTTTACTGTTTTTATTATTTTTGAGGAATACTGAATCTGTTTTTTGTTTTTTTTTTGTGAGTGAGATGAATATTCATATTTATTTTAGAACTAGAGTAACATCAGAAGAGCGACAGGAGAGCTGTCAATCAATAAATTGAAAAAAAAGTAACTTGCATTACTTATTTGAAAAAGTAACTCAGATATTCTCTTGTTAATAAAAAAAGTAATGCGTTCTTTCTATTTACTTGTAAAAAAGTAATAATGATTTACTAACTCGCTTACTTTGTAATGCGTTACCCCCGACCTGCAAGTCGTACAGTAAACTCCCTCAAGTCATGGTACCTTTATTTTTTCCATTACTTTTAACTCCCTCAAAAATAATTTTACTAATTTCCCCAACTTGATTTTTAAGTTAATGCACGATTGAAACTGATTCACTTAATGTAATTTAAGTTGAAATGACTTGTACAACAAATTTGATTATGCTTAATAAAAATTAATAAAATGTGTAGATATTTTTAAAAAATTAGCAAAAAAGACTGCATATTTAACATTTAAAATAAAATAAAAAAATCAATATATTAATAAAAACTATAATAGTACATAAATAACACTAAAATAGCACTGGCTCTACCACCTTTTGCTTTCAAGCCCAGTGACTGATTGGATCCTTGGATTTAGTTAGCCTCTAATAAAACACTCCATCTGCAGCGCAACTGTGACAGGATTTATAGATCTCACAGGACGAGTGTGTGAGCGAGAGAAAGAGGGCAAGAGGATGGCTGAGTAAGGCTACATCTAGGCAAAACACCCTGTTGCTCACAGCCACCCACTCTGGAAAAAAGACTGGCTGCTGCCCTCATCCTCTTCACTCCATCCTTCACTGTCAGAGTGTCCAATGAAACATCATGCATGCTGTCAGCATCAAATGACTCAAGTTGTGATGTTGTATTTCATGTGGACAACCACTTTTTTGACTATCAGAAAAATCTAGTTTGCTTTGCAGCTCATCCTGACCAAGAACTGCCCACTTAGACAGGACAAAAATGGTTTCACCAGCAGTTTTTCAAAGCGATATGTGACTGTTTGGCCTTTACATATATATTTTACATAAAATCAACTGTGTGAAGTTTGTAGATACAGTATATAATCTTAATACAATCCAGAGAAAATGGACTGTACGCTGTGACTACATGGTGCCTGGAAACCTAAAAACGCCTCAGGTTACTTTATTCAGTTCACTGACAGAGGCTGTGGAAACATGAACATGGACACCAATCCAGGATCTCAATCACATTTGTGTTTACTCAAGATATTTGATCCGGAAGCTTGGCTAATCTTAGTCTACTTGCCTAAAACTTTTTCACAATCATCACCCGTCCAACGGAAGTACTTTACCAATCTGTGAGGTTCAGCAAACATCTGTTTTAGGCTCAGTGATTGATTCTCATCTGTCTCTTGGGTGGATGTTGTGATAAGAGTGATACGAAGACGCGCGACACTGATTATCTGGAGTCTGAGTTCACGGTGAAGAAACTCAAAGAACTTTGATAGATAAAGAGCATTTGTATAAAGTCATTCTGGTCTTGAGTTCTGCAGCAGCTGCTAAACTCATACGGATGGTTTTCATTATGAGCCATGTTGTGTGAGGCGCTCATGAAGAGTTTGCAAGTTTGGCAGCTTCCTCCTCATGTACTTGAGCTTTTCCCCAGAGAGAAAACGAAATTGTCAGGAAAGGTTGAGGACTGCACAATATATGCCAAGCATCTTTCTCTCTCTGCTTGTTTCTCACAGAGATCTTAATGATTGTTTGACCAGAACTTTTAAATTCATATTTCACAATGTGAGAACTCATGTTTATCGCTCTAAATGCTCCCAAAAGAGCATTTATCTCATTGTCATTGTGATACAATTATCCAACCTAGGCTTACTGGAAATACGTGCCTCTACCTACGATTTTTTCAATCCCACAAATGAAACCCTAACTACAAAGCATTAACAAGTTTCCCTTCCAGCCTTAAATGAACCTAAGAGGCAGTAAAAAAAAAAAAAAAAAACTTTTATTCCTTTCCACACAAATTAGGATTACAGGGGCAGATTATGAATTATTAAAGATTAAGTTTTCCACAATTTCTTGCACAATACTGTTATGACCACAAAATGTTTTTACCATAGCGCATCATTTGTAAACTAATACATTTGAAGTTTGAGTCCCATAATTATCTCCATATGGATGGCTTTTCTGACAAAGTAAACTTGCTTGATAGCTCACCTGATATAGTATTGCACCTGTGACAGATTAAAAATGGTAAAGGCTTGTAGAAATAGCATGGTTGCTTCAGCAAATGTATTTTTATTAGGGATACACAGTATTGTGTTTTTGCCAATATCTAAAATGCTGATATTTTTCAACTCATTTAGGCCGATAGACGATGCCAATACCAATATATTTATTTTTGTTTAGTTTAGTTTTCCGTATAGATGCAGTGATAACCTTAACATTTTATCTGTAAATTTAACAACTCTTAACTTTTCACAATTTTAAGCTTTTGTTGTTTACCTGAGAGGATAACGATCGGTTTTTCTAAAACTGTTGCATTGAAACCGTTTTCAATGTTTGAGTTTTCAGGCCCCCAAAACACTGTTGTGTGTAAATGAACGGCCAAAATGCATAAAATATTTTCCATTTTCGTTTAGAAGTAAACTGTGTTGTGTAAACACCCCCTTAATTTCCATACTGCTACGACTGTTTCAAACAGTGTTAGAGGTTCGTACGCTTAATGGGCTTCGTAGCCTCTATAATCCTCAAAATCTCAACATAAGAAAAACACCACGAAGGGGGGTGAAATTTTTCATAATGCTTATCTTTTTTTTTTTTTTTGCAAACTGATTTTGTAATGTAGCATAAAAAATACTCTTTGGATATTGTCTTTACATAAAGAATGTGCATATAATGCCTAAAATTGCTGCCTGTGTGTAGTGCAAACAGTTTGAAACAGAATATAGATATACATTTCTAGATATAAACGTCATTATTTCCTCTATACTATGTCTTGTTTCACCAATCCTTTCCTCAGTGCACATTCAGTCTAGTACCAGAGGAAGCTAGCATACACTCAAGCACATTATCCTCTGTCTCTGAGGGAAAGGGTCTTTGTGTTCAGCAGAGAACGCTGTGGACAGATGGGTAATTTTGAGGATATCTGGCCCGTCCTGTGATACAAAGAGATATGGGCACTTCCAAGGACGAGTGTTTGTATTGTTTTTGTGTTATGCACCTTGAAGTTGGGCTTCCCAGCACCTGCACGGGACAAGAGGACAGGGTATGTGGGAATTTGAATGATCTTGAGTTCGAATTTGGCTGTGGACACAGGACTCAGATATTTCAGATTTTAAAGGTCCCCTGAAGTGCTTAGAAACATGCAGCGTTACTCTGTGTTGACGTCATTTTAACTGAAACAGGAAGACAGGGCGGGACATATCAAGCAGCCCCGCCCCTTTTTAGCTAGAGCCGTTCAGAGCCGTTGAGCTCCGTAAAGCCGCATTTGACAGGGTATGCCAAGACACAATCTCATCCATAGTGCCTAAAAATATATCCATTCCTGTGTAAGAAAATCAAATCTCTCCGATACTTTTTGTGGTCCCGGTTGCGCCGACACAACCCCGCCATTGTGAAATCCTCGCCGTGCTATCGTGTCTCTGGGCCCGGAGGCAGAGTTTGTGTGCGGTGCCGGTGTTAGAGCCTGAACACGGCGCCAAACCAGACCCGAGACCTCTTTTTTCCCTCAATGGAAGCTAGTACCACTGGATGTTTTGAATCATTCCTTGTCCCCCTATATAGTGGCCTACGTCCATTCACTGTGTACAGAAAAATACTAATTATCAGTGGACCAGTGACCGATTTCAGGCCCCGCGGCTTCCCACGGGTCTTAGTTTATAGTGTAGTGTTCGGGCCGCTTCGATTCTAGGAGAGCATTTTTGATTGGACAGAAATGTTTTGATGAGACCCTGAGTACAATACATGTGAAACAATCATAAAAATCGTTGGAGCCCGTTTTGGCGAAGTGACAACTGCACTGCAAGCTTTTTGAATGCTTATATCCTTCCTAAATTAACGAATTTTTGTCACGTTTTGAGCAACACTCATACTGCCTATAGATAACCTTAAAGACTAACCGATTGATACGAACAACCCAGACACTTTTTTGATTTCATGGGGACTTTTAACTTGCTCTGCTCAACATTTTGTACTGGCCCAACCCTAATGATTATCAATGTTTTATTTTTTGTCTGTAATGTGATTTTTTAACTTGCCATATTTAATAATTTAATTATCTTTAGATTATTTATTTGTGAACATACTCCTACCTGTATATTATTATATATTTAGATATATTTAAGATATATACAGTAGTCAACCTTTTGAAATGCTCAAAAAGTTAATCCAAGTTTGTCCTAACAACAGCGATTTTGGTTTTTAGGACAACTTTGAAGAAAGTGTTTGATACACTCTAAAATGTTGACTACTGTATATGTATTTAGATTATTTTTATTAATAACAGTTTAGTTATTCAATGTATTTTATTTTCTTTTTTGCCGTGATATATGCATTTGTGGATATTATTCCTGGCATAAAAAAAGAAACAAGGATAAATCACACAATAAATAATAAGTAAGCAAAATAGCACCATAACATATATATAGCACAAAAATTCAAAAGCACATAACAAAAAAAACAAAAACTGAAATTATAATGAAAACTGGCTTTAATAAATACTATAATAGTATAGAAATAATACTAAAAATAACACTGTCCCAAAAACTACCTATATTGTTTATTTATAGTTTTTAATATTTTTATTTTTTTATATCTATTTTTAAATGTTTTTTTTTTTTTTTTAATGATTCTTATGCTATGCCTACATCATCCGCTGGAACACCACTTCGTCTCTCGTGAACGAGCGTACGACAGTTAGCAGAAGCTAGAGATTGTATAAAAGTTTATAATATGGATATTTTTTTACAAAAACGCATCAATCCGCTTCAGGAAGCCTTTATTAGCCCCCCTGAAAATTTTTTTTTATGATGGATGGACGCCGTTTAATGGACTTCTATTGGACTATTGGACTATCACATATTCACTGCCATTATAAAGCTTGGAGAGCCAGGATATTTTTTTAATATAACTCCAATTGTATTCGTCTGAAAGAAGAAAGTCATATAGACCTAGGATGCCTTGAGGGTGAGTAAATCACGGGGTAATTTTAATTTTTGTGTCAACTATCCCTTTAAGTTTCTTTTACTAATGTTTTTTTTCCCTCGCTTTTTTCTTGAGAAAAGAAAATTTACAAAAACTGACGCTAAACATTACTGAAAGTCTGTCCATCTAGAAGCTTTTCAATCATTTTTGCAAATCTGAGAAAATCTCCAATCTTGTTGTGTTTTCGTACTGGTTTACATAATCTGTGGGCATGGCATCTGCTTGTCAGAGAGTGTTTGTCATTGGCATACCGACCGCGACAGTAAGGACGCTACACGCCCCCCCCCTCGCACATGGCCTCGAAGCATGTCTTAACCTGCGTTATATTGCTCTTGACTATAGCGCCCATAAAAGGGGGTTTATTTTGTGGGTGGCCATTTTGTAGCTAAATTGAACCTCGTATAAAGAAGCCTAGAGGCCTGGAGCAGCTTCTATAGAGATGGAAAGTCTTGTGGTCACAGCAACAAGTAGTCTTGTGCCTAAAAGCCACGGCATTCCCCGGCATGTGTGCATGAGAATGTTCCGGACGCGCCTCAGCAGTGCACCTTATTCCAGGAGGTGAAAGGTCAGACGTGGGCAGCAAAGGCCGGGGGTACGAGCCCTGATGCGGTAATGTGTGTTACAGAGTCTTTGTCCATCCTGGTCAGGGAGAAATGAAGTAGTGCCCAGTGGTGTGTATATTTAGGCTTGGCGTTCATAATAAATGTAATTTATAATTAATGCCACTACACTGCAAAATAGGATTTACTTACTCAGTATTTTTGTCATGTTTTCCAGTACAAATATCTGAACATTCTTAAATCAAGATACATTTACATGAGAAACAAAATGACTTAAGATATAAAGGGATTGTTTCACCCCAAAATTTGAATCATTTTTACTGACTTGTCCCTTAAGTTGTTCCAAATCTGTATGAGAAGAAATGACAAAATGTTGGTAATCAACAGTCAACGTAGCCCCTGCTTTGCATAGATTGGGGAAGAAAAATCTATGAAGTCAATTGCTTACCGTCAGTGGCTGCAACATTAATACAAAAATATCTTATTTTGTGTTTAACATAAGAAAGAAACTCGTACAGGTTTGGATCAACATTGGGGTGAGTAATGAGAGATTTGTCATTTTTAGGTAAATCATACTTTGAACCATACCAATTCTTGTTTTCTAAAACATACTGTATATCATAAGTAAGTTTGTGGTTAAGACATGTCTCTCAGAAGTCAAGATGGGTAGAGGATCATCAATTCCCCCAATGCTGCGGCGAAAAATAGTGGAGCAATATCAGAAAGGAATTTCTCAGAGAAAAATAGCAAATAGTTTGAAGTTATCATCATCTACAGTTTATAATATCATCCAAAGATTCAGAGAAACTGGAACAATCTCTGTGCGTAAGGGTCAAGGCCGGAAAACCATACTGGATGCCCATGATCTTCGGGCCCTTAGACGGCACTGCATCACATACAGGAATGCTACTGTAATGGAAATCACAACATGGGCTCAGGAATACTTCCAGAAAACTTTGTCGTGAACACAATCCACCGTGCCAATCACCGTTGCCAGCTAAAACTCTATAGGTAAAAAAAGAAGCCACATCTAAACATGATCCAGAATCGCAGGCATTTTCTCTGGGCCAAGGCTAATTTAAAACGGACTGTGGCAAAGTGGAAAACTGTTATGTGGTAAGATGAATCAAAATTTGAAGTTCTTTTTTGAAAACTGGGACACCATGTCATCCGGACTAAAGAGGACAAGGACAACCCAAGTTGTTATCAGCGCTCAGTTCAGAAGCCTGCATCTCTGATGGTATGGGGTTGCGTGTGGCATGGGCAGCTTACACATCTGGAAAGGCACCATCAATGCTGAAAGGTATATCCAAGTTCTAGAACAACATTTGCTTCCATCCAGACGTCGTCTCTTTCAGGGTAGACCTTGCATTTTCCAACATGACAAGGCCAGACCACATACTGCATCAATTACATCATCATGGCTGCGTAGAAGAAGGATCCGTGTACTGAAATGGCCAGCCTGCAGTCCTGATCTTTCACCCATAGAAAACATTTGCATCATAAAGAGGAAGATGCGACAAAGAAGACCTAAGACAGTTGAGCAACTAGAAGCCTGTATTAGAAAAGAATGGGACAACATTCCTATTCCTAAACTTGAGCAACTTGTCTCCTCAGTCCCCAGACGTTTGCAGACTGTTATAAAAAGAAGAAGAGATGCCACACAGTGGTAAACATGGCCCTGTCCCAACTTTTTTGAGATGTGTTGATGCCATGAAATTTACAATCAACTTATTTTTCCCTTAAAATGATACATTTTTTCTCAGTTTAAACATTTGATATGTTATTTTGTATTCTGAATAAAATATTGAAATTGGAAACGTCCACATCATTGCATTCTGTTTTTATACACAATTTGTACAGTGTCCCAACTTTTTTTTGGAATCAGGTTTGTATACTAAGAAGTACTAATCTATTTGAACTATACTTGTTCGCTGATACATCCGTTTTTTTCATTGTTATCGCGGTAGGGGGCTATTAGCCCATCTTCTGTACAAAAATTTTCCAAAAAAACATAAGTGAATGAACCGAAACAACAGATGCTTCACCATGTATTCTACCTGATCATCCAGACATACCAGCATCAAAACTGTGTAACAGTAGAATAAATTTTGACCATGAGAGGTAATCAATTACTGTCCAAGCTTGTGGGGGTTTGAGTCGACTCCATCTACTGTTTTGATTCTTCTTCCTAAATCCATTAATAAGTCATTTTTCAGATTTTTGTTAAATCTGGATTAGTTCTTCTTTAAATGTTTATATTTTGTAAAACTTACCCCATATTCAAGTGTTTAAAAAGAAGTGCATGAAGCTAGAAAAAATGTTTTTGTTTACAAGCAAGATACCCGTTTCCTTTTGATGTTTTGTATAATCCGATTTCATATAACAAATATAGACAAATTCAATACCTAAATGGAACGTAATAGTATACTTACAGATGAATGTTTAAGTTTCACTTAAAGAATTTCTAAAACTAGAGGTTTACTGAGACCGATACTTCAAAGTGTCTAAAATGCTACCAATTATTTTAATTAGTCAAACTAGCAGTATACATATTACTCCTTTTAGATAGCTGCAGTACATACTAAAACATAGATGTGAACTAGTTGTTTACTCAAAGTTTACTACTGTTATACTTTAAGTATATTTAAAAGTATACTTTTATTTACTAGAAAGTGGGCCAATTTAGTCCGAAGGAGTATTGAAATAGTAAACTTACAAGTATACTACTAGTACACTGATGTTTGTATACTTACTACATAAAGTATACTTAAAAATATACTTGAACTTTACTTAAGTATACTTAATAAAATAAACTTCAAGTATACTACTTTTTGGTAAGGGATCCCATGCCTTCTGCAACTCAAGCCAAAGGCTTTGCTTTGAATTTACAATAGATCTGTCCTGTTTATTTTCTAACTTTCCCCAAATTTGCTTGATGGGGTTGAGGTCCGGACTTTGAGGAGCCAGTCCGTCATTTTCTATGTTCCAGCAGATTCTTTCCATCGCAAGTAGTTCCGGCAATAGTTCGTGTATGTGCATTGTATTGCCAGTTTACAAAAAAAAAAAACTGAACCTTTCCTGTTTTATTCAAAAGAGAAAAAAATAACCATATATTTCGAAATATATATATCTTTCAGTTTATGGTTTTAGTTTTAGTTAACGATAATAACCCATGAGCGCATTTTACTGAAACTCACACTATTCACAGAGTCTCCAGTCATTGTTATTGGATGGATTTTTTTTTTTTCTTTTTTTTTTTTACACATTTGTTATATAGGACAGTGAGGTGAGAAAAGAAACGGGAAAAGGACAGGCAAGGACTCAGTTGGGACCAACTCCCTGTCACCTGAAGCCTCATAGAGTGGTTGCTGCGTCACAGTGTTTAGCTCCATCAAGCTTTGCTAAAGCTGTTCTTCATATACTGCTGTTGTGTTTTTGATAGTCACTGGCAATTTAGCATTTAAGTCCATTTTATCTTATCTGTCTATACAGTTAATGGACCACGCAACCTGATTCATTGTCTTTTTATTCACCGTTTTCATCTTCCTCGTTCTCTTTCCCCGTCCAACCTCAAATTTACTTTGATGCTGTATATCTGCCAGCGCTGACCTGTATATGAATGCAGGAGGGGGCCGCTGAACGAGGGGCCCGTTTCAGCCATTATCAGACCCAACCATCAGTCTCAACTCAAATTTCATCCATCCCCCATCTCCCCATACCTCTTTACACTCCACACACCTCCTCTTTTCTACCTTCCTCCACGTTGTGACCCCTGCAACCCTGACCCTGTATTATCAGTGCCAGCTTTTTCAAATAAATAAAATTCCTCCATCTTTTCCCGTTTTCCCTACTGAGCGCTGTAATGGGAACCACATTAGACGCGCTGCTGTGTTTAGTTTTTTAAAGTGATTTAAGGCTCATTTTGAATAGCGTCCGTTGGGACAGTTTCGGAGTGTGCTGCAACATACATCCACACAAGTGTGCTACGAATGAACTGCATGTTCTGCTCCAGAAACATTATTGTCTTTGTCTTTATTTCATCTAAAACTCTTGGTCTTGGATTCAACTTCTTCTCTGAAGTTTAAACTCTTGCTCAAGTCCTGAAATCTTATTGAAACATTGTCATTTTGCCATAACATACAATACTGCGTTTCTGGTAAGGAGCGTTTCAATGCCTGCCCGTTCAATTTCTTCATTCCTTCATTTTTAGGCATGAGCAAAATAAGACGTGGAGGCCATTAGCTGTGTTTTTCCTTGTTGCTTTTCTTTGCCGGTCATTATGACAAAACAAACCCTGACAGGATGTTTATTTATTATGTATATATAAATACACACACATACTGGAAAATATTATGTAAACAAAAACTTTATTTTTTATTTGCAAATTAATCGTTTGACAGCACTAGAAAATAGACATTAAATATCATTTTGAGCTGAAATTTATTTGCTATAAAGTTCAATTCATCAACATTAGTTAATAAATCTATCATGAACTAATAATTAACCTCACATTTTTACAGTGTTTATAAATATTGGTTATGTTTATTTTAAAATATTTTAATTGTATTTAAATGTAATTCTATTGTTGATGATCAATTTATGTAAATATATTGTTTGTTGTTATTCATGTTTGGTTGATTTATACTTCATGTTTGTTCAAATGAACTTAAAATCCATTAAAATTTATTAGCATATGTAGAAATGAACAATAACCTAAATGCTGTAAAAGATTGTTCATTGTTAGCAGATACCTAATGCTAATTGACATATGTTAAAATTTTAATCTTATTGTAAAATATTGCAAGTTAATTTAATGTCATTATACTATACACACCCACAAATATTTGTAATATTTGTAAATATAGACTCAAAATAATTTATTCTAAAGTGCCATGTAATGAAGACACATACTGTACCACACTATATTAGTAAATAATAAATGTTGTAGCTGAATTTCGCTCAATTTTTAGATAAATCCTGAAAAGTTCTTAAAATGTTTGTACTGATTTAAACTAAAGCCTCATAATCTAGGATTAAACCTCAAAATCCAGAACAGTTCAGAAAAGTTAGATTAAATTAGAATTTTGTGGACATGCTGTTTTAATTACAGAGTACAAGCGTAACATTTTGGTAGGGAATAACAGTCACAGAAGAGTGTTTTTTCCATATTATTTTATTTTCAACAGATGTCACATTTTTCTTCCAAAGAGTACACATTTTTTACATCCAAAAAAAGAGAGAAGACTTGGCTTTGTGCACAACAAAAGAGAGAAACAACAAGCATCCCAAAGTAAGCATGGGACTTGAAAGCGGTTTTGAAAATGTTTCAAATATTTGAAGCCCCTCATGCTGTGTAAAGCTGTTCCACTTTCCAGTTCAAACATTTAGATATGCTAGACGCTGACATCTTCAGCGCACATACTGCATACGGTCACAAATATGTGGCGCAGGGCTAAAAAAGGGGCTGCTGAAAGTGGGGAGAATTTGACAATTGACCTTTCTTCACTTTGGATTAGATTGCTGGCTCCATTTCTCTTAACACAACTTTACTGTGCTGATAATGCTCATAAACATGCAATTCCACAATGACACTTTTGGCTTAAACACATTCGCACTTTCAAAGAGAAAAACTATCAGTCTCGTTGTACATGGGTCTTGTTATATTCTTTTCTGAAGTAAACGCTTAATGAAGATTCATGGGGAAGCTGATTAATTCAGCTAAACAAATCAAATTAAACAAGTTTTTTATATTTGCTTAATCATTCAGTACCCTGGTATATATGAAAGTACCATGGTATTAGCACCTGATACCATCACTGTACTATAGCATGCTTTTGTTAGTTTTCGTAGTCTGGTTGAAACAAATGAGCAAAGCCATCTGCATTCAGCTTGGCAATGAATACAAAAAAAATCCAAACCTGGCTTTGAAGACTTCCCCTAGTTTGTATTTGGGGCCCGTGAAGCATGAGCACAGGACATTTTTAGAAAGCTGGCACCTAAAAAAACAGCTTTGTTAAAAGCGTTTGTTATCCATATCCTTATATAGTATTAGTGTTTGTTAATGTGTGGAATTTGTTTGAGGTCAAAAATGGCTGTGGGTGTTTATAGTCTTGCAAAGTGTTTCTTTGACAGACGCAGGATGAAGACTTCACTCATGTAAAGTGAGTTTGTTTTCATTTAGAAGTAAAAGCTTTTTACTTGTTGCACTCAAGTGAGAGGAGAAAGAATGTTTGCTACAGTCTCATATTTACAAGTCAAAACAAACACAACAACTAAACACAAAAAGGGACACAGAAATGGCGCTTAAAGAAAAAGTTCACCCAAAAATGAAAATTTCCCAAACTCATGTGACTTTCTTTCTACAAACAGTTTGCTTTTTGATCCATGGAAGACAATCATTCGGGTTTGGAATGACATGAGGGTAAGTCAATACCAGAATTTATTTTTGGTGAACTGTTCCTTTAAAAATACAAAAACATAATAACACAGCTTTAACATAACAGCGTAAACTAGACAACGTAAGAAAATGTCTCTTCATGTTTTGTTTTGTTTTTCACAGCAAATAATCTCCTGTGCAGGACAGATGGTGTAGAGGAACAGAGGGATGTTTAACACCAGTTTGAAGCATCTTTTAAGAGGCTGATCACTTTCAGCTTCTCTAGGCACCTCTTAGGCACAGTCCCAGTGTCTCTGATCAGTGCAATTTGTTTCTGGACAAAAAAAAGTCCAGGCGTCCAGGCATGACCTTTTGACTCCTGTCTACCACTTCCAGAGCCAGCTACACAGTTAATAAGCTACCTTTAAAGAAACCTGTTTTCCAGCCTATCAACACTGTGTTCAGTAATGTCTGGCCACTTCTCAGAGAAATATTCTTGATAGAGTCTGATATGTATGGTTATAAAAGTCACTTTAAGGCATCTGTAAAAAATGCACCTGGATTAAATACTGGCAGTCAGTTTAAGTGTTTGGCTGGGATGCATTAAATTGTTCACCAACCCACCAGAGTCTATCTAGTGTCTGCATTGCACCCGCCTGCAGGAGTCATGGAGCAAATTGCCCTCTGTGGGCTAGAGGTATGAATAGCGCAATATGCCTTTTACACATGCAAAGGTTTTGTACAAGCTACATTATTGTTGGCTGGACACTGTCCTTGTACTAAAGGTGCCTCGTATTCCAAGGTATTTTGCACTAAAGATGGGCAAGGGGTGATTTCGGGTTGTTTCGGATGTGTCAGACCATTCTCTGGATTGGTTTTTACTCCCTCTAACTCCAGAGGAGATGTCTCATGTAAGTCCATATCTACTGGAGCCTTGGATCTCCTCCTGCGGTGGATAACCACCACAGTAGCTATGATGGCCACAACCATCACCACCGCCACAGCTGCCACGATGGGTATGAGAGAGGAAGAAGGTTCAGTCCTGTCAAAACTTGGCTCATGGGAGGAGTGTGGGATTCCTGCTGTGCGAGCCTCCATGCAGGCACTAACCGAGACATGGACAGGCTCTCCCAGAGGACTAGCACATACAGAATAGGTGCTATTTGGCTGTAGACCTCTAAGCGTGTATTCGGGGTAAGTTGGAGGCACATTCAGCTGTAGTGGCCGTCGGTCAGGGCCTGACAAGTTTCGGTAGGTCAGACGAATTCCTCGGATGTGTGGTCGTGTGTGGATGTAACGGTGAAGGTCTAAGGAAATGGAAGTGCTGGTTATGTGAAGGGAGCTGATTGTGTTGGGCTGGACTGTAGCAATGGTCTCGATAGAAACTCTAGGTGAAGGTGGAGGAATGAAGCTTGGATTTTGAATCTCACAGTAGAGTCCTGACATTGAAGGTGGACACAGGCAAACAACCTCCCGATTTGAGTTAAATACACATGTTCCCCCATTTAGACAGATATTGGAGGGGCATATAATGTCCTCTTCTTCAGAATCTTCTATGATTTCTCTGGGGAAGGCAGTGGTCTGGGAAAGAGGGAAGCTGTCTGTGTCTGCTGAGGCCATCTCACTTGGTGGTGCCGGGGGAATAGCGTGCATTGTGCCTAATGGTGTAGTGGAGTTTGTGGGCTTGCTTGTAGTACTGCTTGTCCCTGCGCTTGTTAACTCAATGGTCGTAGTGGGACAGCCAAAATCTTTATGCTCTAACTTTGCCAAAACTTTTCCTGAGTTTATTGGTGGAAAGTGGCAACGAGTCTCCTCCATTCTCAGCAGTTCTATTTGAGCATCCTTTACCCATGCTGGAAACCAGGCCAGTGGGCAGAGGCAGTTAAAGGGGTTTTCTGCTGCAGTGAGCTTCTCAAGTTTGGGGAAAAGGTTGAAGAAGCCCTCGGGAAAGCCTTGCAAATTAAGGTTGCTCAAGTCAAGCTCTAGCAAATTAACTAAATTTCGGAAGTCTTCTCGTTTTATAGATCCCAAGGGATTCCCAGTTAAATTGAGGTTTCGTAGGCCCCCCATTGCCTTTAGTGTAGGTTGAATCTCTACAAGCAGGTTCTGGGAAACATCCAGAACATGTAGGTTCACCAGGCTGCTTAGCAGCTCCTCATCCAGACTGGTCAGCCGCAGTCCAGCTATTTTAAGAGACTCAAGGTGTGGTGTCTGTAAATCTTCAGGTCCAATAGGTGGGATACTATTATAACTAAGGTCCAAATGGAGCAGCTTGGGCAGTTGCAAAGTTGGCAACACACTAAGATGATTCCCCTGTAGCTTCAGCTCCAGTAGGTTCTCTAGTCCCTCAAATGCAGCTGGGTGAATGCTCTGAATGCGGTTGCTGTAGAGATACAGCCTTTCCAGGTTGACCAGTCCAGCAAAGCTGTCTTTGGAAATGTGGGTGATGTGGTTTGAAGAGAGATCCAGGTTGAGTAGAGAGGAGAGTGGGCTGAACACCTCATCAGGGATTTCACTGAGGGCATTCTGACTCAAGTCCAGCATTCCAAGCTCGCCAAGCTCTATAAAGTCCTGCTGCTGCAAGGTGTTGATGTTGTTCTGAAAGACGTAGAGGTTCATTGTGGACGAGGGGAGGCCACGAGGCATGTTGCTCAAGTTCTGCTGCACACAGAAGGTGACACCAATGGAGTTGCACATGCACTCTCGAGGACATCTGCTGCTCAGAGATCCACACCAGTAAGTGAAACAAAATGAGATGAGACAGGGGAGATAATGGCTGCATCATTGATCACTGCCTAGCCTTTGTGATTGAATCCTGCAATAGAAAAAAAAACAGAAACCCAATGTCAAAACTTACATAGATGATCTTGTATTGTATATATGAGTTTGCACATCAATGGGCCTTTGACATGGGTGTCCAGTCCTACTCCTGGAGGACTACTGTCCTGTCCAGTCCTGCAGAGTTTAACTCCAGCCCTAATAAAACACACCTGAAACAGCAAATCAATGTTTTGTTTTCAGGGACTCTACTATAAGTGCTCAGTGATGGTGCAGATTGGGGCCCTCCAGGAGCAAGGCTGGACACCCCTGGCCTATGCAGATCATGGTAATAAACATTTCAGTGTTTGATGTTCAGATGGTTCTCCTTGCTAAACCATTTTGGTATTCGTTTGGGACCATGCAAAATGTAAAATTTGGGTTCTGAACCAAAACCAGTTTTGAACAATTCCTTTATATGGCTTACAAACAGAAAATGGCACACTTGAAGCTTTTGTCAAGGCTTTGAAACTCAATCTTACACAGAGAAAACAACAACCATCCTGCAGGGCAATCCTCCAGTTGTGATGACCAGAATTGCCATGCCCAATGTAACTTTGATATTTAAATTACAAAAATACTGCAGGTAAAAAAAAAGCTTGGTCTGAAATGCTGTGGCAGAAAGTTTGTAAGTGTTTTTGAGTCAGTTCTGAGTTAGTCACTGATGCCTCCTTAGTTAAGATGAATAAATAGGTGCATGAATCTCTGCACTATAATTGAAGGTTGTTTCATTGTGTGGCTAAAAAAGTTTTGTCTTTATTTTCCTTCAGCATTTTCTGAGATCATCTGTGGTATATGGCCCAGCTGACCGAATGTCTGTTGACCTGCCTTGCACTCAGTTTCACTCTTTCCACTGTTTGCTTAATGAGTTCATCTCAGAGAGTTTAGACCTCATCCCAAAATGTGTCCTCAGAGCAGCCCACCCAGCGTTTCAAAGCCCAGCACACACAAACCTGGAGATTCTTCATTGACACAACTTACATTGTCTAAACATAAGTAGCTTTCTAAACGTGCAAAAAATAAATAATTGCTAGCTTAAGTGGTGCCCCTTAATTTTCAATGAAAGTCCTTGTGTTATTTTGTGTATGTCCCTTTTTGGTGATTGTGCAACAATCTCTTTGATTTTCTAGTGAACAAAAGCCTAGGCCAAGCCTCTGCCATCTTCTCCACTGCTGATATAACAATGTGTATGTTTGTGAGTACAAAGAATAGTTTACTGTTCCAACAAGAGTCCTGGCTGCTAAAGGGCCAGTCTATTGAAGGAGATGAACAACCATTCGTTTGGCAGGTACTCACTCTTTTCATTCTTTTTTTCTGTCCGAGTTTCCTTTTGTGAGCCTCTTTTTCTCACATCAACCATTTATCTTTTTTCTCTGCCCCTTCATTCCCTCCTCCTGTTGAAGGGCAATGGCTTGGTTATTAGGAAAGCTTGTGATTTTATGTGCTCACACTGTTTTGTTTTAATCTGATCTGATAGAAGAAGCCTGTTTGACTCTGTTGTGCCGCTGTGTTTTGGAACGTGATATCTACTTATTAGCTGGTCCAAGCTAGTCATTGGCTGGTCGACCAGGCATCACTTTCCAAAAATCAGCTTGACCAGCTAGTTTGTTGCTGGTATAAGTTGGTCTACCAGCTAATTGACAGCTGAGATCAGCTAGAAACCAGCTATCATGTTCCAAAGGTAAACAGCTTAAGCTTGACTTTCCTGCAGGGATGGGAAGGAGAGTGAGTATGTATGAGTTTGCCTTATGATTAGATGATCTGACATTCAATTTGGTCCAATTATTAAAATTGTAATTATTCTACTGTTTCATCTTAGTCATATAATTCATCATTTGGTTTTCCTCTCCAGCTTATTTTATATATATTTAGTTTTTGATATTTTAGGCACTGTACTTTCAGCTGCAGTTTTAAACATCTCTTGTATGTTTTGGCTTTCCATTCCATCTTCCTTGCTATATAATGTGTTTGGACTCTCTGCAGGTTGCTTGACTTTTGAACAGAAACTAGAGCTTTCATTAAAGGGGGTTGCTACCTTCCCGTCTTTTTTTCTCTCCTGTCTTCTCTCGCCCTCCTTCCGTTCTCCCTTTCTTCTCCGGCATATGCACAATCCCACCGGCACGGCAGGAATTTTGCAATAACCCTAAAAATCCATCTTCATCACAGGAAGGCATGGGGCCTCCTAAGGTTTTGACATTTCTCTCTCTCACTCTTTCTTTATTTGTTTCAGGGTTCATGTACTTGTTTGCCAATCTTCTGTCAGAACTGATTGCATGAAAACAGGTTTGACGAGGATGGCATGAGGTGCAGAAGGAGGACACAGGTGAAGCAGAGCTGAATGTCATCAAGACTTGTTTTCTTTGTAGATCACACATCAGAGTGATCTTAATCGTAGTCACTGATTTAATAACAAATGCAGAATGCTATTTATAAAAGGATTGTTGGAGACAGTTCACCCAAAAAAAGAACATTTCATTAGAATGTTCCTATTATCTTCACAAAATAAGATATATTCACTTTACTATATATCATATCATCTCGTCTTCTGCTATTTTTTTTTCCATACAATGAAAGAACACAGTTTGCTATTTCTTGGACCCTATTGATTTTCATTGTACGGACAATATTAAAATTATTTTAATTTAAATTCATAAGCCTATGTACTAAGTCTTCCACTGGAACGCCACAGTTGGCAGAAGCTAGAGATTACAGTTTATAAAGTTTTAAATATGAATATGGCTGCTGAGGGTGATAAATTCATGGGGGTAATTTTAATTTTTGGGTGAACTATCCTTTTGACATTTAATCAGTCTCATGATTTTAACAGTCCACTCTTTTAGCCTCTCGGCAGACACGTGAACGACCGCATGCTTCACCACCCAAAATCAACCAACAGGTATTCCACGTCACACACACACCAGACACACACACTCCCTCTGGGTTTGGCTCAGCGTTGTTTTATTTATAAGCCATGAATGATGAATAAATGCCCAGCTGAATGAGAAATGAAAAAAACAACAACATCCGTTTGTATTCTTATTAGACTTCTCATTACTTCTGACAAGAATGTTTTTTAATTAGTGAGTGATGAGAGAGAGGACTTGGAAAGGGAGATAAAACAAGATTTAGAAACTGGAAAGACATGATATGAGATACCTCGAATGACCCTGTTTACAGAGTATTTGTGTGGCCTTTGGATAAAAAATTTTTGTTATTTTTTTTTATCCTTTTCACTCATTCCTTTTCATCCTTTATCCTTCCTTTAAAAACTGCTTTTGAATGGCAAAGTTCTAAATAAATATACCTGAAACCGAAAACTTAAACTAAAGAAAGTGTGTATTTCGTGAATGTGATCATCATGAAGAGTCCAGAGACAGTGAAACAGTTGTTGGGGAATGAACTAAACTAACTAAAAATGACTAACTTAACATCATATAATAGCTTAGTTGTTTACTTTTTCAAACAAAAGATATGGACATACACTCTTAAAAAATAAAGGTGCTTCACGATGCCATAGAAGAACCTTTTTGTCTAAATGGTTCCATAAAGAACCTTTAACATCTGAAGAACCTTTCTGTTTCACAAAAGGTTCTTTGTGGCGAAAGAAGGTTCTTCAGATTACAAAAAGGTAAGAAAGAGATGATTCTTTAAAGAACCTTTGACTGAATGTTTCTTTGTGGAACCAAAAATGGTTCTTCTATGGCATCGCTTGAAGAACCTTTTGAAAGCACCTTTATTTTTAAGAGTGTAATCTAGCACTGGGAACGGATTAATTTTAGTGATTCAGTTCATTATTTTAAATTAACCAGTACAAATATGATTTTCTGATTCAATTTAAACTTTGTCCAGATGTCCCAGTTCAGCTTTTTATCTAACTTTTAAGTATTATGTTAATGAACATTTTTAACCAAAATAATTAAAAAGGGGTGTTGGTAGTTAGTTGTTAGTTAGCCTAGTCCAGTTACAGATAAATACTCTATATCTGTATATCTATATATGATATAACCAGTTATTTGATTTAAGAGATATTGAATAAAATATCCCCTTAAGTAGTTAGCCTAATGCAGTTAGCTACTTAATGTTGGTAGATTGTGGTGAAGCTAAGTATTTATGTTTGCTAGACATTTATCTATATCACAACCAACTAATACAAATATTTAGCTAAAGTTTTTGCATTTAGCTTATGGTGGCCTATAGCTAAACATTAGCTTGTATAGCTAACTGCTAGTTAGCAGCCTGTAGTGTTGCTAACTATATTTAGCTACAAATTTGTTAGTAGCTTGTAGTATAGCTAAATATTTTTGGTAGTAGTGTAGCTAACTGCGTAATGCTTGTAGTTTGCAATTTAACAAACTACTTATTCTTAGTAGTTGTAGTGTAATTACTTTTTCTAAATAGTAGCTTGGCAATTGACCTGTTGTTAAAATGTGGGACACTCACACACCAACACACATAGTTTCACTCACTCACATTTACATTTAGTACAGGCAGAGGTGTGAATGTGTGTTTCTTTAAATAACATACTTGTAATGCTACTTTCCTGAGATTACTCAGCCACACACACACATATTGACACACAGATAAATACACATTTCCATCAGCAGCTCCTAAGCACAGCTGGATTGTGTTACCCAGAAAGCATTGGGACGGTCTCTCCGGGTGACAGCGCACTCCCATTAAGTAACTGTTTTGCGATTAGGGTAGGGGGAGGATTTCAGGGAGGGAAACCAAAAGAGAAACAGGCATGTGCAGTTAAATGCGGATTCTGTATGAGTGTGCACATGCCTATAAGCAGCTGTTTGTGTTTACGCATGCTTGAATCAAGCTCATGAACATGTGGCTGATTTAAAATACAAAACAGATTCATCAGGGCAACTGTGATTTTCTTCATGCTTCACTTCAACCACAACAAGAGCTTCTAAAGCAGAGCCAGAGCCAAGTCTTTGCTGTCATCCACTAGCACTAAAATCACCAATAAGATCGCTTCAGTATCTTAACTCTTTCTCCCTTAGACATCAATGAGACTAAATGCAAAGCAAACAGAGACTACAAATCCGAAACCACATGATCTGAGCTCTGCTATCTACATTAATGTTATAGCGCTATAGCTTACTGTATGTCAACAATTTTCAGCAATTGCAACCCATCTTTTTTGGATGGATTTTAACCATTGGGAATTGATTGGATCATGAAAAGTGGCATTATAGTACCATAACCATTTTGGCTCTTTTATGTTACCCGATAACACGCACGGCCTTGATGACATCAGCAGAACAGGAAAGTCATTAATGAGGTGAAGTCATAGTAATACGATTATCGTAATTTTTTATTTTATTTGATATTACAAATACATAATTAATAAATAAATACAATAAAATTTATACAATAATATTTTAAAATTAATTTCATGAAAAATAGCAAGAATAGCACTTTGTGAATCTTGTGCAATAAGACCAGGAATGCTGAATTACTTAAAAAAAATAAAAAATCAATGTGTTGATATGTAAATCTCGTAAGACCCACTCAGAACGAGCTAAAAAGTTTCTTTAAAACAAAGGAGGATTAGTTACAGTACACCCAGGTTGGGCAGGAAAAAACTACTTAAAACGTAATTTATTAATAATAAAAAACTTATTAAGGTGAGTTTCACTGATTTTTAAACCAGCTTTGTATTCCCAGAGGAAAGAAAAATATTGCTTAGAGTTTGCTCTTCCTAAGTTCAGGAGACTTAGTTGTGATTCTCATATATTTCTCATTTTAGTATCAACAGTGTTTCAGATGTTTCTCCTGAAATTCTTTAGGACAAATTTAAGTAGACACAACTGAGACATGAGGAGGAGTCCAAAATGAGAATTGGCTGTGAGAACATGGACGATCTCTATATTGTCTTTGCTGTAATTGCTTTCAAGACACTATTCTAAAAATGTTTTATTGCTCAGAGGTTGCTCTTTTTTTTTTTTTTTTTTTGTGGTAAAGTTGTTTTTTTTTTAAACCTTTAATAGGCGGGCAGCAGGATGAGAGACAGGAAACAGTGGGAGAGGTGAGAAGAGAACAGAGGTAGGAAAGTACCTTTAGCTGGGACTCGAACTCATGCTGTCTTAGGTGCAGTTGTGCCTTCATGTTTTTATCTGCTGCCTACAAGGCTATGGTTCTTCTGACAAAGCTTACTTTACACTCAGGATACTTAAACGCAGCTCACCGCCCTTTCCCGATCCACTTCGCTTCCTGTCTACAATACTCTCCTATCCTAATAAAGAGGCAAAAATGACAAAAATACATCTAAAAAAAAAAAAAAAAAAAAAAAACCTGTGGTTATCACAAATGGTAATCAATAGGCCAAAAAACATGGTTACTACACATTTACTACAGCAAAACCATAGTTAATTTTTGTGAGGGGTAAATAAATGATGTTTATTATCTTTCTGTGGTACCTACACCAAGATATCCCTGTTTATTTGTAAGCAAAAGTCCGTAAAACGCGTCATGAGGTGGACTTTCAACAACTCCAGGGCTTTTTTTTGGTATCCCTGCTCACGGACAGTCTCTAAAATCATTGAGCCCAGTGCACTATGGGTGTTTCCCTCCCTGTTTTTATTCGAGTGCTTTTGCTCTGTTTTCTCTATTTGTGTAGCATCAATTTAAAGGCGCAAATGTAATTTATTAATGTCAAGAACTCAAATTTTAGGTTCAGATTTCTTTGGACTATTATTAAATAACCATAATTAGGTCCACTTAACAAGTAGTTTCCCCCAACATATTAATACAAACAAACACACACTTCAAGACTAGTGCAAAAAACCAGACTAAGTGCAATGAAGGTAGACCGTCCTCCCACAATTTTGCCCAGGGCCTGCAGGTAGTTCAAGTTACAATGTACTCTGTGTGCATGTGCACACCTGCTAGCTGTGCACCTCGGCAGAGACACCGCATTTCTGTGTGAAACGTGAGAAACTTAACAAGACAAAAGACCAAAGTAGACCAACTTACACATGCCGCTGACACACGCCAGCCTGTCATATACTGTTACAAAGGTGCTTATCTATCTATCTATCTATCTATCTATCTATCTATCTATCTATCTATCTATCTATCTATCTATCTGCCTACCTACCTACTGTGGTAAAAACTATGCCTGTAAACTGTAGCATGTCTGGCACGAGAAGCATTTTAAGATGGGTGTGTTTATGAAAGATGTAATTTGGTGTTCTTAGCATCCTTTTGTGTTGCACATTTCTTTCTGAAGGGCTGCATTTGAAAGGTCAGTGCGTTTGCTACTTGGTTGCCTGTAATATGTTGCTGCTATGACTAGCATGCTGTTAGGTGGCATAATCTGAAGCCATGGCATTGTGTGTGCATGATTCATATTTGCTCTGTGCCTCTCTCTTTATGAATATGCTATACAAAAAGTACAGCTTTTTTACACTCATTCATAAAACATGATGAATGTAGTTCAGAAACACATTTGCATACAGATATTAAGACTTGTTTAGAATTTATTTTCATACTCCATTGGGCAAAGAAGTAATTTGCTATGGAGTAGTTAAATTGCGTTTTTATTTTATTATAAGAATAAAGTTATATTTTCCAAAAGTACGTCTTAAAGGGGTCATATGATGCGATTTCAATTTTTTTTTCTCTCTTTGGAGTGTTACAAGCTCTTGGTGCATAAAGAAGATCTGTAAAGTTGCAAAGACTAAAGTCTCAAATCCAAAGAGATATTCTTTATAAAAGTTAAGAGTCAGCGACGCCTACCTAAAACGGCTCGTTCTAACACGCCCCCACATATCTATGTCACTATCTGGGAAGATTTGCATAACGCCGCCCAAATGTTCACACAAAGAAAGAAGGCGTAACTTTTATTCTCGCTGTAGTATTGTTGTTGCTGCCATGTCGTGAAGACGCTGTGTGTTTCGTTGTGAAACCGAAACTACTTTGGGCCTTCCAAAAGAGGACAATATCCGCTTCATCATACCTGGAGCTGATCCTTGCTGGTCGCTGAGGAAATATATCAACTTCGCGCTGTGGATCACCGGATCGGCTTTCACTGTGGACGAAGCGGAGTCCAGCCGGGGTCGTCACTCTGGGACACGGCATCACAGTATGGTAAGGGATTTAACATTTCCGTCACACGCTTGAGGAATTCCGCCAATCACAACGCACTGGAATAGCTGGCCAATCACAACACATCTCGCTTTTTTCAGACCGATGAGCTTTGTAATCGACAGCGTTTCAGAAAAGGCGGGGCATAGAGGAGAAACAAATAATGTACAGTATCATGTGGAAAATAATGTGTTTTTTAAAAATAAAACCGCATAAACACATTTCATTACACCAAACAGTTCTTATTTAGCAGCATCATATGACCCCTTTAATGTTATGGTTATGAAATGCTCCAATTCGACTGTAATGAGTTATATGAACATCTTTTATGATACTGTATATCACTTTTAAAGCTTGAAAGCTTATTCATTGTAACTACATGCGAAATAGCTTGGAAAATAGGCCTCAAATAATAATGTCCATTAAATTATCCTCATTCAATTATTAAACACTCATTAAAACTTCAAAATACACATTACAATTCTTCATTAACATTAAATACATGATATATTAACATATTAATTTTATTGTTATGAATAAATATGATTTATTTCCGATTTTTATTGGCAATTTTTTATATATATATATATATAATATTAGACTAACGTGTAGCCAATAAATGTGCAATCAATCAATCATTGTCGGTTACAACGGCAACTGTCCCTTGAATTGTGTTGTGACAAATGAAGAGTGAGGGAGAACTGTTTGTACTTGTCTATACATGTCTCTCTCTCTCTCTCTCTCTCTCTCTCTCTCTCTCTCTGTGCAGGTTTAGTTGGTTTAGGACAGGTTCCTTGTAGTTTTTATGCTCTGTTTTTCTGGTTTACCTTCAGATTAAATCTGTGTGTAATAGAGTTAATCATAACCGCTTTCACCTTGACATCTCTCAAAGAAAAACAAACACATACACACACACACACAAACCATACAAGAATATGTATCTGACTGAGGTTAACACTTGTACACCTGCTAAACACATTCAGCAGCAAGTTATTCAAGTTAACACATTCTTTATGGTTATTCCATGTACTATGTAACACATAATAGGTGTCAAAACATTGCTGGCCTGACGCCATAGATCTTAATGCCATGACTCATACGCAAGTACACAGATTTCAGGCGCTAGTGTCAGTCACCAGTCAAAGCCTTGAAAGTTAAATGATGATTAAAATTGATCTGCAGTCAAAGAGTCCAGCAGACGTTTACTCACACTGCACAGGTGTGGAAAGCATCCATGCCAGAGAAAGAGAATAAGAGAGAAACTAAACTAAACCAAATCTAAACCAACTATTTCATGGAAAAGAGCTGTTTTTAGGCTACACCAAATTAGTTTAAATTTGAATATGAATTGAATGTGAACCTAAAGTTGAGCATCAAATGAATTGAACTGAGCTAGATAAAGAGAAAAACAATGAAATCAGAGATAACCATAAAAATGACTGCATGGGAAAACTTGAATTAGAATTTTAATATGAAACTGATGAATGTGAACGAGAAGTGAATTGGCCTGAATTAAGTGAAAATATATATATATAGTTATGCTATATGCTAGTTATGTACAAGAAATTCATTTGAATTTGAATATGAATTAAATGTGAACCTGAAGCTGGGATCCATGCATGACGGGTGCCATCAGAATGAGAGTCCAAACAGCTGATAAAAACAGCACAATAATCCACATGTAATCCACACCACTCCAGTCCATCAATTAATATCTTTTTGAAGCGAAAAAGCTGCATGTTTGTAAGAAACAAATTCATCATTAAGATGTTTTTAACTTTAAACTGTTGCTTCCAACAAAAGTAGACAGTCCTCTATCCATAATATTGCATTATCCAGTGAAAACATCAGCCTGTCTGAATTAAGAGAGAAATATGCACAGATCAAGCACCGTTTACAAAGAAAACAGTTGTTGCATTTTGATATGAGAGGACAACAGGGGTTTATGGATCATGGACTTTTAACTGGAAGTGACAGGTTGAAGTTAAAATCATCTTGATGGATTTGTTTCTTAAAAACACAGCTTTTCGTTTCATATTAATGATGGACAGGACTGAAGTGGTGTGGATTGTTTGTGGATTATTGAGATATCTTTATCAGCTGTTTGTCAAATAACTTTTTATTTATTAATCGAATAACCTTGCAATATTCACAAGTTTCAGAATTAATTTTCTTATAGGCACATAATTAAAAACTGTAACACCCCTTCCTCGGCCTGTTAAAATACAATACAGTGACATTCAAAAACAACTTTTAAGTTACAATACATTGCTTTAAGGAATAGAATTCCTTAGTGTTTATCAGCTGTTTGGACTCTCATTCTGATGGCACCCATTCACAAAAGAGGATAGATTTCTCCAAATCTGTTCTGATGAAGAAACAAACTCTTCTACATCTTGGATGAATTTTCAGCATTTTTTAGGTGAACTATAACCTTTAATGTGAATTAGAATATGAATTTAGTGTGCCTGTAGTTGAAAGAAATTTAATTGAACGTAGTGCAAAAGGGAGAGAACTCACGGCTGGGACGTGCTGGAACAAATCGCCCCACCACCCCCTTCTTGCCCCGCAGGGGGTGCCCTGTCTTCTGACCAGCTGTGTCAGCTTGAGACTTTTCTGTGTCAGGGGCTCTAAAGACTTCAGTCTCTCAGACCAAATCTCAAATCTGATATACTGTACGATTCTACGCAATTTCTAGGCCATTCATCAAATAATCACATTTGTGATACTGTGCATATGATCTCCTTTGTTGAAAAGGTCAGATGTTCTTGCTTTCACTGAAACACAAGATGCTCTTTTCACAAAACTCAGTTCATACAACGCAAATGCCTTTAAAACAAAGGGGCAACAAACTAAATACCAAAATACTACAAAATCAACACAGAAGCGCTGTTTAGAGCTCAACACCTCAGTCCTGAATTACATAGCAGATCTATTTACAACCACCAGCCCATTAAAACAAATAAACTAATGTGACACCAGATGCAGTTCAACTCCAGTGATGATGAGGTATGTTGGAACAAGATCAAATCAATTTCTCTGCCTGTCCCGACCTGTTTGTACCATGCACGGTGACATTGGGGCTCCCTGGGAGAACATTTACCTCCTTTGAATGGTGTAGCTGTTGCTTGTAATGTGTAGACATGGTGTAAGCGTGGCTAAAGTAACTAAATACTATAGGGAAGTTCTCTGTCACTCTCCAGCACACTGATCTGTTTGTGTGCTGTTGCAGCTCGCTGAAAAGCAATGAAAGACAGTCCAATACAATGTGTGTGTGTGTGTGTGTGTGTGTTTAAAAGCCTTATCTGATCCTGTCCTTGCAGTCTGCTGATGAATTTGTTTTGAGACCATTCATTTGTGGCACTGATCAATTAAAGCGTACAAGTGACCTCAGTGTGACTCTATCAGTATTCTCAAGTTAGTTTTGTGCCTTTGCCGTGTGAATATGCAGAGGGATTAGCCATTCATAATAGATGTCACTTACATCTCAAAAGGATAATTCTGTCATCATGTACTCATAATATCACTGTCTTTCTTCTGTGGAACACGAAATTAGCTTTTTTCTTCATACAATGAAAGTCAGTGGGGTCCAATGATGTTTGGACAACATTGGACACAAAAAAAGATTTAAAGATCTTATTTTGTGATAGAATTGACATTTTTGATTGAACTATCCATGAACGTTTTTTTAGCTAATAAGATTAGCTAATAGCTCATTTTTATGGTTTGAAAGAAGTCGGTTATGCTCACCAATGCTGCATTTATTTGATCAAAAATAAAAAGAGTTATACTGTGAAAAAATATATTTACAATTAAAACTTTGACTCTTTTCCATTTTAATATATATTTAAAATGTAATTTATTCCTGTGATTCAAAGCTAAATTTCCTGCACCCATTACTTCAGACTTCATTGTCACTGTGATACATTTTTTTCATGATTCTTTGATTAATATAAAGTTTAAAAGAAAAGCATTTATTTGAAATAGTAGTGTTTTAAAACATTGTAAGTGTATAGTTAGTCACTTTTGATCAATTTAATTCATAAAAAAGCTCAATGACTTTTTGTACGCAGTATGTATTTTTGAGCATCTTCTTTATCAGATGTGCATGTTTAGTATGTTTGTATTATAACTCACTGTTGCAGCTTTAATATAACTCATGTAGCAGCCAAAGTAATCATAGAAGCAGATCCCTTTGATCAAACAGCATTCTCCCGAGTAACTGCATTTGAAGGACGGCAGACGGATGTTTGCTGTTCTTAACTTGTGAAAACCTGAACACCACCCAACAGATGCAGCCAAACGCCATAACTCCTCAAGCGAATAACAAGATGTTACAGTTCACATTCAGAAAGAAAAAAGATTTTAAAAAGAGTGGAAGATGTTCTCAGTGCACCTGGGAGATGTTTTACTTGCAGAGTAGGCTATGTATCCTCAAAAACTGCAAAACAATGATTGTTTTCAAACAGGTTTCTGCTTGTATCTTCTATTGGTTGAATAAACAGATAGCTCCACCCCAAACTCCCACTATTGGTTGAACTAGTGTTGCTATGTGCTGTTGGTCGGGATGTGCAAAAAAACAGAGTAGATGTTTTGAATCCCCGCTTCTCGGGGGATTCAATCAACAAATGGCTTTTGTAAATCTGTCTCTGCATATTAAGAAAGTATTTTAGCATAGCATCCAGTCTTGTCCATGCTTATTTCTAACATTGTTCTGACCTCTGTTATGCTTTATGTGTGTGTTTATTTTCCTTTGTTTCTCTTGGCATTGGCTCTTGCCTTCACTCTGCTCATGATCACACACACAGCAGGGCTACAATCTAAACTCTGTTTTTACAAGTGGACACCATAGCAGAGCATACATAAAATAAATCCTAAAAGCCAAATCATGAGATAATACAGTACTTGAGCTTTTCTTCACCAGTCTTGCTTATCTCTTGTCAGCACTGGTGGGGAAGCTTACATTTAAAGTGGATTTATATTAAATTCAACTACATTTTCTTACATTTAAGATTTATATTAGATACAATTAAAAAAACACAAGAATCTAAAACACGGTAATGATCAGCCTGTGAAGCTACTGAAAATGTATTTCAATTACTACTTTTAGTTAGCAATTTCCAACACTCCTGGTCCAAATGTTATTACAAAAACTAAGTTAAGACCAAGTTTAGTTATTGAAGAAAACTTCAAACTCAGATTATGGAGAACATGGAGATTCTCTCCAATATGGACAATCTTGATCTGAATGTTTATTTTATATTTATTATATATTACTTTTGATGCTTCTGTTTGTGTTCCTGAGAAAGCAATTATCCTAATTCAGGTATATTTTTTAGTTTGCCACAGGCCCATATGGAATCTACGAACATCAAACTTTTTGAGCTGATTTTTGAGGTACAATTTGAAGTAAAATGTATTAAACAGTAGCTAAAAGCATAATAAAAGAACTAATAATAATAAAAAGAACATACCAGGGCCAGGAAATACACTGAATGTGTTCCGAGCTCTCTGACACTAGTAAGGTTGAATGTTGTCCCATTGTTTCATGCTTAATGCTCCTGTATTGCAACTCTTTGTTTACCCAACACTTTAAGGAGGATTGAATCAAAGGAAAATCAAATCCCAGTCTTAGTAGGAGGGCTCATGCTTTGGCAGTCACTACTGCAACAGATTTTTGTAATTTTGAGTGATCAGTATAATCCAAACCAGAAGTGACGTGTTTCTATAGTTTCCATCTGACGTTTAACAACAGCCAGAGTCGCACTCAAGACACAAAAGACCCAATCTTTACAATCAAAGTGTTTCTAACTAAATAGCCTTCAGATGTCAGACACTTGACTCTACCGCAGACTAATTAAGATCATTCTTAACTTAGCATCTGCACACACTTATTCCTGCTCGCTGTGTCTTAACGTCCATCATGCAGTTATTAACTGTGACTGGGAAGCTCCTTTTGAGATACTCCCCTATTTAGTTGTCATGGTGGCATGACCCAAGAACTTATTAGCTGACCCTTGGGATTAGTCCAAGCCTGGCCGTGGGGTGGGGGGTGGGGTATTGGGGTTTAAGCCTTCACCTCCGAATGCCCACTATAACATCCCACTAGTCCCTTTAATTAAATTGCTGAGACACCGCGTCAGGAATGTTTGCCTGTGCTTTTTGCTTGCTCTCCTTCTATATCTCTGTCTTTGCTTTTCTCATACGCTCAGCCCTCCTTCGTAGCCTAAGTACCCCCTTCGTGTTTGCCTCTCCCGAACGATGACTGGCAGCCTGCCAGCTGATCTCTAAGTCTGACTGAACAAAAAATGAGAAGAACGTGTTAACATGCTTACTACAGTTATTATCACACATTACATAAGGAGTGCAGCACAGATTACTAATGACGGATCGAATTTTACTCGCAGCTGGGTTTTTGGTCTGCTTTGAGGTCATTCATAAACAATATCTCACTAAAAAACAAGCAAATAATATCTTGGGTTTTCTGCTCAAAGGGTCAGTTGTGTGCAGTACGAATGTGTGCCTATGCAATCTGTTAAACTGTTGAAACTTTATCTGCACACAGCCAAAAAAATAAAGGTTCTTCAAAGCGGTCTTAACTCTTCCAGAAAAGTATATTAAGTTCTTGAAATGCGGTTATGTGGTTCTGATGGTTGATGATGAAAATAGTTTGTTACATTATAGGATCTTTAGACCAGCATATTGGTTTCTGAGTTCCTGCCAGCAAAATATGGTTTTCTAAAGGATATGCTAAAGATTAAAAAGCTAAGGTCCTTTTTAGAGAGCGTGCACTCTTAAAAATAACGGGTTCTTTATTGGCAATGATGCTTCCATAAAGAATCTTTACCAACTATGGGATCTCTCCATTGCACAAAAGATTCTTCAGATTATTAAAATGTTCTTCACACTAAGAAAAGTGGTTCTTTTAAGAACTGTTCACTGGGGAGGTTCTTTGTGAAACCAAAAAAAAGTTTTTCTTTGGTATTATGCGAAAACCCCCGGTTGGAACCTTCATTTTTAAGACTGTATGCTAAAACCTGTTAACTTCACAGATGCTACCCCTCATTTGTTATGATGATCTACTGGGTATTTAAAGGTTATGACCATTTCAGCATCTCCTTCAGACTTCTAACCAACCACTGAGCAATAAAAAGTGGCATACAGTTGAGGAGGATTACCAGAACTATCCAGAATCACTAAAATGAATGGCCAAAATCTCAGCATGTCACTCAACCCTTGCTGTAAAGTACGTCTTAATAGAGTCCTCCACAAAACTTTTCTTCTCAACTGTTGAGGTGTCTTTGAAGCAACACAGATAATGGGTTTAAAAGCCAGAATGACTGAGCATAATCAACTGTACACCCCATGCACTGTTTAACCCTTTTATATAACTTAAATTAATAACAAAAAAGATGTTATGATACTTTGCTATGATGCTGCTGATGGTCTTGCACAATGCTGTCTTGTGGCATCCCAGCACTGTTTATGTGATATAGTCTATTTGTGCTAAAAGTGATGTAGATTGATAGCACTTTGTTTTGTAGATGTACTGACTGATAATGAACAGAACTGTTGTGGTTATCTCCACAGGAGAACGCAATTAACGTTTAATCTAACTTTGTGGTTAAAAGCACAGTGGTGTTTTTGCAATCTGTTCACACATGCACATATGTACAGCCCCTCAAACTGTATAAGAATGTCAGCCCCAAAACACACCACCATATTCGCACATATAACATAATGTAATATATATGTAATGTAGTGTATGTATGTTATATAATATAGCCTAATACATACGTCATTCACATTTTTATAACTTCCTGACTCACTATTAAGATTTGTCGCTTCAAAATAGAATGCATTCGTTATGTTTCATTGTGTTTGTGTTTATTATGAGGGATAATGAGATAGAGGAACGTACTTTAATTCACAACCATTTATCACCGACCAAGCAGTTCTTGCACAATATGATATATTGACTTGGGTTACCTGGTACGAAGCGCATAATTTTAAAACAGACGTGCTTTAGTGAAGCCACTTTGAAAGCTCATGAGATCAGAAACTTTCAAACGTTTTAACACTGTTATTCACTGTCAATTTGTTTTCGCAACAAAAGTAGCCTAAACAAAAGTTTCAGAATTAAACATGAATTCCATATTATTATTTCCAGTGTAACACACTGAAATGCTTTGTGCAACCCAAATATAGATCTATTAAAGAACCCATAAAGATAGCCTATATTAAATATTTTTTTAATGTTTACATTCTGTCATATTCAGCGAGCATCTAAATGAATAATTTGTTGCAGTGCTTACCTATAAAATGCGAAACGGGAAGCAAGCGTGCGTTGTTTTATCCACAAGAGACCACGTAGCGTAATAAAAGAATGACTTTCAAGACTCTTGTACGGTCATTCATTAGGCAGGAATAATTTCTCCTGAAGGGAAGCTCTGACACACATCACCATACAGCGCACATACGGAGCCTCCCCGTTCCGTACAGGTTGCGTCCAACCAGACGTCTGAACTTTAGGAACACGATGGTGTTTTTGCTGCATGGCAGGAGCGCAACACCTCCAGAGCTTTAAGAAGGAGGAGCAAAACTCTTCAGGCTTGACACAACTCTCCGTCGCCGGGCTGTGGTGACAAAGGGTATGTGCCCAATAATATACCATGCTATAAATATGCAGTGTAGCCTACACTACATATGCAGTTTGTAATGGAATATTTCTTTAAGGTGCGGTCACATTATTTCGCGGGCAAAACTTGTCATTGTTTATTGTCAGTATAGTGAAGCACAGCTCACACAACACATAGGCCTATCCCTTAGAATATGACCGCAATAGATAGTCCTGAGTATTTACGACGGCGCCCTTGATGCATAGAGGATTGCGGTTGTTCGCAGCGTGACTGGCATACGTATCTGAGTCTTTGCATATGAATTAGCTACCGTTTGTATAAACTTTTTTTTAAAACCATGGTTAGTTTTCGTAAGGGTTTCAAACCAAGCAGCTTCTGTTCAAGGCGGAGAATTCACGGCAAAATCTGTGAGGAAATCTTTCGCCCTCAGGCAAAATTCCCATTGAAATTTCGCCCGCGAAAATTAACCGAACAACCATAAAATGAACAGATACTTTAGTGCAGTTGTTGTTTTTACAGTAAAAATGTGGTAATTTGCTGTAATTTGGTTTTTACAACAGTTACAATAGTAGCCTATCTTAGGAAATTGTTTACATGGAACTTTGTTGTTCTCGCTTAGGTTTTTTTATTTTATTTTTTTATAGTAGCATTTTGCTTACTTGGAGGTTTACTTGTCACGTTAAGCTCGAAGATCTGTCACTTAGTTGTATTAGTGTGAAAACAGTTATTTATAGCTTGTCTTGGGAAATCATCAATGGTGTCACTGTATACTTTCAACATTCACCCAAAGTGAGACACCGTTGATGCCCAACCAGGACTTGAACTTGACTTGATATTTTTTTAATGCAACATCACAATGCTGTATTTAGCAAACAGTGATGTAAGAAACACTTTAAGTTAGAATGGTATAGTGCTGATAGCTAGTGATGTGAGATGCATATAACTATTGGAATGCATTGCAGTTTTAAGTTGTTTTCAAGAGATGAAGTTCACTCCTCCCTAAATGTTTTTAATTACTAAATTGATGTGTACACTTTGGGTTTGTGAGTTATAGACTTTGTCCATGAAGCTTTGATTCTTAAAGGGGATTTTTAGCTTTAGCCCTGTGAGTCAACAGTTTTGCTCTGTTTGTACCACTGGGATATTTATGAGATGACTTTGACAATGTCAGCCAAACATGAAACTCAGCTCTTAAGCCTAAGTATGAGTGTATTGTTATGTATTAAAGCAGCTCTGCTTCCTGTAACTGAATGAATAAGTGTTCTGAACTTTTCAACTAGCCCAGGAATAGGCAAGTTCGGTCCTAGAGAGCCGCAGTCCTGCAGAGTTCATCTCCAACCCTGAAAACAAACTCACCTGCCTATAGCCTTAGTAATCCTGAAGACATTGATTAGCTTGTTCAGGTGTGTTTGATTAGGGTTAGAGCTGAACTCTGCAGGACTGCGGCTCTCTAGGACCGAACTTGCCCACCCCTGAACTAGACTTTAGTAAAAGCGTACAGTGATTATACATTTTCCTCACAGTTTATGCATGCGTGAACCCACTAACATGCAAGTGTGCAGCACTCACGTACTCCATCCAAGATATCCAAATCCTATATAGCCAGTTATTTTGAGTTTAGTTAGTTGTGACAGAGGAGGAATGGATTGCATTTCCAAGAGGTACAGTACTGCAATAAGCAGTTATATGACTGAACCAAAGAACAAAGATAGGCCATCAAACCCTTAATATGATTAATATGATAGAAAAAAATTAAATTGCACAATGATTATTATTCATTGATTTGGAACACTCTATATAGGCACTAACTAAATAATACTTAATAATAATCAAGTATTTTTGAATAAAACAACACATTTTAACAATCATTTTTGGTACTAAATTAAACACTTGTCATATGCATTTTGGAATTTCTTAACCAGTATTTTTGTCTTGTTTTCCAGTAAAAATATCTAAACATTCTAATAGTAAGTTAAATTTAGGTGAAACGGAAGAGTTATGTGTCAGACTCTGTTCCGTGTTTTGTTGTTGTTTTCCTCCTCATGTGCCTGCCGGTACTGTTTAATTTGTCCCAGGTGTTTCCCTTGATGTTTCATTGCTCCCAGGTGTGTCTCGTCATCCCCTCCTCCTGTGTGTATAAATAGTGTTCCCTGTGTGTGCTCCACCGTCTGTTATTGTTTGTGTCTACAGTGCTACGTGTGATTCCCCATGAAGATGAATAAATTCCTTGGTTTCTGTACTCTTGGTCTCCTCGTTCCTTGCTCCGTGTTCCCGCACCGTAGCAGATCGTGACAGAATACTGGACCAAACAGTAAGCAGCATCCCTTCCCTGTGTTTAATTTCCGGTTTTTGAAAAGTGTTTTGTTTTTTCCCATTTGTTCCACGTGTTCTTCCACGTCCCCAAATGGAGGAATGTGTAAAGTTCATCACGTTGGCTCAGGCGAGCCCAGACCCCATTGTTTTCGCTAGGGCGTTCGTGCCGCTCGCCCTAGCCAGCTCCCTCGAGGGGGAAACCTTCACAATGCTGTTCCGGATCGGGATAACATTCCATCATCCCACGGAGCTCCCAGACACCACCAACCTCGGCTGGAAGGAGGCAGTCATCCGGTGTCTGGAGAGCTTCCGAACCGGGACCTATAAGCCGGCCGTTCCTCAGTCAAGCCCGCCAGACCTTAATGTGGCAAGCCGTATTAACATTAATATGGCAAGCCCGTCATGCATTCATGAAGCCCCCGAGCTCGCTCCAGTGTCGGCTCCAGCCCCCGAGCTCGCTCCAGTGTCGGCTCCAGCCCCCGAGCTCGCCCCAGTGTTGGCTCCAGCCCCAGAGCTCACTCCAGGCCCAGTTCCTCAAAGGCGCTTTGCTGTGCCTGCTCCTCCAGAGCACCCTCCTGTGCCAGCACCACGTAAGCGCTACCCTGATCCCCAGTTCAGCCCAGGGAGGGCTCCTGTTCCCCGGTTCAGCCCAGGGAGGGCTCCTGATCCCCCGTTAAGCCCAGGGAGGGCTCCTGATCCCCCGCTAAGCCCAGGAGGGCTCCTGATTCCCCGCTAAGCCAGGGAGGGCTCCTGATCACCAGCTAGACCAGGAGGGATCCTATCCCCGCGAAGCCAGGAGGGCTCCTGATCCCCCGTTAAGCCCAAGGAGGGCTACGGTTTTTGACGTTACGCCAGGGAGGGGCTCCAGTTCAGCCCAGGGATGGCTCCTGTTTCCGAGTTCAGCCCAGGGATGGCTCCTGTTTCCGAGTTCAGCCCAGGGATGGCTCCTGTTTCCGAGTTCAGCCCAGGGAGGGCTCCTGTTTCCGAGTTCAGCCCAGGGAGGGCTCCTGTTTCCGAGTTCAGCCCAGGGAGGGCTCCTGTTTCCGAGTTAAGCCCACGGAGGTCCCAGATCCAGGTTAAGACTGCACCAGGGAGGTTCTCCAGATGCACAGGGAGGTCTATAGTATCCCAGTTCAGCCCCAGGGAGCGGCTCAGATCCCGTTAGGCCCAGGGAGGGCTCAGTGGCCCCGAATACAGCCCCGTAAAAGTTCCCCAGGATTTTTTTTGGGGGGGGCTCCAGATTCCACTGGCATCCCGAGTCCCGCTCCGCCTTGCCGAACGGGTTACTGCTCTGGAGGCATACTGTACGTGTCTGTCCTTGGGGTCCTCCAGAGTGCCCACCCCCCCCTCCACTTTGGATGTTATGCCTTCCAGAGGGGGCATTCTGTCAGACTCTGTTCCGTGTTTTGTGGTTTTCCTCCTCATGTGCCTTCCTTTCCCATGTTTAATTTTTCCCAGGTGTTTCCCATGATGTTTCATTGCTCCCAGGTGTGTCTTGTCATCCCCTCCTCCTGTGTGTATAAATGGTGTTCCCTGTGTGCTCCAGCGTCCGGTATTGTTTGTCTACAGTGCTATGTGTTTTTGTTTGTTTTTTTTTTCCCCCGTGAAGATGAATAAATTCCTTGGTTTCTGTACTCCTGGTCTCCTCGCTCCGTGTTCCTGCACCGTAGCAGATCGTGACACTGTGTATATTATTAATAAATAGATGTACACTCTGGTTAAAAGGTTTGGGGTCAGGTGTTTTTTTTTTTTGTATGTTTGAAAGAAGTCTCTTATGTGCACCAAGGCTGCATTTATGACTAACCAATTTCTTATCAATTTTGAAAACAATTTTGCTGCTTAGTATTTTTTTTTTCCAAGATTCTTTGATTATTAGAAAGTTCATAAAATTATTTAAAGTCTTTACTAACCTTTATAAATGTCTATACTGCCCATTTTGACCAATTTAATGTTCTTTCTGATTAATGTCAAAAACATCTTACTGACCCCATTTGAAGGTAATCTATTGAATATTATAGGCTAATATCTGTATATTGACACACAGGATGCAGTCCTTTAAAAACTGTTTTTAGTGCCATCACCTGATCAGATATGATATCTACTGTGCAAAATATCTGAGAAACGGGTTCAAACTCCAAGTGTGGCCACTTGTTAAGACACACAATATGTCTCTGTCTGTCTCTCTGTAGTGTAACTCTTAATATTAAAAGTCCAGGAACACTGAAGTCTTTGACCTCTGCCAGACCCCTCAGCATAGCGGAAATGACTTGACTCTGTGTAATCCCTCGGTCTCTCCTCCTCTCCTTTCCTCAAATCCTCAGTCAACCTATTCTGCCTCTCGCGTGCAGAATTGATGCAAGAACTCAGTATTAAGTAAAAAAAAAAAAAAAAATGACCGATTGGTACTCTGTAATTTGAAACGTAACGTGTTTTAATAGTTTACTTCGTAATGCGTGAGTAACCCAGGCCCGGCTCCAGAATCAGATCACTGAGGGTGCTTCTTCAAGATGAGGCGAAATATTAGTGTTCTTTGATTTTTTTTTTTTTTTTTTTTTTGTTTTGGTTTGTTACGAAGGTGTCACGACGCGGTCCGTTACAATCACATGGTCACACAAAAGATATGTTATAATCAATGAAGTTCTGTACGCTGCACGACAATGACTATAGAGGTAGCGTGCTCCCCCCTTACAGCGCTTGTATCGGCTTGAACAAACATGAACGAAAATCAGGCGTTTGACCGCACCGCCCGGATTGCTAATTCATATGGGTCATAGATGTTGTTTTTCAACAATGGCCCCATTCTGTGTACTTGAAATGGTTTATGAAGGTAAGGTTACAAAAACTTTTACACTACTGTACATTATTGTTGCTCCTCTATGCCCCGCCTTTCTGTAACGCGTCGATTTTTACAAAGCTCATTGGTCTGAAAAAACGAGGTGTGCTCTGATTGGCCAACTATCCAGTGCATTGTGATTGGCCGAATACCTCAAGAGTGAGACAGAAATGTTACGCCGGCTTTACTCTAACAGCTGGTCTGATTGACGGCTGTCCCCGAAGCTTGCGGACGAGTACACAGTGTAGGTAGACAAACACGTTAATAACACGGTCCAGCCGTTATAAACGAGGCATTTGTTGCATCCAGTGAGTAATAATTAATGATTATAATGACTTATACTGTCTTTTACGTGTGGCAGAAACATAAAACCATGTCTGCATTTGTGATCGGAGAAATGACAAACGACAAACGCTACTCTACACTGCTCAAAAAACTCACGTTTGAATCGTCATTGGCAAATTCTTTAAATATAAAAAACTTACAGGCTGTGAGTCAGAACAGCCGGCATAGTAGTCCACTCTACCAGGATCAGGAAACAGTCCTTACGGGTCTCTCTATATAGATGACGGCTGCACACTATACTTATTTGGGTTGAAGTGTTCTGGAACAGTGTTGTAAATACTTAACCACTGATTTCTAGTCATGTACTCTTTTGGAAGACCAAACAAAGTAGTTTCGCTTTCACAACGAAACACACAGCGTCTTCACACATGGCGGCGGCAGTTAGTGACAGCAACAATAAAGTTACGCCTAATGTTCTCTGCAATTGGTGGCCAATGCATTTGGAGTCTAGGGTTATACAATAATCTTCTCATCTTTATCGTAGTCTGTAGACATGTGGGGGCGTGTTAGAATGAGGTGTTTTAGGAGGGAGCGGATGAGTCATAACTTTTATAAAGAATATCTCTTTAGGTTTGAGACTTTAGTCTTTGCAACTTTAGGGATCTTATCTATTCACGAACATCTTTTAACACTCCAAAGAGAAAGGAAAACTTGAAATCGCATCATATGACCCCTTTAAAATGCCTCGTGAGTTAAAAATAATCGGACAGATATGTTCATAATGCGTGAGTTGATGATGGTGCTAGCAGCCCCAGATAGTAGAACCGGGCTCCTTTTTTGGAGCTGTTTGGTTCTTATTCATATTCTAGCCACTGCAGCAAACAGCTGTTGCTAATGCTAGTTTGAAATGTTTGTGAGTTTTCTGGACTCACTGTATTTCTACAGTGTAAGTTACTCTTAAAGTCATTTCACACCACCAGCTTTTGTTTGGTGCTAAATTGTTTTTTCTCATGGAAAAAGTGAAATTGCTGAATGGAATCTGGCCTGCAGCGTGCAGCTCTGTTTGTGTGTGTTTGTGTGTATTGGTTCATGTTCCTCAGGGGAGCCTGTTAAACAGCATCTGGTCCTTGGCCAAATACCGCCTGTTAGAAACCAACAAATCAGCTCACAGCCTCACACACTTCCTCTCTCTCTCTGTTTTATACCTATCTCATTCAACCAGATTTTTTTGCTTTCTCTCCTTTAATTCTCATTATTAGCTTTCATTCCTCCCCCATGATTGTTTTACCCTTCTTCCTCTTTATGTTTACTTTACTCACTTATCAGATAGAGAAGGTCAGGCAGCCAGAACGCTGAGGTAAACACACACACACACACACTTTCTCTGAGTGATAATGCTTTCTTTATCACACACTTCCATGTTGTACTACATTGTAAAAAGGTTTTGATAACATACATTAGATGACATTTTAATACATGCTATTTTATAATAAATGTGTTTTTAATAAAGCATAAAATAAATTAGCAGATATATTATATATTAGCAAATTAGAATGATTTCTAATATGGCTAAACCGACCAAACAAATTAATAAATAAATAGAATACACCTATTTGAAAAAAAAATCTGTGTACACCTATTTGAACAAAAAAAGGCATTAATCCAACCCATGCTTGATGTTTAATCTCCTGATTCCTGTTTTCACTCTTTTTTTCTGTTTGTGAACCCGTCTCCCTCTCTCTGTTTGCCCGTCTGTCTGGGTTCAGTTTCGTCCAGCGTGTAACTATCTTGACTGTAAACGTCTCCCTCTGCTGTATTAATAGAAGAGCATGTGTAATGATAGAACCACCTGGCTAAAACACAGCAAACGGATCTAACACATTCACATACTCTCTCTCACACACATGCTTTTCACATACTACTCAGTGCCTTATCTGCACAAACACACGCACACACGTTCCCACGCATCTATACACAGACTGTTACATCTCTGGAGAGTTTCCCTGCTGCTGTACTCACATATAAATTATTATAAATAATAATTATTAAGATTGATGTGGTCTGGAATTGGTAAAATGTGCTTGGTTAAATGCTTATATTACAACTTAATTATTTATGCTTTAATATTTTGGTAACTTTGTAGCTATATTGTAGTTTGCTATTGAAACTTATATATTATATTATTGAGTACTATGTTGTGTATTATATAATATGAACTCTCTTTCTTACAGCACTGATTTGAGTTTCCGAGTAAAAAGGTTGCAAGGCAAGGTGTGTGTGTGGGTATGGAGCAGCGGACTTACCGAGGCGTCAGAGAACAGGCTGTGTTTGTTCACACTCTTCAGAGCCTGCGAGAGCAATAAGTATGATTATCAATACAGCATTCTGTATGTGTGTTTTGTGTGATCCTGCTAAATGATTGTACGCCGTGGCGGACATGGCCATTTGGAGCAAAGGGGTTTCCGTGGTGGGCCGTTTTTTTTTTTTTTTTTTTTTTTTTGCGGTTCAATGTGGGCCAGCCCATGGTGTAAATGTAATGAATGAATTACAGTATATACCAGTGGTGTGCGGTGGTGTGGGAAAATTAGGGGCAGTTTATATATATCTATAATATTTATATATCTATAATATAATATATAGATACACCTATATATATTTATAGGCTGCAATCTTAAAAATAAAGGTGCTTCACGATGCCATAGAAGACCCTTTTTTGTCTAAATGGTTCCATAAAGGAACCTTTAACATCTGAAGAACCTTTAAATTTCACAAAAGGTTATTTGTGGCGAAAAAAGGTTCTTCAGATCATAAAAAGATAAGAAAGAGATGGTTCTCTAAAGAAACTTTGACTGAATGATTCTTTGTGGAACCAAAAAATGTTTTTTCTATGGCATCGCTTGAAGAACCTTTTGAAGCACCTTTATTTTTAAGAGTGTATATGTCTTTCACACTTAATTGTTGTCAAATTTTCCTGGTTATATATAAATATTACATAAAAAGAGAACAAATATAATTCTATTTTGTATTTTATTAACATTATTTTTATTTTATTTAATATTTTAAATAATAATTATACATTTCATAGTGTTTTTATGCAATGTTATATTAGTGCTGTAAAAACGATTATCGCGGTGATTAATCGCATACAAAAACACGATTTGTTGCATAATATATGTGTTGTGTTGTTGGTAATTATTATCGTGATATATATAAAATACACCACTCATACAGGTATATATTTTTTGGAAAATATAATAAGAGATATTTATATTAATGTAATTATATTTATAAATAAATATAGATATGAATAGATAAATCTTAACATATTTATGAAATATATACAGTGGTCCCTTTTTGTGAAAAAGTGTTGGCCCCTTTCCTGATTTCTTATTTTTGTGCATGTTTGTCACACTTAAATGTTTCCGATCATCAAACAAATCTAAATATTAGTAAAAGATAACACAAGAAAACACAACATGCAGTTTTTAAATGAAGGTTTGTATTATTAAGGGAAAACAAAATCCAAAACTAAATGGCCCTGTGTGAAAAAGTGTTTGCACCCAAAACCTAATAACTGGTTGGGGCACCCTTAGCAGCAACAACTGCAATCAAACATTTGCGATAAATGGCAATGAGTCTTTCACATCGCTGTGGAGGAATTTTGGTCCACTCCTCTATGCAGAATTGTTGTAATTCAGCAACATTGGAGGGTTTTCGAGCATGAAAACCGCCTTTTTAAGGTCATGCCACAACATCTCAATATGATTAAGGTCAGGACTTTGACTAGGCCACTCAAAAGTCTTAATTTTGTTTTTCTTCAGCCATTCAAAGGTGGACTTGCTGGTGTGTTTTGGATCATTGTACTGCTGCAGAACCCAAGTTTGCTTCAGCTTGAGGTCATGAACAGATGGCCGGACATTCTCGTTCAGGATTTTTTTGGTAAACAGCAGAATTTATGTTTCCATTTATCACAGCAAGTCTTCCATGTCCTGAAGCAGCAAAACAGCCCCAGTCCATCACACTACCACCACCATATTTTCCTGTTGGTATGATGTTCTTTTTCTGAAGTGCAGTGCTACTTTTACGCCAGACGTAATGGGACACACACCTTCCAAAAAGTTCAACTTTTGGCTCGTCAGTCCACAGAGTATTTTCCCAAAAATCTCGGGGATCATCAAGATGTTTTCTGGCAAAAACTGAGACTAGCCTTTATGTTCTTTTTGCTCAGCAACGGTTTTCATCTTGGAACTCTGCCATGAAGACCATTTTTGCCCAGTCTCTTTTTATGGGGAGTCATGAAACCCTGACCTTATTTGTTTGCGGACTGAGGAAGTGCGCGCAGTTTTCTTTGGTTATGTTGTGTGTGTGTCTTTGGTGCCATCTTGGATGAGTCGTCGTTGTGCTCTTGGAGTATTTTTGGTTGGCCGGCAACTCCTGGGAAGATTCTCCACTGTTCTATGTTTTTGGCATTTGTGAATAATGGCTCTCATTGTGGTTCGCTGGAGTCCCAAAGCTTTTTTTATAACCTTTTCCAGACTGATAGATGTCCATTACTTTCTTTCTCATTTGTTTCTGATTTTCTTTGGATCTCGGCATGATGTCTAGCTTTGGAGGATCTTTTGGTCTACTTCACTTTGTCAGGCAGGTCCTATGTAAGAGATGTCTTGATTGCGAACAGGTGTGGCAGTAAACAGGCCTGGGTGTGGCTAGAGAAATTAAACTCAGGTGTGATAAACCACAGTTTTAACAGGGGGGCAAAAACTTCTTCACACAGGGCCATGTAGTTTTGATTTTGTTTTCCCTTAATAATAAAAACTTCATTTAAAAACTGCATGTTGTCTTCACTTGTTATCTTTTACTAATATTAAAATTAGTTTGATGATCTAAATATTTTAAGTGACAAATATGCAAAAAATAAAATCAGGAGGGGGCCAACTTTTTACACCACTGTACATGCATGTGTGTGTTATTATATATCATCATAAATATACACAGTAAACATACTTAGATCCCTGCAACGGGCCTCAAATTTAGCGCCCTAGCCGGACCGTTGTACGACAGCTTCTCAGACAATACCGGCCATTGCGCTTTTTTTTTTTTTTGCTTAAATATATGTTTTGTTTTTTAAAAGTAGGCTAATGAAAAGGGGGCCAGCTTGTGCACTCGCAATATCAACAAAAGTTGTGCTTTTATAAAATAAAGAAAACAAACATTATGCGCTTTCTGCTGTCTCGTCTTGAACAGGAGCGCTTCACAAAAATGAACCGAAACTCAGCAAATACATGCCTCACAGACAGGCCCGTAGCAAGTTATGAGGTACATTTTTCATGTTCAAAAATAAAATGTGTCCTCTGAATGACTAATATGCTATTAAACTCCTCATATGAATGTCTGCATGACATGTATAATTCAGTTTAGACAGTTTGCAAGAACGTTCCGTCAGTAGTCTGAAAATATGATTGCTGTGGTGGAGTGTACGAGGCATGAGAGAGTTGTGAGTGAAGGTATGGGGCAGGCGCAGCCTCCGTGTTGCCAGATCCAAGCGTTTTTGGACGTCTTTTTCACTTAATTTGACACTTTAGAAAGTTAATAAAGTGGGAAGTTGCAGTTTAGGGTCAGCGATATCTTTATATTATCTTAATAGCAAAGGATTTTAAATGTATTTATTTTTCGGTTTTGGTTTGTTTTAATAGCAATATCTGGCAACACTGCATCGCCGGCACTTAAAGTGACAGTAATCAGAAAAGCCCATAGTCAGGTTATTGCTGACAGGATACCACATTCGGTCAGAAACTTTATCAATGCTGTCAAAACAGTAGCATTTAACACTAGTACATAGATCTGTAGAACAAGTACAGTATGTTACAGAATGAAATGAAATACGCAAACCATGAAGTCTATGCTATGTCATTCAGTATTGTATTTACATTTTCACAAATCATCCCAAAACATTCATAAGAGCACTTTATTATAGCACAATTCTTTAATTGTTAAATTATTTTTTCATCACTAATTGATGGATGTCTAAAATATAAAAATAAGGAGAAACCTAAAACAGGCCCGATGCCCGGCCTGCATCTGAATCGTGACTTAAAAATTGGCCCGAAGCCCTGCCCGAGGGCCGTAAAAAAGTCTGAAAGGGCTTAAATGCAGGGCTCTAACATAAATATATTATGTAAACAAAAACTTTTATTTTGGATGTGATTAATCGCGATTAATCATTTGACAGCACTAATTTTTATATTTATTCCAAAATAATAACTAAAGGCAGAAACAATTTGAACAATATTTTGGAAACAATTTACAATAAGGTTTCATTAATTAACATTAGTTAACTACTTTAGTTAACATGAACTAAGCATGAACAATAATTCTACAGCATTTATTAATCTTAATGTTAATTTCAACATTTATTATTAAAATAAAAAAGGTGTGTTGTTAACATTAGTTTATGCACTGGGACACTAACATGAACTAACAATATACAACATGTAAACATGTAATGTAAACAAAGATTAATAAATACTGTAATAAATGTTCATTGTTTGTTCATGTTAGTTAACACATTAAATGACACCTTATTGTAAAATGTTACAACCCAGAAAAGTCACAGCAGGCTAAGGGGTCTCTGCTGTAATGGGCTGAAGGGAGGCAAGCCTCCGCTGTAACTTTACCTGCGGGTGTCGCTGTGTTGGACAGTGTTACTTTATAAAAATTAGTGACTTTTATACTTTTAATGTCATATTTTGTAATATTTGTGTTGATTTATTTTGATTTTTTTCTCATCCAATTTTTTGAGGAGACACTGCCTCCCTTGCCTCCTTGGAGGGAACGCCCCTGAAATATAGCCTACGTAGCCTATCCCTCCATCGGCCCAGACGAATGGGCCGCGCGGCCCACTTGAGACAAACATTCTAATTAATTTAGCCGTTCTGGCTCAGTCACTGCAGCCAAAGGTGCACTGCGGCTTAAAGGTTTAGTTCACCCAAAAATGAAAATTAGCCCACAAAAATACTCACCCTCAAGTCATCCTAGGTGTATAGGACTTTCTTTTTTCAGACGAATCCAGTCGGAGTTGTGTTAAAAATTGTCTTTGATCTTTCAAAGCTGTTTAATGGCACTCAGCGGGTGTTGCAGTGCATCAGTCCAAAAGAAGAAATAAAAAGCGCCCATCCATAAAAAAAGTATCTCACACGGCTACGGGGGGTGTTTTTGTAAGAAAATATCATATTAAAACGTAATAACACTGTAATCTAGATGGCTCAAGTGTACACGGAAGGCAGTTTCAAGATTCAAAATCATTTTTTAGTATCGGTGTGTTGTGTCTCCGTGTACTGGAAGCTGTGCACATAACAAAATTCCTTGTATGTGCAAACATATTGGCATAAGCCTTTTGATTTCTGCGTCTGATTCTGTTACACAGATCAATGTACATGTCATAGTCGCTGCCATGGGAAAACACAGGATTTATGGAAATCTCTAGTCCTCTGCTGCCTGTCAGTATCGAAGAGTGAAAAGCGCCTCTTGAGTAAATATTTCATCTTGCAGGTATGAGATCGTTGGTTCGATACTGGGTCTCCGTTAATAATTTATGCTGTTTATATATAAATATATATAATAATATATATATTATATATATATAAGTAAATATGTGACCCTGGAACACAAAACCAGTCTGAAGTCGCTGGGGTATATTTTTAGCAATAGCCCAAAAATAAATTTTTTGGCTTTTATGCCAAAAATCATTAGAAGATATTTTGTATATTTCGTTACTGGGAAATATATAAAACTTAATTTTTTATTAGTAATATGCATTGCTGAGAACTTCATTTGGACAACTTTAAAGGTGATTTTCTTTGTATTGTGATTTTTTTTGCACCCTCAGATTCCAGATTTCCAAATAGTTGTATCTCGGCCAAATATCGTCCTGTCCTAACTTGAGTATTCAGCTTTCAGGTGATGTATAAATCTCAAATTCGAAAAATTGACCCTTATGACTGGTTTTGTGGTCCAGTTTGTTGCTTGTGTGTGCGTAAGTGGAATGTTCTGTTAATGTTTGTGGTTTGGATTGGACTACAAAATTCAATTAATAAACGCAGTACACACAAATTCACACAATGTACTCTTAGATCTGGCACAAAAATCCTATAGCTAAAACACAACTCAGGTCTCAGAAGACTAAACACACATGATTTATATGAAACAGGTTTTAGATGTTAGCACTTGAACTTGAACGGGCATTTCACTTTCTTTGAAGTCTGTGTGTTGACATACTGGTTTAATTAAATAAATTAATGAAGACCTTTGGGTTATTTTTTTTAAAGCTTAAAGTTTTAAAGGCTTGGGTGTGATTCAAAAACAACACTGGAGTTTTTGCTTCTGATGCTTGTTTGTGATGTGGGGGGAAACTTTACAAAGATTCATAACAGAGGCGCTGGTTGTTTATGAAAACATAAATTGCAAAGCTTTTGTCAGATGTAAAATGTAAAGTGACACCTGAAAGTTCAAAGGTCCAAACTTAAAACACAAAAGCTACTTTCGCACTGTCCTAATGTGGAGAAATGGAAATTATAAGTTTCAATTCTCAGGATGAGATTTTCCTCACTGGTTTAATTGAGAACAGTATTTTCCAAGACTGATTTCTTTTTTAAAGTTGATGATCTTATCCAACAAGGGTTCATTCCGTCCTGAGACACCTAAAGGGAGGAGATGGACCACTCATATACAAATACATGGTAGAAAGCAATGGACCCTTTTCACAAGAATGTGATGATGTGTTTCAATGGTCATCAGCATCGTAAATCCCCTAAAGTTTTTTTTATTATTTAGATTTTTTTTTTTAAATGTATGTAGCCTACATTTATAGCACTATACTTTGTATTATATCACCTTTGCATCAAATCACAATGTGAGGGTGTTTATAATGCAGTGTCTATGGAAGGGACGTCATATGGGTCAGTTTTTTTTAAATTGAGATTTATATTACATCATCTGAAAGCTGAATAAATAGGCTAAGCTTTCCATTGATGTATTGTTTGTTAAGATATTAAGAGCAATAGTTAAAGGGGTCATATGATGCTGCTAAAAAGAACATTATTTTGTGTATTTGGTGTAATGAAATGTGTTTATGTGGTTTAAGGTTCAAAAAACACATTATTTTCCACATACTGTAAGTTATTGTTTCTCCTCTATGCCCCGCCTTTCTAAAACACGTCGATTTTTACAAAGCTCATCGGTCTGAAAAAGTGAGGTGTGCTGTGATGATTGGCCAGTTATCCAGTGCATTGTGATTGGCCAAATTCCTCAAGCGTGTGACGGAAATGTTACACCCCTTACCATATTGTGATGCTGGGCAAACACATGTGAAAGACTTCCGGGCTGGACTCTGCTTCGTACACGGTGAAAGCTGATCCGGCGATCCACATTGCGAAGTTGATGTATTTCCTCAGCAAACCAGCACGGATCAGCTCCAGGCATGACAAAACAGATAATCCGTCCTTTTTTGGAAGGCCAAACAAAGTAATTGCGCTTTCACAGCGAAACACAGCGTCACACACGGCGGCAGCAACAATACCACAGCGAGAATAAAAGTTACGCCTTCTTTCTTTGTGTGAACATTTGGGCGGCGTTATCCAAATCTTCCCAGATAGTGAGATAGATATGTGGGGGCGTGGCAGAATGAGCCGTTTTAGGTAGGTTGGTTGACTCTTAACTTTTATAAAGATATCTCTTTGGATTTTTCGCGAATGTAGTCTTTGCAACTTTACAGACCTTCTTTATGCACCAAGAGATTGTAACACTACAAAGAGAAAGGAAAAAATGAAATCGCATCATATGACACCTTTAGGACAATATTTGGCCGAGATACAAATATTTGAAAATCTGAAATCTGAGGGTGCAAAAAAATCTAAATATGAAAATCGCTTTAGAGTTGTCCAAATTAATTCTTGGCATACGTATTACTAATCAAAAATTAAGTTTTGATTTATTTACAGTAGTAAATTTACAAAATATTTTCATGTAACATGATCTTTACTTAATGTCCTAAATATTTTTGGCATAAAAGAAAAAGCGATCATTTTGACCCAAACAATGTATTGTTGGCTATTGCTACAATATTTAACGTGTGACTTAAGACTGGTCCAGGGTCACATTTGACATCGTTCTCTCTTCTGACAACCGTTAACAGTTCTCTCAATTTTTTTCCTTTTATTGAAAGTCATGAAAACCCTATCGAGGAGTTTTTCTTTTCTATTGAGCAACTGGGAATGCAAAAAAAAATTATTTGTTTTTTTTTTTTCTGGTACTCTCCAATTAATGCACTTCAAGTTGTAAGTACTCTTAACCTAACTTCCGCTGCTGAGAAACCCAGAAATGTGAAAAAGGTCCATGATCACTATGGTGTTTTTTTTTTATATATATATATATATTATATATATAATATATATATATATATATATATAGAGCCAAAGGGTTATACAACTGTTGTCAGATTTTATTGGTAATTTACAACTTGACAAACAGCTTCAGAGTTTTTTGGTCTTCCATTCAAGTAGCTACTGTATACAACATGCACCAACTTGAAATGAAAAACATTTCCCTGATAGCACACGTACATCACTGAGACTATGTCTGCAAGACATATTTTTTAGAGTGTTTGTTCATCTGCAATACGTCTATAGGATGTTTTCTATCAGATGCCAAATAGACATTTAGATGTCTATGGTTTAGAATGTATGTAAAACTGACATCATACAGACGTCGGTCAGATGTCCACCTAGCAAATGTTCTTGGCCCAAAGTGGCCCATAATGGCCCTGCTGGCCTCCTGTCAGCAATGGCATGTACCTTTTCAGTCAGAGCTGGGCCATGTGTGGCAATGATGGCACAGCGTGGATCACGGCAAACAAAATGAGGGCTGATTGGCTACGTTTACATGCAACCAAATAATCCGTTTGTAATTGGATTGACGGCTCAAACAGACTGAAAAACCCTTCATGTAAACACCTTAATCGATCCGATTGAGCTCGATCGGAATGAAATTTCATTCATTGCGTGTGCAATGACGCAGAAATAGTGTAAGGACGCGCGAGACGAGCGGCTCTTCCTTTTGAATAAAGTGTTATATAAATGCGTGTCATTTCATTATAAAACTCTCCTTTCACTCGCAACTGTGAAGTGGAGCAGGACAACTGTCACGGTGCGTGCGGGGAGATGAAGCGAGGACTCAATTGCAGGAGATGGTTATTTTTTTAATAAAAATGAAACAAAAACAAACTCAAACCACCCCGAGGGGGAAAAAAAGACAGGCAGGCCTAAAGCTGCACCACATGCAGACACGAAACACACACAATGAGAAATGACGGATCAGCACAGGATGACAGACAAGGAGAATAAATAGGAACCAAACGAGGAGGCTAACGAGGGAGACACAGGTGGAGCAACTAAAACAAAAACGAGGTAACAAGATGGGAGGGGCCAGACAATAGACAAGAGAGAGCACAAGGCAACAGACAAACACAACACAAGCCATGCTCCCAGAACACAGTCATCTGGTGGCCCTCCTGGGCACACCCGCTGGAGACTGTGACAGAACCCCCCCCTTAAGGAGAGGATTCCAGGCGGAACGGAGGTGGATCAGGGGGAGGGATGGTGGGCCAGGCGCCGTGTAGTGGAAGAGGCCCTGGGGATAGAGGTAAACCCGGGTGCCAGGGCGGCAGCAAGAGCAGAGCCTGCCTCAAGGAGGGAGCCGGCAGGGCAAGCAGCTTGGGCGGAGCCGACAGGGCGTGAAGCTCGAGCTTGGGCGGAGCCGACAGGGCGTGAAGCTCGAGCTTGGGCGGAGCCGACAGGGCGTGAAGCTTGGGAGGAGCCGACAGGGCGTGAAGCGGGGCGGCGCCGGACAGGCGCAGGCTATAGGGAGGCCCCCGGCCTTGAAGGATAAGGAAGAAGCATTCTTACCCTCCTCCAGTTCCGAGAGGGTGGCAAGCAGATCGTCTGCCGCTCTGGGGGCGCTGCAGCCCCGTCGGCCACCTCTGGGGGCGCTGCAGCCTCTTCGGCCACCTCTTGGGGTGGCGAGGCGGACCCATTCTTCCTCTTCCCCCTCCTCCGTTTCCGAGAGGGTGGCACTGCAGCCTCTTCGTCTGCCACCGGGGGCGCAGCAGTTTCATCGGCCGCCTCCGGGGGTGCTGCAGTTTCATCGGCCGCCTCCACAAACCCCTCAAAAGATACAGGACTGCATCCTAGCATGCTCCAGGGGCTAATGAGCTCATCAAGGGCATAATTTAATAAGTCCTTCAGCACAGAGTCATTATAGCCCAGCCCCTCTGCCACATTCCTGAACTCCATGGCAAACTCCCTCAGCTCGGTCCCTCGTTGACGGAGGGAGCTCAGGGTCTCCAGCTGGAGCATGCGCTGGTAGAGGGGGCTGGAGAGAGTAGAGACCGGTAGGCGGTGTGAGCCCATTCTCCGCTGAGTCCCCATGTTGGCTGATCCGTTCTGTCAACGTGCGTGCGGGGAGATGAAGCGAGGACTCAATTGCAGGAGAAATGGTTATTTATTTTAATAATGAAAATGAACCAAAAACGAACTCAAACCACCCCGAGGGGGAAAAACAGACAGGCAGGCCAAAAGCTGCACCACATGCAGACACGAAACACACAATGAGAAATGACGGATCAGCACAGGATGATAGACAAGGAGAATAAATAGGAACCAAACGAGGAGGCTAACGAGGGAGACACAGGTGGAGCAACTTAAACAATAACGAGGTAACAAGATGGGAGGGGCCAGACAATAGACAGGAGAGAGCACATGGCAACAGACAAACACAACACAAGCCATGTGCTCCCAGAACACAGTCATCTGGTGGCCCTCCTGGGCACACCCGCTGAAGACTGTGACAACAACCTCCCACCAGTCCTTGTTTTGGATTCTTTTGGGCATGGGGAGGGGCATTTTTACTGTGTTATAAATATTAGCAGCACTGCACAACAGTTTACATTACATTGTCATTTTGCAGATGCTTTTATTCAAAGTGATTTACAAATGAGGACAATAATATATAAGTGCAAATGACAAGTCTCGGTTAGCCTAACGCAGTAACGATCGCAAGGTATATTTATATATATATATCTATATTATAACTATTATACACACAATAAAGAAAAAACCAAGTAGATAGAAATAGAAATAAATAGAAGTTAGTGTTTTTTAAATAAAAGAAGAAGATAACTAGATTAAAGTAGAATTAAAATAGATAGAAGGGATATATATGTAAATAGAAGCATATAAACATTAAGCAAAAATATAAGCTATATGGTAGCTTATGTATTGGATAAATTAATTATACTGTTAAAAACAAATAAAGAAACCGTGTAGGAGAGTGTTTTTTTAAATGCAAACAGTGAGGAACTCCATATTTGTGAAGTGTGCGCATGTAAAAAATAAATCTATTCCGATTTGAAGCTTGTGACATAAAAACGCGCACATCAACCCGAACCCTTTATTTAGCGTTCATACGTTCATGTAAACACTACATTCAGATACAACAATCGGAATGAATTCAGTCCGATTGAACCAAAAATTGTGCATGTAAACGTAGTGGTGGGAGGAGTGTGGCCCTGGGGCCCGTTCTTCGTTCGTCGCTTATTACATCCGAGATTAAACGTCACATCCAAGATGATATCATCACGCTAATCAGAATCTGGCTAATTCGGTTCTCCGAACGCACCTGTCGTTGATGATTAGTATGGCTGGATTGAGTTATCTGAGATAACTGCGCATTCATGGGTTGGTTTAAAAGGGGCTCTGTATCGATACTCGAAACCACGATCAACAATGCAGCGAATGGCTGGCGGCAAGACAGCAACGTAAATACATCATATAATTAAAAAAAAACACCTGACGAAAAACTTGACAAATTAAGGACCTTTATAAGGAAACAGCCAAGCAAACAAAACAACATAAATGTTATAATAGATAAATGAAAAGTGCACTGTTTATATTTTATTTTAATTCTTTACATGATTCCAAATTATTTATATTCACGATTTCAAAATTTTGTACAGGCTTTACATTTTTATTTCAGTGTAGTAATTAGCAATTCATTTAATTTAATATTTTAACAGATGTGTTACGTAACAGCATTATTTAAAGTTTCTTAAGGTTCAAGATCATGTTCTCTGCATCTGCACGCTCCATCAAGCCACTCCCATAATAGCTGTCAGAACTCAAATTAATGCACGACCACATTATCTGTAAAGCAAAAATAATAATAATAATTATCTGTAAAGCATGTGTAAGACTCGAATACAATTATGAAGTAATAATTTTATGATGAACAAATCTTTCAGTGAGTAAAACTGGCTGTGTCTGACTACACAACATTATTATATTATCTTTTAAATACATTTTTAAATTATTATTATTTTAAATTACTGTCCCCGGATCAGTAGGGTACTCTTCTAATAAATTAGCAGTGGCTGGGACAGATTTTAAATATAAATTCCACTTAAAAATATGCAATCTAATCCCGTTTACATGAAATAAGCTGCTCCCGAGCAGGTTTGAGCAAACGGACCTGTTGCTATGACAGCAACTCCGGGATGAGCTTCAAAGAACCAAACAATCCAAGATCAAGCCAAATCATCAACAATCACATCCAGCTAACAGCGACGTACGAAGAATGGGCCCCTGGACCAGAAAACATTTGCTACTTGGGTGTTTGTACAGATGCTTTCCAGATCAAGTGATCTTGAGCAGACATCTTGCAGATGTACGTGTGCTATCTGGGTACAGTTAAACCTATTAAAGCTTCAGGTAATCAGTGCTCTATTGTAATTCATTCGAAAAGTAATTCATAAAAGTCACCAGCAGGGGGCAGCAGTTAACACGAATGTCTAAAGACGTTGCTTTTTTCTGACAAAACGAAAAATTAAAACTCTTTAACCATCGGTGATCGTTTCCTTGTAGGATATCAACATTTCATTTTCATTTCATTTCATTTCATGGGAGTGTATGCAGGACATTCCTATACAAATCACGTAATTAATTGATGCTGGTGTGTCATAAAAGAGGCCCATAGGATGTTGTGTTACTGTGTGACCACTTGATGAGATATAGATTTCAGAAAAGGATCATTACTGAGAAAGCCTGTCTAGTCTTCAGGTGCTGCAGGAAAGGTGGCTAGTGATTATATTTTAGGCTTCAAAATTCATAAATGTTGTGTTGATTTGTAAATATTATATTGATAAAAATGTCTAAGAATCATAAACTTTTGTTGGTCACAGAGTTTATTTCCTGGAGCAATCCCAAAGCCAATGGAGAAATGCTGTAGCTTTTTGTGGAGGGAACCAGGGTGATGAGTTGGCCTGCCGCCCACTCAAGCAGGAAGTTTTTCAGCCCAAAATTATTAGTTACTGATTAAATGAAACGTCTCATATAATATTACATTGCTTAGAAATGTAGAACCATGTGTTCATATTACCAGCTGTGTACCTGGTAAAGATAATCTAATTCATATTACTTGTAGCATAGTCAAACCTGGGTGTATCCTGATTTGCATAATATCCTGTGTGAGAGGATACAATTGAGAATAGTGCATCACAAAATTTCCGTATAAAAATCTAGCAGTTTTATCCAAAGCAAAAATAAATGCAAGGCTGAGATCATTGTTTGAGAATATGAACCTTAAAAGTAAAATGAAACCTTATTTTACAGTAATGACTGTAAGATAAAACACGTATTTCACAAACAAAAAAACATTTATACATTTTTTTTTTTTTTTACAAATCTGCAGTTTCACTAAATACTCTTTTTAGACTGGTGAGGCACATTTGAGTTAAAGCTTTCACTGAACATTGAGCATTGATCTAGGAAAACTTTTTTTTTCAGCAATACTAAAAGAGTAAATCAGTTCTGAAACGCATAATAACCCATGAAACAATAAAAGTGAAAAACATAATGCATATAAATCAAACCCTTGTTCTGGCCAACAGAAATGGTAAATTAATAAGTTTACAGTTTCAATTTACAAGGTAAATATGACACCAGTTGACAACCTGCCCCAACAGAGATTTATGGAAAAATACCTTTGCTTTGCAAACACAGTTCAACCTTTCAGTTAAAATTGTTATTATATGGAATTTATGTTTGTGTATGTATACATACAGTATGTACTTTTGTGTTAATTCCATTAAAACTACAAATTTAAAGTTAAAAACTGTAATAGTCTATGAAAGGTTATTGTAATATTGCACAACCATTTTTGTTCCACTGTTCTGCTTTTATTTTTCTATGTAAACAAACATTGCTGATTTCTTTGACATTTGCACCTCAGGCAGAGTGCTGTGTTAAACTTTAAAGAAGTTAAACTTTAAAAACGTGTCTCAAGACGTTCTTCCGCAGGAGTGCATTTTGCGTGAGTGGCTCCTCAAACGATCCCCTGGCCCCATCGAAATAGAGTCAGCATGTCCACATGCGTATGTCATAGTCCTATAGTGCTGCAGTACTTTTATGTGGGCCTCTTTACATCCTTCCAAATGTCTATTAGCTGCTGTGGGGATCCCAGGATTGTCGTAATAGCTCTGAGAAAATCTTCTCGATTATATTGTCCCAGATAGGCTCTAAACTGTGAAGGGTCTGGGGGAGATGAGGGTGCAACGCCCAACTGTTTCAGACAAGCACCCACATATGCGTCTTCTATGTTAAAGGCTTTTACTTCCTTGGAAGCCTCAACTATTTTTTCTGAAAGGTCATTGGAGAAAACATATCCCATTCCCAGCAGGTACGTGGGGTATTTCGGTTCAGGGTACAATTCCTCTGCCACGTACCATTTAGAGTTTTTGTCTCTGATAACAGGCCGGTCCCACATCAAATACCCTGTGATGTAGTTCTGTCCGGGTGTGTTGGGCGACAATAAGAGGCTCATCAGGTTCTCCAGGTTTATGTACATGTCAGAATCAACCTTCATAGCATAAGCTGCTTGAGAACAACCAGTGGCCAACCAGTCCATGATCACCATGGTCTTTATGGTCAGATTGAAGTAGGAGTCCACAAAGTTGCTCTGCAGTAAATCTCTGTGTTGTCGACTCTCTTCCTCCAGCTGCTGTTGAGCTTCGGCTCCTCCAGTCAAACCCACCAAGAACAGAGTCAGCACTGCTTTTCCCTGCACTGAGCTCTCATTCCCCCATGTGCTGCGGATGGCGTTACGAGCCTCCAGCTGATGGGGGGCCACAGGGACCATCAAGACCAGGAACGGATCCTGCTTGCATTTATCAGGTTCATCCAGAGTGAAATGATAGTTGCGTGGATGAGCCACATGATGATAGATAGGAATGTCTGTGGTTTGTTCAACAGTTGTACCTCTTGGTTGGATTTGTTGATTGGGCAAAGGTGCTAATAAATCCTTTTGAGTACGATCAGCCAAAGTGCTGTTAATTACCTTAATCCTTCCTGATCAATTTTTCTTGCATGCATTCCATATCCATTATATGAAAATATTCCATAGTTTGTTTGGGGCTGGTCAGTAAAATCTGTACAATAATATGACTAGCAGTTATCAGGCCTGTTGGTCCTGTTTTTTTTAATGTTAGCATTATCTTCTGCAGTATGGTAGCAAATTACAGATAGTATTGAGTATGTTTACATATATATATAAAAAAAACGGACTCCTAAAACAACCAGCTTATAAAGAATATATAAAGCATGTTTTAAAACAATAGTTCACCCTAAAATTCTTCTTTCATTTACTCACCCTCATGTCTTTCCAACCCTGTATTGTTTCGTGGAACACAAAATAACTTGTTTTAGAATATCAGGTGCGGTGAATCCAAATAATGGAATTATGGAATGAAAAATACTGCTCAAATGAATTTTTATTACAACACCAAAGAGTGTAAGCAAAATGAAATAAGCCATGTGGCGAAACAGAGAAACAAATATGTAAAAAAAATGTTGATTATTTGGGGGAATGAGAGCTCAGTGCAGGGAAAAGCAGTGCTGACTCTGTTCTTGGTGGGTTTGACTGGAGGAGACGAAGCTCAACAGCAGCTGGAGGAAGAGAGCCGACAACACAGAGATTTAGTGCAGAGCAACTTTGTGGACTCCTACTTCAATCTGACCATAAAGACCATGGTGATCATGGACTGGTTGGCCACTCGTTGCCCTCAAGCAGCTTATGCTATGAAGGTTGATTCTGACATGTACATAAACCTGGAGAACCTGATGAGCCTCTTATTGTCACCCAACACACCCGGACAGAACTACATCACAGGGTATTTGATGTGGGACCGGCCTGTTATCAGAGACAAAAACTCTAAATGGTACGTGGCAGAGGAATTGTACCCTGAACCGAAATACCCCACGTACCTGCTGGGAATGGGATATGTTTTCTCCAATGACCTTTCAGAAAAAATAGTTGAGGCTTCCAAGGAAGTAAAAGCCTTTAACATAGAAGACGCATATGTATAAATGAGCAATATCACACCAGCAGTTAGAATGCGTAGTAATCCCACATGCGATAATAGCCCCTATAAGCACGGGCTCCCGTGTTATATTGCGTTTTTACAAACAGTGCGATTGCAGAGTTTGGAAATGCCAGCCTGGCTCATGTTTATACGTAGGTATTAATAAGTAAAATTTACAAGCGCAAAACATACATTTTTGTATGTTTTTATTAATGCTAAAACGTACAATTTAGACGTATTTCAACATTTAAAACGTACAAATCACTACGTATTTTAGCTAAAAAACTTACAAATATTTACGTATCTTTCATATCATTAAGATATTCGTATCAATGCATTTTATCATTTTATCAATAACCGCCCCCCCCCCGATTTAGATTTTTAGACCCTTTAACCTACCCCCAAACCATAACCTACCCATTTTACAGCGAATATAAAACGCAAATGACCGAAATACACAGGAAAATAACCATTTTAGTAACAAAATAGCATTAAAATATTTTTATAGTCACTAATTCCACTCCTACCTATAAACCTAAACATTTCTGTACAGTATAAGCAAAACATGACAGACAGATAAATGAAATTACAATAATTTATTTATTGCAAAAATATCAAAAGCAGCACCAAATGTAATCCAAAAAATGATGCGTTGCACCCGCAGTCCTCTCTAGCAGAATACAGTAGGTTTGTGTGATCCAGAACAGAATTTATGTTGTTAATCGCTGAAAATATTATCCAGATCATTTTCCCAATCGTGAAGGAACGCGCGGCGCATCATTCAAACACACCTCACCAGAAACACGACATGTCGCAATCTGTGACGAATGCAGGCGAGAGCAATGAGCGTTCGATTATCCTGCCATAAAATCTGTCGTTTGAAGCGGCAACATTTGAATTTGTAAAGAGCACATCAGTCAGCGCGGGCTTTGCTGTTGTTCACGGTCACTGGACTCGCTGCTCGGGCTGGAGAAGAAGATCGCCGAAAGAAGGCTTGTTTGGGCCTGTTCCTCGCAGTCTATGGATTCGGAAGATTTGGATTACAAAACTGATAAAATTGTTTCATTTCATAATTATCTTGCGTTTTTGGTGTATTTTATAGTTAATTGTCAGTCACAGCATGTTGGGAAAAAACGCCTTTTGTGGCCCATGACAATCAAAGTAAACATTACATGACAAGTAAAGGTTAAACGATTGCAGAAATGTTATTTATTTTAAGGTTTAAAGTGAAGTCGTGTTTAACATTATGTAGGCATATTCTTGGAAACAAGATGGCAGCAGAAATCACACAAAACTAAATGTTATCATTTCATAAGTAAATGAGTAAACAATTAATAATGCAATTGAAAACAAGGTAAATATGATAACTAAAAACTAATAAAATTAATGCCACGATTTCAATATTCATAAGGATTCATTTTTAGGTGTCGTCAATACGTAAGTATTTGTACGTTTAGAGGCTGAAAATACATAAGTATTGTATGTTTTAGTGCCTATAAAAACGTACGTAAATGTACGTTTTATAGAACCACATTTTACGTAAAATACATACGAATTATCATGAGATCACGTTGGTAAATGCATGAGAAACAACAACGGAGTGTCTTAAAAACCCTCTTTTGTGCAGAACTACTTCTTTCCGCCAGAGATTCAAATAATCTTGATGCGCAATGTGCCTAATTAGACTACACCCCTTTAATATGTACTGTTGAATAAAAACGCATTACATTTGAAGTGTTGTAGTTAGAAGCACGCCGCATTTTTAAGACCTCACTGGGTCCACGGGCGACTTACTGCAGTGCCCCCATCACAATAATGATATATATAGTTTAAAATAGGATTTTTATCCAATCAAAGTTTCATAATTCTTGTTACCAATTCCAAAATCTCAAAAAAAAAAAAAATACTAGCCTATGTAAAAACAAACTTACTGAAGACAAGTAAACAGTCATTAACTACAATAGAACAAAGAAATTGACCTGCAAACACTTAAAGGGATAGCTCACCCAAAAAAATGAAAAATGTTATGTTTATCTGCTTACTCCCAGGGCATCCAAGATGTAGGCGACTTAGTTTCTTCAGTAGAACACATTTGATGATTTTTAACTCCAGCCGTTGCAGTCTATCAGTCGTATAATGCATGGCAATGGTAACAAAATCTATGAGAGAAAAAAAAAACATGCACAGACAAATCCAAAAACCCTGCGGCTCGTGATGACACATTAATGTCCTAAGACACAAAACGATCGGTTCCAGAAACCGAACAGTATTTATATAAAAAAATTTTTACCTCTAATACACCACTATGTACAACTTCCTTGAGCGCGCGCAGGCATCCGGTGCGTGAGGTGTGTACGCGCATAGGCGTAGTTTACGCAGCGTCCGAAGGATCCTCTCGCGGGAGTATACATACTTATGTTACACAGTGCACAGACATTGTAGGTACGACGGCTAATCAAAATGGTACTTACTTGCGCTTATCCGGATTGTTCAAACCGACTTAAAACTAAAAGTTTACGTTCTCTCGCGCGAACTCATTCGGAAGTGGTGATTTTCCACGTATTTCCAACTTCTGAGCCTGCTGGCCTGTAGTTATGGTTGATTGCTCTTCAGCTGGATATCAACACACCCATTAACGTAAACTACGCCAGAGCGAGTACACACCTCACACACCGGAAGTCGTGCATGCGCTCAAGGAAATTGGACATAGTGGGTAGTAGGTAAATTTATATATATAATGTTGTTTTCTGGCCCAAACGATCGGTTCGTGTGTTAGGAAATCAATGTGTCTCACGAGCGCGGGGTTTCATTTGGATGTCTGGCATGTTTTTTTTAATTCATAAGATTTTGTTACCATTGCCATAGACGAGGAGGACATGCGGATCCATGTGCAGGCTTTTATTAAGCAGAGAGGTCAGGAAACACCAGGCAGGGCGAAACAAGGAAACAGGAAATAGGCGGGGAAAGACACAAGAATAATCTAGGGACTAGCGAAGATAAACGAAATGGCGACAGAGTCAAAAAAACGGGGCAGGACTAAAGGGGTAATCAAGGAAAACAGCGAAGATAAGACAAACGAGAACAAACAGGGCAAGGCCGGGCTAGGCTAGGCAGCTAAGATGGCTCTGTCGTGTAGCTATCAAAATGATAAGTGATAAAACAATACTAGGCAGAAGGGAAGGGATCAGAGTTGAGTGTTAAATAGTGAGGGAGTGATTTGAAACAGCTGGGTGCAATCAGTGTTGTGCGATTAGTGAACCAGCTGTGTGCAATCATTGCTGTGAATGATGGGATATGTAGTCTGGGAAGGTATGCAACAGTGTGAGTGCGAGAGTCAATAAAAATGGGAAGGGTGACCTCTGATGGCCAGCAGACGGAAGTTCATGGACCGGATACATAACAATTATACGGCTGAACAGACTGCAACGGTTGGAGTTTAAAAACTCTGTTTGGTTCTACTAAAGAACACAATTACCTACATCTTGGATGCCCTGGGCAATAAACCATCTGGCAATAAAAACAGCCAAATTTTTTTTTTTGGGTGAACTATCCCTTTAAAGCACTGAATAAGAAATATATTGTATAAAATAAATAGACTACATATAGACTGAATAGTCTTCACTGTATACATTCATTCTTATTTATTTTACTAAAGTGATTCGGTCAAGGACAGTGAGTGATTTTTTTTCTGATGTTTGGTTAACGTTATTGACAAATTTTAACAGCAGCTATATTAGGCTGCTTTGGATTAATAGTTCACCCAAAAATTTAAGTTATGGTGTTGTTGTACTAAACCTCTGAGTTTCCTTCTGCTGTTGAATGCAAACGCTTATATTTGGAACAATACTGGTAACCAAACAGTTTCTGTGCCCCAACCGGACTTCCATAGTATGAAAAAAAAAACACTATTTCAGTCAACATGGACCAGAAACTTTCTGGTGGTTACGATATTCTTCAAAATATCTTCTTTAGTGAGGAGAACCAAAGGAACTATACAGGCTCAGAACAATTTGTGAAACTATAATAAATGATGACAGTAAATGATGACATATTTTAAAGTATGGGTGAAACTATATCCCTTTAAAATCTCATCATATAATGCCAGGATCTCATAATAGCCAACTAGTGCACATGCTTTATCTTTAACTATTAAAGTTCATTTAAGACACAAATAACTGTGTTGACGAGGTCGGAGACACGCATTTTGACACATAATTATATATGTTCGAACGTTTAAACACAAGGCGCGAAAAAAAACTCCAGTAGGCGCGTTTAAGGCAAGTGCGCTCCGAGCGTATTAAACCCGAGCATTTGCCAAAATGAATTGCCCCACTGCTAATGCACCGTGAAACGGAAAGTAGTTTTAACAACCCAAAGCTTAAATGGTTAAATGAAAAGCTACATCATGGCGCGCAAAAATGAAAAATTCTCAACCCACAATAAGCGAATAGCTAGCCCTTATGAGTTTGTTCCAACAAAAAAAAGCATATAGGCACATCCATCAAGTAATAATCCAACTAAACTCAAATTGTGGGGATGATGACGTTGTTTTTATCTGCTCCATGTGTCCCGTTCAGTTGCTGTTCCCACAACCCCACTCCATCAGCTTTAGAATATTAAACTCGCTGTGGATTTTAGTGATAACTCATGTTTTACCCTATCTCATTTTTTTCTCATATTTTTTTTAGAATTAGTTGGCATTTTTTACTTATCGAAGATTGTTCTTTGCATGACCATTTCTAGATTACACCAGAATGAAGTGAAGAGAGGTGAATGCAGACATTAGGCGCAGCGATCACCTGATAGATAGGCTGCGTGCACAGTTCGTTCAAAAGTAAAATATATAATAAATGCATTTGATTGGTAAAACAAATTCAAATGTCACGTTTTAATCTCTAGTGGCAATGCATGGAATTTACGGAAAACTCTAAATATTAGCGCTAAAAAGTGAGGGGCGTGGTGGGGCTTTGTCGATCGGCGCTACCGATGTCCGTCAATCTACTCCACAGCCAATCACGGCCCCCTCCTTGCTTGGGCCCCGGGACTTCAGCCCTGCCTAGCCCAATGGTTAATGCGGCACAGTACGAAAGAGCAGCAAGTTTTGGGACATCTATTCACGTCAACAATTGGCTTTAAACGGACGCTCGTAGCACTGTACAAAAAAAACCCCCCCCCCCACCCTTCACGTAAACTGACCTGTCAATCCTTATCACAGCAACACCTCAATTTCACTTCATTAACATTCTCCAGATTGGAGAGAAAGTAGCATGCTGACTGCAGCCGCGCTGTGGCGGAGCCAGGAGTTTTCTAGGGGTGGCCACCCTGCTGAAAAAAACAGCTTAAACCAGCCTATGCTGGTTGGCTGGTTTTAGCTGGTTTAAGCTGGAAATAGCTGGTTTTAGCTGGTCTCCCAGCCTGGCCAGGCTGGTCAAGCTGGTCTCCCAGCCTGGCTAGGCTGGTTTTAGCTGGTTTAAGCTGGTCTTCCAGCCTGGTCAAGCTGGTTTTAGATGGTTCGTCAGCTGGTCTCCCAGCCTGGTCAAGCTGGATTTAGATGGTTGGTCAGCTGGTTTCCCAGCTGGTCAAGCTGGTTGGCTGGTTTTAGCTGGTCTTCCAGCCTGGTCAAGCTGGTTTTAGATGGTTCGTCAGCTGGTCTCCCAGCCTGGTCAAGCTGGATTTAGATGGTTGGTCAGCTGGTTTCCCAGCCTGGTCAAGCTGGTTTTAGATGGTTGGTCAGCTGGTCTCCCAGCCTGGTCAAGCTGGTTTTAGATGGTTCGTCAGCTGGTCTCCCAGCCTGGTCAAGCTGGTTTTAGATGGTTCGTCAGCTGGTCTCCCAGCCTGGTCAAGCTGGTTTTAGATGGTTAGTCAGCTGGTTTCCCAGCCTGGTCAAGCTGGTTTTAGATGGTTAGTCAGCTGGTTTCCCAGCCTGGTCAAGCTGGTTTTAGATGGTTGGTCAGCTGGTCTCCCAGCCTGGTCAAGCTGGTTTTAGATGGTTGGTCAGCTGGTTTCCCAGCCTGGTCAAGCTGGTTTTAGATGGTTCGTCAGCTGGTCTCCCAGCCTGGTCAAGCTGGATTTAGATGGTTGGTCAGCTGGTTTCCCAGCCTGGTCAAGCTGGTTTTAGATGGTTGGTCAGCTGGTTTCCCAGCCTGGTCAAGCTGGTTTTAGATGGTTCGTCAGCTGGTCTCCCAGCCTGGTCAAGCTGGTTTTAGTGGTTGGTCAGCTAGTCTCCCAGCCTGGCCAAGTTGGTTTTAGCTGGTCTCCCAGCCTGGCCAAGCTTGTGTTTAGATGGTTTTAGTTGGTTGGTCAGCTGGTTTCCCAGCCTGGGCAGGCTGGCCAAGCTGGTCTCCGAACCTGGCCAAGCTGGTGTCTATGGCTGCGTTTACACTTGGCATTAACATGCAGATCGAGCAGATCGGATCATCAGTCAATCAGAACACGGTGCGTTTACACTTGGCAACATCAGCTGACTTCTCGATCTGGATAACCGATTGGATCTGTATTTCCCACGCAATATTTAAATAAGTCTGCAGAGAATTGCCCGGTGCAAAGTCAACCTGAAATGGTGGGTTTTCTTTTGAAAAGCATTTTCAGTCGCAGGACATTTTACAAATCAAAGATATAAGTCTACGAATCTCACTAGCGCTCCACAGCCTGTTGTTCTCAGTCTTTTTGTGACCATTCGGGAGAGAGGGGGCGGCGTTTTGCGTGATGTCGACCTGCGAATGCAGACACGATGACTGGATTGCGTTTACATTACACTGAGATCCGATCACAATGCGTCCTCGACTACCTCTGGACCAGGACACGCTGATCGGATAACATTCCAATCAGAAGTGCGTTTACACTCGTCTTTTCAATGTGTATGTGGACAACATCCGGATACAGGTCGCATGTTAATGCCAAGTGTAAACGCAGCCTATTTTACATAATTACAAATTAATCAGATTGTTCCACTTACTGACACGGTTAAATTCAAGGGTAGTTTAGTATCATAGTCAAGCAGGCTAAATGGTACAGCTTAAATTATTCTAGTTGCTAATGATATAATATATCTGAGAGGAGTCTAAAACAAAATTATAAAACTGGTTTCACAAATAAATCATAGCATAAATTTGTAGCATGCCCTGCCTCAAATCAGATTAAATTATTGTCTGAAGAAATACATTCACCATAGTTGTATGACCAAATATAATCAGGTGTTTTATTTTTAACAAGTGTTTGGGTTTTGAATAGACTTGTACACAAAATACACATGAAACAAACACAGTATTTATGTAATAAATAAAAATGTTAGTGTCATCAGTAATTAAAAAATACTAGAAACATTTTTACAATATCTTTGACAAGAAATGCATAAAGTATAATCTGATACACAAGTTTATATTCATTTAATTCCCATTCAGACAAGGTACACATACATAAATATAACTTGTATAACTGGAATGTTTGAGTCATTGTTGACGTTTAGTATGTACAGATTATCATTTTCTTTGTTTTCTTTAACACTTTGTACTATTTTATATATACTTCAGTTATTTCCAAGGATGGAATTCTTTTAAAACTATAAACACAAGCACCAAAGCTACAAAATCAATAGTGTTATAGAGAATGTAAACTCACATTTGTTTTTCATTAACATATTTTCTCTGTTCTGACAATTTTACAGTTAAGGCAAGGCATGTGGACTCCTGGCAAATTTCCAGGCTTAAGTAATCACAAGTCAACTACCTCCATTGTTCAAAACTAGGTTTCCCACTTACTGTTAAATACAATTCTCAAAAGCATGGCTGATGGTATAGCAAAGATCTGAAAGTGTAGGTTGTGTGTGTTGGAGTGGGGGTTGGGGGTGAGTGAGGGGAGAGAACAGACTGACAGTCACATAGAAACACAGCATCACTACATGAAAAGAGCTGCACTGTGACACATCTACAAGTCCCCCACCCTAGACTGCTACACACACACACATACCCACTCTTCCTCATTGACACCCCCTCACCCAAACCTCCCACAGCCATACACCCACAACCCACATCCCACACACCCACTCTTGCCACCACTTTCCTCACCCAACCCACACCCATACACCCTCCTATACCCTCTACACCCATCCACACCCCTACACACCCCTCACATCAACTACCTCTCACCCAAACCACTTCTCCAACCTCCAAATCATTACACCTGCTACTGCCAACGACTCCCACACCCACCAGCAATGTGAAACCCACCCATAACTCATACACTAACACCCACCCAGACACCCATACACACACCCATACACTCAGTAACACCCCTACACCCACTGAGACATTCACTAGCACCCTCTACAGCCACCCAGACATTAACTAACACCTCTACTAACACCCCGTACACCCACCCACAAACTCTCTAATACCCCCTACACTGACCCATACACTCACTAACATCCCTACTAACACCCCGTACACCCACCCAAAAACTCTCTAATACCCCCTACACTGACCCAGACACTCACTAACATCTCTACTAACACTCCGTGCACCCACTCAAAAACTCACTTATACCCCCTACAGCCACCCAGACACACCGTTATTGTATGGGTTATGGGTGGGTTTCACATTGCTGGTGGGTGTGGGAGTAAGTGCAGGGTACAGGTGGGTATATCGATGTGGGAGAAGTGGTTTGGGTGAGAGGTAGTTTATGTGAGGGGTGTGTAGGGGTGTGGATGGGTGTAGAGGGTATAGGAGGGTCTATGGATGTGGATTGGGTGAGGAAAGTGTGGTGGCATGAGCGTGTTTGTGGGTGTATGGCTGTGGGAGGCTTGGGTGAGGGGGTGTCGATGAGGAAGACCGTGGGTATCCGGCTCAGTAGCAGTCCTAGCCGGTCGGGGGACGTAGATGTGCCGAAAGTGCAGCTCTTTTAACTGGGTGATGCTGTGTTTCTATGTGTTACATGTTCATGTCTGTTCTCTCCCCTCACTCCCACCCCAACCCAACACTTCTTTTTCAACACACACCAAAACACTACACCTTTATTAGCGCTTTCTCAATCTCTTCTCATATGAGTTTGGATAAGGGTCACAAACCCACCCACCCAATCGACTAATATTTCGAAGAAAACCCCCATATATTAAAACATTTTGTCTGATGCTGTTTAAGGGACCCAACCTGCACGACCCGGCCCGGACTGATGCTCTACAGTTTCATATGTGCACAACAAACAGAGTTCCCGCGGAAGTGCGAAGATTGGGCTTCCGCCCCCAGCAAGTCAATCTCCCCCCTTCCCCCTCCCCCCTCCCTTCCCCCCCTCTTGAAGACACAGAGCAATTTCTGTCACAAATCTGGCTTGAATGACACAATGTTGGGTATGTCCCATGGCTCCATTTGTTATGAATGCAGCTCTCCTTCTTTCTTAGGCCCGACAGTAGGCCTTGTGGTGTAAATCGACCTTTAGTACCATCCTATTGTGTATTCCCCCAAAAGGTTTTTTTGACAGTTTCCGGCATTTCTCTCTGCTGAGATTGAAGGAATGAACTCTCACTAATCTCTTACTGTTTAGTTGTGCCAAAACTGTGGTTTCTGCCACCGCAGTACAAAAATTTTCTGACTCCTCGAGAATTCAATGATCTCTGCAGAAGTTTAAAAAAAAAAAAAAAAAAAAGTGATAGTGACATGTGGCCAAGGTGTGACCAATATAGGAATTAGGCTCTGGCAATTACCCATCCAAAGTGCACACAACAGCAGTGATCACCCACCCACACGTGAGGGGGACAAACACCCGAGAGCAGGGGCAGCCATTTTTGCTGCGGCGACCGGGGAGCAGTTGGGGGTTCGATGCCTTACTCAAGGGTCTCACCTCAGTAGTGGTATTGAAGGTGGGAGAGAGCGCGGTACATTCATTCCCCCCACCTACAATTCTTGCCGGTACTGAGACTCGAACCTGCAACCTTTGGTTTACGAGTCCGACTCTTTAACCATTAAGCCACGACTTCCCCAGTTCTGTATTTCACACACGGTCACTGATCAAATGTTTTGTTGCAAAGGATGTCAAGGCTTTATGCAACAGAAACTTGTTGACAATCTGAACAGCAACACATTTGGTTCCATGGACCAACTTCAACAGACTGCCATTTGCACTTTCAAAAACAAAAGCAGAGTGTGTCCACAATGGACCCCAGAGTTTCACTGACTTAGCAAGGTGAGTGAGAAGATGTACATTGAATGTCATGGCTGTCTCTCCATAAAGTAACTGAAATTTAACGACAAATTCAAGAAGCATGTCGTCTGCTTTGTTGACTTCCTCATAGGTGATAGACTCCTGTAAAAGGAGGAAGACGGCCGAGACCAGTAGACTGAGATGTTTCAAGTACCGAGAATCAAGAACACCTTCAAGACACGGTAAGCAATAAAAAAGCAACCAAGCTCTCCATTCTGATGCCTTCCAGTATCTGAACTCCTCAAGTGGCCTAGGCAAGCGGGTAATGAGATGTGGAGGTTGGATGTTTCTGATGCGATTTTCTATTACCCGTATTGTGTCTGGTCTACCAATGTAAAAGGGCTGCTCACTACTCTGAAGTAAAAGCTCTGTGATCTGTCTGGTTACACCAAGAAGGACAGCATGCATATAATCAGGTACGAAGCCCCATACAATGTCAAAGTATGGCATGTTTATAAGTTGTGATGGACCTTTAACGCCTCTGACAGGCCTACCTTCAACTAAGGCTACCTCCATATCTCTTATCATAGACTTTGAGTCTCTGTCATCATGTCCTGAAGCTGACACAGTGTACTTAACCTGTCTTTCAACTAAAACACCGGGATGAAGACAGAAGCCACACCCGTAATAACCATTAAATTGAGTTGTGTTCTGCATTGTAGGTCTTGCTTTGGAGTCTACACAGCAGCAGATGCCAACAATTTTGCTATTTACTTGAACACCATTTTTTCTCCACAAGACACCTTTAGAACTGAGTGACTTTGCTTGTTCTGTAAATGGCTTCAGGTAGACTTGCATAGATAGCTCATGAGTTCCAAACCACAGGCCAGCAAGGATTACATGCTTAAATCTCATTTTAGGGGGCAGTTCATTCAAGTGTAGCTGTATAGGCCATATAGAGAATTTTGAAGATTTGTAAACAGGGGACCCATCAGAATTAAAATTGTATGAAAAATTGTTAGGATTTGAAAGAATCCCACCCGGTTGTGACAACTTTTCATACATAACTCCATCAAAGATGTCTGAGATAACATTCTCAACACTGTGTGGTCTGTCAAATCGATAGCTGAGGTGCTTCTGAATTTCTGGATTTTCCAGAAGGTTCTGAATCTGTGGTGCAACTGGCACATTGATAAAGAAGCTACCATTATTTAAAGAAGTGATCTCAACTGTTTCATTACAGGATGAACATTGTGTGATGTTCTGGTCAGTAACTAGTTTTTGTGTTCCAATGTGACATTTGCAGGCTCGACAGTAAAGATGAAACTCAACTATCTCCGAGTTGTTCTTGAATACCTTATTAAACAAATGTTTGGACCCTGGGACTACATCATTACCAAAAAGGAAATTAATCAGTCTCAGCAAGTCATCTAGTTGACAGCCAGTAATATTATGTACAGCAGCATGAGTCATTATCAGCAGCAGAGCCTCTGCCTTCTTAATGGAGCCTGTTGATTTGAGAACTGTGTCCATCCCTGTGTCTGTGCCAATTTTGTGAAGTGGATCATCTGTTGGAGTTTGAACCTCACTTTCACTATCCGTTGCATCTGTATCTTCAGAAGATGTGCTGAAGGTGTTCTCATCCAATTCATCCCGACCAAATAAATCTGAGACAGCCTCACCCTAGAGAATTTCAAAAAGACATTTAGTAAGGGGACAAGATAAACAACTGGTTTAAATATGTAATGATTTTTTTAAAGCTGCCACTATGGAAGAGTTTTTATATGGAAGATAGTTATACTGTATGTATATAGCGTCTGAAAAAAAATTACGTATATAGGCTGTTGTAGTCTAAACGTTTATGTGTAATACATTTTATGCTGAATCAAATAAAATATTTCTTATACTTTTTTTGAATTGCCTATTCGATGCTTTTTTCATTTAACACATTGACTTTATTTTTTGACTGTAATTTCTCTGCAAAATTTAATGTGATTAATCTGCAATTAATTAGATTAATCGCCACATTGTGTAATTAATTGGATTAAAAGTTTTAACTGCTTGACAGTGGCTGAGCATTTTTGAGAATAAAAAGCATATCAAGAAACACAAAATTAATACCCATGGCTCCTGACGATATACTGAGGTCTTATGAAGCGAAACAATTGATCTGTGCAAGAAACTGAACATTATTTACACTATTATTCCTGTAATCCAGAGCCTCAGACAAACGGGAACCTGATTATTTTCCGCAAACTGGTTCTTTCGGACAGTTTGTTTTAATGAACTGGTTCAATTCACTAGTTTCAATGAAATGACTTAAACACATACGCAATTATATTATTAAAGCACCCAATAATGATGTGAAACTTGGATGTTTTACATGTCTAAAGCATATAAAGTGAATAAACTAATCTTCATCAGCTCACCTTTTTACATAAACAATGAGAAACCATAAAACATTAATTTCACCCCAAGTGTTCGGTTCACGTATGTGCATATCAGCGGCTCATCTGTCTTCAGTCCGATTCAAACTGTTTCCTCAGTTCAGTGACTGTCGGAGGAACTGGAGCACCGAATGAGTTTATTCATCATAGGATCACATACGCCGGTATATTGGCTCTTTTTTTTTGGCTCATATTGAGTCGGAGTGACTGTCAGACATCCAAAAGTGAGTGTTGATTGAGTAACTTGTAGATCTGTGCTGCTCGAGCTATGAACTGTTTCAGACACTTCAGTCTGATTTGATGAACTGGTTCATCTAGTTCACCAAAAAGAACCGGTTCAAAAGAATGATTAGATCCCGAACCAAACATCACTCCAGACCGTTTGCCTAAGGCAAATAATATTTTAAATAATACTCAGTTTCTTACACAGACCAACTGTTTCACTTCAATAAGACATCAATATTCTGTGCAGCCGCTGAATTACATTTTATTAATCGCCAAAGAGCAAGGTTTCAGCTAAAAATCTTCTGTACTCTTCTACTGAAGAAAAAACATCACCTACATCTTGGATGGCCTGAGGGTGCATAAATGAACCGCAAACATTTCATTTTTGGGTGAACTATTCCTTTAAGACACAACCTGACTATTGAAGAGTATACTCACCAAGATGGCATTTTGGCATAATTCTGAGTATATTTGTCAATTCAAGAGCAAGAAAACACAACTTAATTTAAAGCCCTTAATACAAACATGTCATTTGATTATCCACTTTCCCCACAGCAGCTCACTCTGTGTCCTCCGCTATTTTTCATATGCGCTCGTATCAAACTACTGTATATCGATATATAAACGGTATTGCCTCATACCATATCGCTTATAAAGAATATATCGATATATCGTTCAAACTCGATGTACCACCCAGCCCTATTAGCAAGAGCAAAAACCTAAATCTTTTTGAAAGAATATTTCACTTAAAATGTAGGATTACTATTATTTGGTTCTAATACGGGATTTTTCATTAACCCAGGTAAGTAAAAATGTAGGTAAGTAAAAAAAAAAAACCTGCACAGATATGTTTATGCAGGCTGCCACTGGTGAAAAAAAAAACTACCTCCGAGTCTGAGGTAGACATGTGAGAGGGGGCCTCGTCTGTGTCCGCATGGGTCTGTCCTGGGTCTATTGAGGTTTGGTCAACAGTGTGGCTGTTTAGCATTGACTGTCCCACCCTATGAACACAGATAGGCCAGTAATATTCTCGATTTTGATAATCGATAGTTGGCCGATTTTTTTTCGATTAATCAGATAAAAAAGCCCATGTCCATCAACAAACGTTGCCACACATGAATGCTATGAAAACATACAGTGCTTAACAGATGTTATTGCCATTTACTGGGCAAATAACAAACTGAAACAAATAAAGTCTTTATTCACATAATAACAAAAATGGCCTCCTATGCCTTTCATAACAGCTTGCATTCTTGCTGGCATTGTTTAGGTACGTTTTGACTGTTATTGTGCATCTGAGAAAAAAACACTATAAAGCGCTTGACTAATTTTTCTGCCTTTCTTTCATAGATAACAGCAATAATTATATTATAGCATTAGAAATAGCCTACTACTGTTACTAAAGAGCTTACACAAATTGGAGGACTAACCAATACAGAAAGCTAAAAAATTATTTTGGTAATCACCAATACTGTTTACTTACATAATTTGTTAAAAACCTTACATAAATTTGTTTTAATAAATTTGTTAAGCACTGATATAATGAATATAGATTAAATCTCTATATTAAAAATTAAAATGATAATAAAGATGATAAAGACTAATAACATCACAGACTGGCAGAGCTGGATAGATTACTTACAAATTGTAATCTGTTACTGATTCCAGATTACATGACAAAAAATTGTAGTCAGTAACGTAATCCGTTACATTACACATTTTAGATAATATAATCAGATTACTTTTGATTAAACTTGTTTATCACATTGATTTAAATAGCATTATCTTGTACCATAATTTTGTAAAAAATGCAAAGAGTAAGAACACTTGTTCCATTCATTGTAATTTACATGAAGTGAAATTTACATGAAACATGAAGTGCATTAAACATTATTACATCAAGGTTTCCCAAACTAGGGCTGCACACTGCAAAGGAACTGCAGGGGGGTTGTGAGTTTAATGAAAAGCTGATAATTAATTAAATCATAAAAAATTTAAATGAAAATAAATCATTTTAAAACAAACTCCCTTTCGAGGAAAGTCTCTTCACTCGGCGGCCATATTTGCAACGCCTCCGGGCAGCTCGTACAAGACCTATCTTAATGAATGGGGGAATCCTGAAATCTCAAAAACTGCTCGCTGAACTCACAATTAAATTACATATGTCAAATCAGCAACAAAAATCTGAAATTAATTGCCCCATGAATGTTGTTTCTTATGCTCAAATAGCGTATAAAAAGCTTATTTTTCAGCTTTGCTGAGTCATAACGTACTTATGACTGCGCATGTGCATTGGCTGGTCTAGTCAGGTTTCTATGGGAAATTTGGGTCTTTCATTTAGAGGGCGGGACTATCCCGCCATATTGCGCGTTGCAATTTCTCCCATTTATAAGTATAGGAGTGAACCGTCTTTGTATTTCTATAGACTTTGTTTTAAATAAAACACTTACTAAAAAAAATGAAATATTTTTAATTCAACTGTGGCTGTCACCTACACCTTTACTGGGATGTGACATGAATGAAACACTATTGTCCATAACTTCCTGTTTCAGTGGAAATTACATTAACACACTGAATAACTCAAGGCACTTTCAAAGCATATCAATGGGACTTGCAGTGCAGTAGACACACCCATCTTAATAATTTTTACATTTCACTTACCCTGTGCAAAATAACCGTAAACATTATACAAAGAACTAAACTTGTCCGACTTACACTCTGCACACTAAGGCATTTAAGGTCACGGTATTGGTCATCGGTAATTGATGCCCTCTTTGCGGATGGGAATCGCAATATGATTACTCGATCACTTTTATCACTTCACCACCTGATGGCAGTTTATAATCACACAGAGATCAGTAGGATATAGTGTAACTACCTTTGAATCTGAAGACAACTCATTTATATCCAAAAAGGACTCATCTGTATCTGAACAGGTCTGGTCTGTAACCAAAAGTGCTGTGTTTGTCTCCATAATGCTTTCCACCTAAAAAAAAAAATTACATTCTAAATAGTTAAAATGTGATGTTCCTTATGTATGTCTAAAAAAAAATTTGACACTTGCAATCTATGAATTTACATGCATTCGAAAACAAAATAATAAAGAAAGTGTCATCTGTAAGCAAATTATTTAGTCTGAAGCCAACTCATTAAGTTGGAAAAGTGCATCACTTATGTCAGTTTTGGCCTGGCATGAGTATGAGCAGGCGATGTTTGTCTTTGAGGTGCCTTCTACCTTTGAAGCAATACAAAAACCATTAATATTCAGAGTGAAATATGGTGTTTATTAATTGTATTAAAAAATTATGGTGTTGTTAATCTCTAGCAGGGGTGGCGAACTCCGGTCCTGGAGAGCCACAGCCCTGCAGAGTTCAGCTCCAACCCTAATTAAAACTCACCTGCCTGTAGCTTCCTAGTAACTGTTCAGACCTTGATTAGCTTGTTCAGGTGTGTTTGATTAGGGTTGAAGCAAAACTCTGCAGGGCTGTGGCTCTCCAGGACCGACGTTCGCCACCCCTGCTCTATAGTATAGTGTAGCTTCCTCTGACTCTGAAGATAATTTATTTACCTCCAAAGAGGACTCATCCGAATAGGTCTGGTCTGCAAGCAAAAGGGCCTCACTTGTGCCTGTAATAGCTTCTACCTAAAAATAAATTAATTAATTAATCATGGACAATATGCAAAATCTACAGAGCAATATTCATAATATTTCTTAAAATAGTTTGGTGGCTGATCTTCTATCTAAATGTATATGGCTGTATTTGGCAGCTAAAAACAGCTTGCTGTCAGCATACTACCACTAAAGAATTTAACCAATTAGTCAGTTGTTTAATGATTATAATTATGAAAAATTATGAATCCATAATTTTGGCGACCTCTGAGTCTAAACCAAAGGACCAAAGAAGCTTCAGAAGGGTACCATACCATGTCAGCAGGGGTCTGGTATGAATGTGAGGTTTTTACCCATGATGGATCTCCCGCCTATAAAACAATATAAGGGCTTTGAAAATATGTACTACTGTAACAGTTTATAACTGACATAGGTATGTTTATTTCATATGAAGTTGTTATTTGGATAATTAATAGAAACATGAATAGCTACCTCAAAACCAGCCTTCTTCTCAAGCCTTTGTCTGGTTTAGATTGTGGTGCCCAGGAACCTGAATGACTCCACTGCAGTCACAGTGCTGTCCATGATGGTGAGTGGGGGGAGTGCAGGGAGGTTTCTCCTGAAGTCCACGGTCATCTCCACAGTTTTTAGCGTGTTGAGCGCCAGGTTGTTGAGACTGCACCAGACAGCCAGCTGCTCGACTTCCTGTCTGTAAGCAGACTCGTCACCGTCCTGAATGAGGCCGATGAGTGTGGTGTCGTCTGCAAACTTCAGGAGATTGACAGAGGGGTCTTTAGACGTGCAATCGTTGGTGTAGAGGGAGAAGAGCAATGGAGAGAGTACTCAACCCTGAGGAGCTCCGGTGCTGATCGTACGGGTGCTGGATGTGTATTTTCCCAGCCTCACTAGCTGCTGCTTGTCTGATGGCACAGACTGAGCAGCTCTTGACAAATTGGGAGACTTCCCGGACCATGCTGGGCCACCAGTAGTGATGTTGGAGAAGCGAGAGGGTTTGCTGACTGCCTGGGTGTCCAGAGCCCGGAGATGAATGAATCCAGAAGGGTTAGCAGTAGGAATGATGGTACATAAACTTTCCCTCCTGGACCTCCCAGTAGAGCAGGCTCAGAGCAAGTGGCTTCCAAGATCTAATCGTCATGGGACCACTACATGGGACTCAAAATGATGACTGGAAGGAGGATGGGTTCTGGAGGAGAGAGTTATTGTCCTCGGGGTGATGGATATGGGACAGTGCATCTGCCTTTTGGTTCCTTTATCCGGGCCAGTAAGTGACTGTAAAGTTGAAGCAAGTGAAGAACAAAGCCCATAGTTTTGCTTCACCGGGGAGCTACCGGTTTCCTATGTCCGTTTTGCTCTGCCGGGGATAGTTTCTTTGAGTAGAAGGCACATGAATGGAGGATGGGAGGCTTTCTGTGGCTTTCTGTGGCGCTGGGACAAGACTGCTCCTACCCCGACCATGGATGCATGTACCTCGTCTACGAAAGGGAGTTGTGGATCCAGGTATGCCAGGGTGCTGTGCAAAAGGCTTTCTTGAGCTGATGGAAGGCGTTGATGGCATCAGGCATTCAGGACAGAGACTTAAGTTTATTCCTGAGGAGTGAGGTGAGAGGTGCACAGATTTGCCTGAAGTTGAAGATGAATCAGCGATAGAAAAAAAAACAAAAAAAAAAAAATGAAAAAAGCCTAGGAAACGTGGAGTCCTTGATGTGGTAGGTTGAGGCCAATCTCTGATGGTTTGTATCTTCCTCTAGTCCATCTGAATGCCATGATGGTCAATAATAACTGAGGAACTGGATGGTTTCACGATGGAACTCACACTTCTCCAGTTTGAGGTACAGATGGTGCTCTCTCAACTTCTGAAAAACTGTTTCACATGGTGGAGATGTTCAGCCAGGTTCCTGGAGAAGATGAGGTCGTCGATGTACACAATCTGTACATCTGTGACATTTAATATTTTGGCTTTCATCATTAATATTTTGGCTTTTTATGTTTGTCCCCACCTCAAAAAAATTGAGGTCGGGAAGTTGCTGAAATTTAGTTGCTTTGACACAGAATGACCCTTGAGAGGTTTTGTTCATACAATTTGAGTCAACGGAAATCAAAAATTTACAAAATATCTTGTCTTTTAAGTGGCCTTTAATTTAAGGTGTGCCCTAAGCAAATGCTCATTTATTTTCTGTTTTGAAGATCCATGTAGGAGACAATATTTGGATTAGAGAAGAGGTGTGGAGGAAAATTACGTCAACCACAAAGGATTCTCTGTTCGTAAAAGAGATGGCTGTGGCATTGTGGGGGACAGCCACTTTACAAAGAAGAAGTGTGTCAGGAAAGGAGTGTCCCACAAACAGAAATTCACAAAAGCCTCCCCTGACACCCTCCAAGTTGCACGTTTTGAGAGGTAATCTAATTTCTCTATTAATTCATGCATGCACTGTATGTAACCATTAACCACCACAAATTTTGTTAAAAACAGTTGAAAAATTGTTCATGCTCAAGATATTCTCATTCATATTCATCCATTTATACTCATTTATCAGTCAATAAAATATCTAGAACATAATGAAACACCTAAATCATTTCATTGCTATGTCTGAAAAAAGCAAAATGTGCAACAAAGACATGATACTTGCCATTTTAAGTAGTTTTACTAGTTGAAAATTCACAAATTAATAATCTAAATTATGTCTCTTTTAAGTCTGTTTCAGTGACTGGCTGAAACAAAAGGAGCCTGAAAGAGGAGAGAGAGAGAAGAGGAAGAAACAAGTGGAGTATTACATATCCCAAAAAATACAAGACATCATAAAAAAAGAAAGGAAAAATTAAAATGTATAATATGTCTATAATTCTGTTATTGTTCGCCTTCAGATAATTGTTGATATAGTTTTTTTTTAGCAGTTTAATCATTCCAATAATTTTGTAAATATTTGTTAGAATATCAATGTTTTTTTTAAGTGCCTGCAAGATCAAATAAAAAATAGTTTGAATGGCTGCTTGTGGTCCTGCAGATTATTAAAAGTAAAATTTGAATTATTTGCATTGTCACAACACCCACTGACAGGAAAATTGGGGCAAACACTATGTGATCAATCAATCAATCAGCCAGTCAAAATCAATCAATTTGACCAGCTAAAACCAGCTTAAACCAGCTAAGACCAGCCTGACCAGCTAACCAGCTCCTAAGACCAGCCTGACCAGCTTAAACCAGCTAAGACCAGCCAGACTGACCAGCTAAGACCAGCCTGACCAACTTAAACAAGCTAAGACCAGCCAGCCTGACCAGCTTAAACCAGCTAGGACCAGCCAGCCTGACCAGCTAAGACCAGCCTGACCAGCTTAAACCAGCTAAGACCAGCCTGACCAGCTTAAACCAGCTAGGACCAGCCTGACCAGCTTAAACCAGCTAAGACCAGCCAGCCTGACCAGCTTAAACCAGCTAAAAAAGTGGCCAAAACCCCTCTAAAACCAGCCTGATAAACCAGCTATGACCAGGCTGGGAGACCAGCTAAAACCAGCCTGACCAGCTTAGGCTGGGTTTAGCTGTTTTTTTTAGCAGGGGAGGCTCATTATACAGACTGATTATATGAAGTATTTGGCAGTATCTGTTCTTAATTTTAACCATGTAAAGTAACTATAACAAATTTGAGCTGTAAAAGATAAATCTCAAAAGAGAAATAACGTTATAAAAAATTAGCAGCAGCATAACTTGATATCGGTTAGCAGTCATTCCTCTCACAGATCACGAGACATTCAGTAACAGCAACATTATCACTCCAAACATCGAGACAATCATTCACACGAACACACAAACACTCTGGTGAATTTGTTTTCCTCAAATGCTAAGTGTTTAAGTCGACAAACAGCGCTGTACTCGACGATAACAAAGCATAAACAAACGGTGTAAAGTGTATGTAACAGGTAAATAAGTGAGATACTGTGATCTGCTGAACTCTCCTCAGAACACTCGACGCTGACGGAGTGACCGCGCGAGGGGATTGAAAAAAAACCCCCAGGTTTATTCTTGCCTCAGAAGATTGTTCCCACTAAATATCTTAATAAGCTCTGTTCTTCTTAAGATACAAACAATAAACTTTCTAGTCCACAAGTAATATACGTTTAAGCTGTAGGTATCAACCCCACTTTCAAGTTCATCTCATGTTTCTCGTCATTAGTATACTTTTGACAAACACAAATAACATCCCAGCAAACAGGGGACGTCCCCCGGACGTTCCGAACGTCCGTTTAGGTCTGCAGTACGTCCGCGTTGTAATAGACAAATATTAATTTTCAATTATTTGTACAGTGCTTTTCACAATACATATCGTTTCACTGTAGCTTTACAGAACATGCATGTATATTATTATGAATGCTAGGATACTAATCAATAAATGCCATTATTACTGATTTCATTCGTTTTAAAGTGTGTGCTTAGTTTGGACAAGTGTGTTGCTGTGGAGCAGTGCGAGAAAGCATTTGAATGCTCTATCTGAGCCATTATGTGGTCACAAATAAACAAGCTGAATGCAATTCAATTCTGAGCTCTACCGTGTTTTGCACTAAACCTGTATTAGTTTTTTTTAAAGTAACAGTATAGCCTACCATGCAGATTCAATAAACGCACCACACAATACTACAGTATATCGTGGGTATGAATTTTTTTTTAATGCACGTTACGTAAACGCTCATACACATACAGAAAAAGTTGTTTTTTTTTTTACTTGGGTCAAAGTGTGGGGCATATTACTGTGTTTAATGTTTTTGAAAGATTCTCCTAGATCATCAAAGCCTGCATAAAGTGAATACAGACAAAAACAGTATATTTAGACGTTTATTACAATTTAAAATAATGTTTTCATTTCAAACAATTTATCCACTGGTCACAATAGTGGACCGTATAAAAAAGAGGTTTTCATTTATAAAGCTCTAAAAAAACTTACTGATTGATGTTTTAGTGCACTTCCTGCAAATATGGAAAAATAAATGGTGTCAATTAAATATGTGCAGTGTCACGTGGTTAGTGCAAATTGTCACATGATCAAAGCACTTTATTTCTTGTTTGCACCTTGAGAAGATGATGGCTGCATCAAAGCTCAAAAACGAAAGGCTAGTAAAAGTATGTTAACAAAGATATGACAAAGACTTTTGGTACACATTATCTTTAGGGTGTCTAGTATTAATATATGAATTCACATATATTCTGTTTTGTTGAGTGTGGTCATAGAATGAGTAAACACTTTTCCAAAAATATATTATAATACATTTATTCAGCAAGTATGTTAAATTGATTTAAAAAAGTGATAATGAAGACATACTGTTAGGAAAGATTTCTAGATTTTGAAAACCCTGCCAGGATCATCAATCAATCCTGTATAAAGTATAACAGGTTCCAGAAACAAAAATATTAAAAGCAGAACAATGTTTCCGCATGACAATAACCAGTATCAATCAGCACATTACAATGGTCTCTGAGGATAAGTGACACTGAAGACTGGAGTAATAATGATGAAAATTCAGCCTTGCATCACAGAAATAAATGAAATTTCAAAACAGAAAACTATTTTTTTTTTATTGTAATAATATTTCACAATATTACTGATTTTGTCTATTTTTGATCAAATGAATGGAGGCTTGATGAGCATAAGAGACTTCTTTCAAAAACATTAAAATAGTAATGTGTCCGACATTTGACAAGTAATGAATATCAACAGACATCTATCGCTTTAAACTGTTTAAAAACAAATGTCTTAAATGGCATAAATATCAAAAGTAGCAGGCTGGCCATGAGCAGCTTTACTACATTGCATTTCATCCTCAGGATTTCAAACACATCTGGGTGTTCATATGGTCACATGTGGTTTGGCACTGCAGGACAACCAGCTGTCCTTCCTGTCTCCCTGTAGCACTCACTGTCTTAGCTGTCTTACATTACAGATGATGGCTTTCCTAAAGACAAAAGTAGAAAAACAATTATTTAATTTAATGCACAGTATTACTATTGTTGTTTAATACATCAGTACATGTTGGAATTGACATTGGACAAGCATAATGAGTGATGAAAAATGTTTACCGTTAGCTTTTGTAAACTACTGCAGTTAATCGTTTCACTCTTCAACATTCAAGTTTACAGTATACATTTCTATAACGTGTTACTCACTGCATTTATCTGCTGACAAGACAGCTAGACAACTAATGTGAACTCATATTTAACTATAGCTCACATAACGCTCGGCAATAAAACGGAAATAAAAGCTTGGCCTTTTCCACTAAACAAGAACCAAACCGCTAACTTAGGCGCATATGTAAACAATGACGACAACACCATTTTGCATCATACTTGAAGAGTTAACGTAAATAAATACAAATGATCAAATGGAGACCACCACATGTCCTTACCTGAATGGAGCTGTGCTGTAGATCCACGAGCTGCGAGCTGCTATTCTGCTTCTCCTTCACTGCTGCAATCCAGGCGCGTTTCTCGGAAATCTAAACCCTTTAATTTCCGATTATTTATAAATTAATGTTAGTTCCAGGCCAGAGGGAGCACCCAACCACCGAGCAACAAGGATCTAATTTTAATTTTGACATTTTAAACAGCAGGATTAAATCAATTATCGTAATCCCACTGTGCATCAAGCGCCTGCCGCCATTGTTTTGAATGTGCTCAAACACTAACCGGAAACGTCCAAGGAACAAAGACGTCACTTCCTTAAACCGCCGAATATCCGTTGAAATGGTCCATAAATGCCTCATTTATTCATTCACATTCGAACCAAATGTATATACTGTTAAAGGGGTCATATGATGCGATTTCAAGTTTTGCTTTCTCTTTGGAGTGTTACAAGCTCTTGGTGCATAAAGAAGATCTGTAAAGTTGCAAAGACTAAAGTCTCAAATCCAAGAGATATCTTTATAAAAGTTAAGAGTCAGCCAACACTACCTAAAACTGCTCATTCTAACACGCCCCCACATGTCTACCTCACTGTGTGGAAATATTAGCATAATGCCGCCCAAATGTGCACGCAAAGAAAGAAGGTTTCAGGAACAGCAGTTAGTGTTGATGCAGCATGTCAGGGAGACGCTGTGTGTTTCAGTGCGAAAGCACTTTATTTGGCCTTCCAAAAATAGACACGACTAGAAATCAGTGGTTAAGATTTATTTACAACAGAACAGCACAACCCAGATGTTCGATTTGTGCAACGCATTTTATGGACGAAAGTTTTGTGAAACTAGGAGAGTAGCCTACAAGGCTGGCTGTCCAAAGGCTATTTCTAAAAAAAAAAAAGGGTTAATTCCGACTTTGCTATGACAATCTGGCGCTTCTGAATCAGTGACTGTAAGTATGTTTTGTTATTAGTTTAAGTATTTGCTATTGAATGTTCAAATGCGGAGAAGTTGCGCCAGCGCAGAGAACGCGTCAGGTTGTGTGTGTGTGAGGGGAACAGGGTCACATCACATCACAGGAGAATGAACTGCCTGTCAGAAATCATAGCACGTCAGCTGTCTTGTGTACTGCATCATCACTGTGTATGTCACGCGACTCTGTTGCACTTTCGGTCTTGAACTGATGGTAAAACTAAAGACATTATTAAACTGTCTTGAAATTTACTTGAAAGTGAAGTGAGTAGGTAAGGGGCGTTACATTTCCGACGTGTGCTTGAGGTGTTCGGCAATCACAATGCACTGGGTCAGCTGGCCAATCAGAGCAGACTGCGCTTGTCAAAAGAGGGGGCTTTGTTGAAAACTACGCGTTTGAGAGAGGCGGGGCATAGAGGACCTACAATAATGTACAGTATTGGAAAATAATGTGTTTTTTTGAACATTAAAGCATGTCAAAATATTATGTTACACCAAATACACAAAATAATGATCTTTAAAATAGCATCATATGACCCCTTTAATATTAGTATAGGCCTACCTGTTTTTATTATAGCCTGTGATAATTAATACATTACAAACACATTGTAAAAATTAAGAATTTACCTTAGAAAAGAAAGTCGCTCCTCTATTAAGTCTAATATCTTTGTCACTTGGATTACAGTGTCAAGAGCGGGATGTTTGATGAATCTCGCTACAGCACTGATATTATTGATTGCGCAGACAGAGTGTCAATCAATGCATTGGAGAATACGGTGAACATTAATGTCAAGAAACTAAGTTGCTTATCAGATTTTCCTAACAAGAAACCAAATCCAATCTGAAGATGAAAACTTTAAAACTCTGCATTTTATAAAATGTTTTTAAGACCACGTCATGTGATTTTATTTTGGCATGGCATGATCTAAAACAGATCCAGGTTATGTAGGTGCACTAAAAGCATAAGTATGGACTCATTTGAAGATTGTCATGAAACAAACAGTTATAAGAAATGAAATATGAAAATATGAAATATCTGAATATATGAAAATAAAATTGAAGTTTGCCTTGTTTCAGTCTAGAAATGCACTGAAGCTAAAGCCATGTTCTATTTCAAATCTGAAGATAACTAAAACTCTTTTATTTTGAAAAGACTTTAAAATGTTTATTGTTTTCTTCTAAGCATCTATTCAGTGTATTCTCTTTTTTGTTTTGTGGTGCAAACTGTCTCCCCTGCACACATTCACACCTCTCTGGCCTAGTTATGGCTCTAATTATAAATAATCCAGTGGTTTGAGTCTTATCTCTAAAATAGGTCCTTCAAGGTATCTTGGAGAGGTGAGGTGTCCAAGTCACAACATCTAGCTACTGGGGAGCCTCAGGGCTCAGTACTTGGACCACTTCTCTGTCTACATGGCATCACTAGGTTCTGTCACTCAGAAACATGGATTTTCATATCACTACTATGCTGATGACACTCAACTCTACCTCTCATTCCATCCTGATGATCCGACGATGATCGCATCTCAGATTGTCTAACAGATATTTCTTGCTGGATGAAGGACCATCACCTTCAACTCAACCTTGCCAAGACAGAACTGCTTGTGGTTCCCTCAAACCCATCGTTTCATCACAATTTCACCATCCAGTTAGGTACATCAAGCATAACTCCTTCAAAACCAGCCAGAAACCTTGGAGTTATGATTGATGATCAGCTGAATTTCTCAGACAACATTGCTAAAACTGTCCAGTCCTGCAGATTTGCTTTATTCAACATCAAGAAGATCAGGCCCTTTCTTTCAGAACATGCTTCACAACTCCTTGTTCAAGCTCTTGTTCTGTCCTGGCTGGACTATTGCAATGCTCTCTTGACAAGTCTTCCAGCCAGTTCTATCAAACCTTTACAATTAATCAGGTTGTTCACGTAACCCATTTGGATGCTTCCCTGTTATTTTAAGAGTGCTATTTAAATTTGAGTGCCCTAGCAATATTCTGTTAAAGATAACCTCTTCTTTCCTTGACTTACCTATACACTTTATATTATGACTTTGTTTATTAAACTGTAAAGGAATCTACTATTTTCCCCATTGTTCCACTTAACTTGCCATTCTTTAATCACTTTACTCCATATTAAAGCCTTAATCTCTGATTTACTTAATGGAACTTGTATCTCTATCGTTTCTCTCTGTAAAGCTTGCTTTGCTAATTTATCCACTTCCTCACCTTCCACTTCTTCAAGAGATGTAATATTTCTTAATTCTATGGGTATAGTATTCCAAGTATGTACTGCTCTATAAGAAAATACTGATTGCCCAAAAGTAGTACTTCTATATGGTATTATACAGTCCCCTCTAGTAGTGGCTCTAGTAAAATAATTCAAATTTTTCCTGATACATTTATTAAGTGGGAGCGGAGCCAAACCATGCAAAATTTTTAACACAAGTAAAATATCTGCAAATTTAATCATATTTTCCCAACTTAAAAACCCATTTTTAGTTAAAATTTCACAATGATGATATGAATTAGACCTTTTATCCAATATTTTCAAAGCCTGCTTATAGAGTCTTTCTATTGATTGCAAAATAGTCCCACCTGTCTGTGTCCAACTGGTGAGACAGTAATTCATATGTGAAAAAAGATCATAGCATTAATGTATAACTTTGGTTAACAGTGGTTAAATTATTCCTAATATATCTCAAATTTGCCAAATTAAATTTTATTTTATTCCCAACTACTTTAACTTGTTTTTTAAATGTAAGCTGTGAATCAACTATTATACTTAGATATTTATACTCTTGAACTACTGATAACCTTTTACCTGCAACTATAACATCTGGATCGGGATCTCTATTTGCAGACTTTGAAAAAAACATACATACAGTTTTGCTAACATTAAGATGTAAACAAGTTTTTTAACCAATTTGTAATCTTAACCATTTCAGCTGATAATTCATCTGCCGCTTGTTTTTTAGTTTTAGCATGCAAATATATAATTGTATCATCAGCATACATCTGGCAATTTACAGCAGGTGCACAAACATCAGGCAAATCATTAATATACAAACTGAATAACAGAGGACCTAATATTGATCCTTGAGGTACACCAACTGAATTAATAAGTGATTGTGAGATTTTATTATCTACTCGAACACACTGTTGTCTATCCGTTAAATATGATTTTATCCATTTAATTACTCTTATTGAGAAATTATAATTTAACAACTTTTTAATTAAAATCTCATGATTTACTGTGTCAAATGCTTTCCTTAAATCCAGAAAAACAGCTACCACCACACCACCTTTATCTAATTTTGCTTTAATATTTTCCAAAAGAAGACAATTTGCGGTTTCTGTTGAATGGTACTTTCGAAAACCGAACTGCATAGGATGCAATGAAAATGATGTGTTATTTAAATGTAATATTATCTGTTCGGAGATCCATTTTTCTGCAATTTTTGAAACTGCGGGTAGAATACTAATGGGTCTATAATTACTAATTGACATATTATCTCCCGATTTAAACACTGGTGTAATAACTGCAGTTTTCCAAGCACTCGGAAACACTCCTTCATTCATAGACCAATTTATAATTTTTAAAATTGGAGGAATAAGTGCCTCTTTATAAGTTTTTAAAAATATTGTATCCATTCCATACACATCTTTTGCCCTTGAACTATTAAGAGAAGTAATAATCATGTGTATTTTGGTATTTGTCAGTTCTTTAAAAGTCAAAATTGAAGCATTAAAATTTATAGGTAAAGCTAAATCTTTTGAATCAAATACATTCTTAATTGAAGTTTTTGTAGAATCTATAAAATGATCATTAAACACTTCTGCCACCTTTTTTGAATCATTAATCATATTTCCATCTATATTTAATTCTATAGTTTTATGTATCTTAAATGTTCCTGTTAATTTCCTTAAATTCTGCCATATTTCTTTAGTATTTCCTTTTGCTTCACTAATAGTCTTAATAAAAAAATTAGCTTTCGCCTTTCTAAGTTCCTTTACAACTTTATTTCTTAATGTGGTAAATAAACGCCTATCATGTTCCGTTCTAGACCTGAGGGCTAACTTAAGAGCATGATCCCTTTGCTTCATAAGTAATCGAATTGTTTCATTTAACCAAGGTAAATATTCTCTTTGTCCTGGTTTTATTTTTACTTTCCTTATATAACTGTTTATAATTTTTTGTGTTTCAGTCATAAAAGATGTGCAATTTTGATCTACTCCTTCATATGTTAAATATGCGTCCCAGTCTATTTTTTTTATTGTTTTTTCAAGACAATCCAACTGACTTTTAGGTATTTTATATTTTTCTACCTTCTTTTCAGATATTAAATTAAATCTGGTTTTACTGAGCTTTCTTACAATCAAAATCATATTGTGATCAGATAGTCCAGTTACCAGATTATAGCATTTCTTTATCCTTTCTGGTCTATTTGTAAAAGCCAGATCAATACATGTTTCTGAATATCTAGTTAGCCTGGTTGACCCTTCAATAATCTGTTTAAAATCATAATGACCAGTTAAAGTTTTTAATTTCTTCCTTTGTAATTTATCCTTCCAATTTACATTAAAATCTCCTAATAAAATTATCTCCTTATTTGTATTACATTTTTTGATAAGGGCATCCAATTTTTCATAAAATACAGCCTTTAGCAGATGGTGGTCTATAAATTCCAATTACAACAAATTACATTTGCTCAGACAATATTAATTTAAGACCAATACATTCTATCTCGTTCATACAAGACCACTGAAATTGCTCACATCTTATACTATCCTTAACATAAAATAGCACACCTCCACCCCTTCCAGCTATTCGATCTCGTCTATACATTTGATAACCACACACGTTTAACATATCAGCAGGGGAATCTTCATGCAACCATGTTTCTGATAAACATAAAAAATCCAAATTTGATTCATGTAAAAGATGGTGTATTTGATCATTTTTGGGAATAACACTTCGAATGTTTAAATGTCCACCTAGTATTCCACTTGGTTTCGATCGACAATCCCAAAGAATATGAGCATGATTTACTGTTCTAAAAAGCTTAAAACAACGATGCTTTATAATTGCCGGATTTATCTTGCGCATTGATTTATTCAGTAATATTGATGTAGTCCTTTGCACATGGTTTGATATAGCCGATGGAACATCGCCTGATGGAACGCCAGCCTGAAATGTAGTCACCGGTGTTAAATCAACGAAAGACTCACCCACTTTACCAACATCCACAGTAGGCGAATCACCGTCAATAGAATGACTATATCCCAAGGTAATATCCTCCAAAGTCGAACGCTGATACACACTCCCAGCAAATGTAGTTTGATGGTGCCAATCTTGGCCCATCTCGTCCGCACGTGGGCCCGGATTCAGGTGCACATCCCCCGCAAGCAACAGCGTAAAAAGCAGGTATCCAGAAAGTTTCCTCAACAATTTTGATGGTTTACATTTTATCACATTATTTTTCTATGTAACAGTTGGAATAATCGCCTTCCCATAATTAAGAATACTGCGATAGGATTCAAATTGTCCAACAGGCAAAGATGTGCCGATTTATCCAAGGTACGAAGGAAGCACCAAGTAATTTGAACAGGTGATCACATTTTCTGTATACTGAGCTTGATTCATTAACATACACCATCGTACCGAATTTACTACAAGTGCCACAACATAGAACATAGTCCATAAAATAATCTTACTTCGAAAAAAGTGGCTATGAACAAAGCAATTTTTAGGAAAATGTTGGCTTGATAGCAACGAGCCAGCACCTGCCCGACCTCTCACTGCTTTTGCCTAAGGGATGGATGACGGTCCGATTTACTGTAACTCATAACTAGTATATATTTATGAAATATATTTTAGATCGCTCCATCCGGCTTAGATATTTAGTACTGACCTCGTCATGGTCTCAACTGTCTGCCATTCTATAGAAGCGTATAAATTTCCTGGTTAAAGGGGAGAATAAGCTGCTTACTGTAGAATTCTACAAAGAGCTTGTACAAAATCTGGCATGATTAAAGTGACTCCAATTATAGGTCAAACAATGAACCACGTCAAGGTAGTGATACATAGGTGGTTTTATTAACTAGGGGCTAAAGCACTTTAAAAACTGTCTAACATACTACATAAACCATAAACTGTTCTAGACTACTACATAAACTGGTCTATGGCAGGGAGGGGGGAGAAGGAGAAGGGTGAAGGCGGGAAGGAGGGGGGGGGGGAGGGGAGGAATATGGAAGAAAAGGGGGGGTAGGGAAAAAAGAATGGAGGAAGGAGACAACCAACATACACACAGAAAAGGAAATGGAAATGGGGAGAAAACGGAATCATAAGTGGCGGGAATGAGGAGTAACTTTTCGTAGGTAATAACAATCCTACTATTGCGGCATCACACCTTTGTATAGCTCTGGTGTAACTGCCACAATGAGGTTACTAGCGTACTCTCCTGCAACATTCCAACAGAGAAGAGACAAATAAGGAACAGTAGAAAGTTCACTGAGCGGCTCATCATTGCATATTCCATCAGTACTTACACCTGGAGGGGAAACATCAGATTCTTTATTGACTAAGTTTTGGATACTTGCACAGGTTCTTCGCGCCCTCTCGTGTGATGCTGTCTGAAAGAAACTATGATGGGGCAATCCCGAAGGCTCACGAGGCCCGTGGGTCTTTGCTGTATTTGGTTGATGAAAAAGAACCAGTTTTGCGTCAGAGAATCTTGGTGAATGGTAATTCAAGGCCGAAGGCCTGGCACAAAAACTTAGGATGTCCTGGAGCATTGGAGCTCACATCTTCTCAGAACCTAACAGAACCACCGACTCTGGGCGGGTCACATGAAGTACGGCCTTTAAAGAATCCAAAGATTCACGCCTCTCAAGATGGGATTGTCCAATGAGAAATGCCGGAATCCCAAATGGGAGTTTCTGATATAGTGAGGCGGCGTTTTTAAAGCTGCAAAGATCACTGTGCCTCTCAAGATGTGCTTGTCCAAAGAGAGAAGTCCGGAATCCCAAGTGGGATTTTGCTGAGATAGTGAGGAGCGTTTTTATGGCAGCTCGTTGTTGAAAGCATGGTAATTTGCATATGAATCTTGGATCAAAATTACTAAAGATTCTTAGAACATTAATATGTTGCATAGGTATAAACATATTATATACACTCTCAATTAGATCATCTGAATATGAATTAATAGAGACCAAACACGGTATATGTAAGGTTATGAATGAGTGGTTCTATCATAAGCAGGCATAAAATAGTTTACAATACAACAGATAGTATACAAGAAAGCAATAATATACCCAATGACCTGAATGCTATGTGTGTTCATTCAAATAAACGTTTTCCTCTGAATTAATTAGTAGAAAAGTCCATTCCAAGGAAGGGATTTCCTTATGGAAAAGGCAGTGATTTTCCCCACCTAAATTCCATTAGGTCGTAAATGTGTCTGGTGTCAGGGTTGCCATGGTAACTGGGGGGGCCTGGTGGCAGACATCCTGGCATCTAGTCTATTGGGTGAGGGGACTGTTGACGATTTGTTAATCTAATGAATAACTGATTTGTAAAATCAAATGAAAAATGGTGTGTCTGATTGGTCCAGACGCTACAGCAGTAAGCATACTCACAACACTCAAAAAGAAACTGCTGTAATGTAAAAAGGGCAAATCATACTATAAATTAAATTGCCACGATCGCCACTTGTTAATAAAGAATAACAATTTGGTCCCTTTGTAAATTCTCTTTGCCACTTTGAAGAATTCTCAGTTACTTAAAGTGTAGATAGACGGCCGGGAGGTAAGAAAACACACAGTCAAATGTATACTCAATACTTCAATTTATTCATAGAAAATACAGATATTATATAGGCATATGTAGAGGGGAGTTTCAACCCTTTAACCAATAAGGATATAGATGACATACATATAGGATATTGGCCAAGAACATGTGTTTATATAAAATAACCACATGTACAGAAAAACATGGACATATTAGGAATAGACTTTTAGCGAAGAATGCTGAACTGTCTTCATGGTTTCATCACGAACTCCTTTGCCCTTGTAGTCCTAACATTCATGTCCTTATTTGGGACATTTGAACCAAGAGAAGTTAATGTATACATTTAAGCATGCATACTTCGCATATGAGTAAGACATATTTAAACATAATATCAAGAGAGAGAGAGATGGATACCGAAGGGGGATTAAGAGAGAACGCGTTGTATATATAAGAATGAGAGAGAAGGAGAAAAAAAGGAGGGGGCTGAGCATCCCTGAGCATCCATGTATTCTCTTAACAAGACAGAGAGTGTTTTCTAACACCACTTTCTTCATTTCACTTTAGCCCATTTCACATGACAGCTTCTTATAGACAGCTAGCTTACAAAATTCACCTAAATGAAAATCAAAATTTGTATTCCGCTGTGGTATTCGTTTCAGCCGACAACGCATCACACTGTGTTGCACCTAATAAGATCCTCATCGCATGAACAACAGCAGAATTTGCAGAGTTGGCTTCAATTTGTCTGAAGGTCGTCATGTTCTCGCTTGTTCTTACAATTTTTGCCAGGTACTCAATGAGAAGCATCAGACGATTCAGTGCTTTCAGGAAACTTGAACAAATCATTCAAAGTGATTCTGCAGGCAAATGCACTACCTGTTTGCAGAGCTTCGTTAATTCAATGACGGCTTGAACAAATCACCAAAGAGAGATTCAATTTTTGAATGGAGCATCGTTCATTGGACCCAGATAAAATATGCACTTTGGAATAAATTAAATTTTATAAGGAGTTTGTTTGAGGACACAGTGCATCAGATCTGAAAGTGCTAGGCTGACGATGATCGCTTACTAGTAATGTTTCTTTTTATAGACTGAGTAGAGAAGATGCCTGACTGAAACACTTCCCACATGGCAGTGGGCAGCAAAAAAAAAAAAATTAAGATACGGTTTGTCTCCAGTGTGGATCCTCTCGTGTGTTTTCAGATTTGATGAATTACTTAATCTGCTGTCACAGTGTGAACACTTGTAAGGTTTTTGCCCAGTGTGGATCATCTCATGTGTTTT
>JADLZN010009534.1:54492-150217 GCA_018155175.1 Sinocyclocheilus anophthalmus | reverse complement strand
TTAGATGTTTTGCCCTTTTTACCAGGTCAAATGAAGTTGCTTTATATTTCTAAGAGTTTGTTTTGATCTAGATTTCCTCCTTATCTTCTCGGATATCCATATTTGTCATACCCATGAATCAAAGTTAGGATAATGCACTTTTTACAAAGCAGCAGTAAGAACCCATCTAGACTGTCTGTGTTTACATTGATTCAGATTCAAACCAGATCTTAGACCAGTTATTAAGTCCTTTAAATACAGCATGAAGCAGGAAAAGTGCAGGCAAGGAGAAGTGAGTTTCTGCGTGTCGAGGAAAACGAACAGGAGCAAGGGAATATTTGAGGAACATGGGTCATGTGCAGACAGAGAACGAGTGTGAGGAGCCGTGTCACATGGAGAAATGAGAGTCTGAGAGTGGCAGTGAAGTGAAGAGTGTGTTTTGATATTAAAGAATGGGCCTCACTCCATCTTTATTTGTCTAGCACTGAATTTGTTATGCTCAAGCTGCAGCATTTGTTTGCAGATGCCACATCGTTTGACATTCTGTAATTGAATGCAGTGACATTTAAACATTTGAAGTGTCGATAATTGTTCTAAAATGTCCAGTGTTTTGGGCTGATTGTGTATTCAGCATTATATATCAGTTCAGGACCATGTTGGAGCTAGTGTCATTTCATGTATTTATTTATTTTTTGTCCGGTGCTGGCGTGACACATACCTGTGAGTTGGCACTGAAAGGGCGATGCTGCTCTGGCATCAGGAGAGGTGAAGAAGGGGTCAGGCTTCAGCGTTTGTGCATGCATGTTGACATAACATTTCATCTCATTTTATTACCCCCGTCTCTCTTTTCCCCTCGCTCTTTCTCAGCAGTCGTCCCCAACAGCTGAAGGAGCAGGCTCAGTCTGTCATGTCTCCCGGAAATCTCCCCGAGGACCCTGAATGTCTCACGGTGCCCAAGTACAAGCGAGATCTGGTGCAGAAACTGAAAATCCTGAGACAGGAGCTGTCCCAGCAGCAACCGCAGGCAGGACACTGCCGTATCGAGGTCTCGCGTGAGGAGATCTTTGAGGTGAGACCCTGGATTATTTTACCTTAAAGCAGTGATTCCGCAACGTTTTTTTTGGACCGCGCCCCCCCCCACCCATGATCCGGTCCTCACTGCCCCCCTCAAATAAAAAACGTAGTTTTTAAAGGCCCGCTCACACCGAGGACCATAACTATAAAGATATAGTTCTAAAAATTGTTCTCAATATTAAAGAATAGAAGAGTCCACACCACAACTATAACGACAAAGAGAAACGATATCGTTGGAAACACTTCCAGAACGATTTTTTTCCAGCTGAAGAATGATACAAACTTTGACACCCAATCAGAATCAATCCTGCGATCACAAGCTCGAGAATTTAAAGCGGCAGGCGCGCGTTCCCGTAGCTCACACCATATCGTTCACTGGTTTGGACGCTCCTATTCGGCCTTATCTTTATAGTTACTTTCTTGGTGTGACGGGCTTAATTTCTTCACTGATATTAAAGTTGATTAATTTGTGTATAATGCTGTTGTTATATTTACATACCAGTTAAAGTAGGATCGTAACATTTTAAGCAATTAGGCTTAATTACAAGGACCATTACTTAATCAAACGACATGTGAATACAGAGTTTTTCAGCATGTTGTTATTTCTGCGAACATCTTTGGTGTGTTGAGATCTGATATAACCCGGTCGCCCCAAATTTAAATAGACTTGATAAAATCCTGTTTAAATATCCACAGGGTCTTTATAATAATATTTGTAATCAATGATTTCCAGCATCAAACAGTTTGCTTGTCCACACTTCAAGCGGAAATACAGTGCCATCAAAACCTTGTGAAAAAGAAGTACACTTTAGCATACTTTTAAAAGAGTACTTGTTATGGAAATAATATACTTAAGTGCAAACTGAACGTATTGTTTTCAGATACTTAATTGCATGTTAATTTCAATTAAATGAAAATGCATTATAGTTTGCATTTATGCTAAATGCAATTAGTTGAATTTCAGAGTGTATTTCTCACCCACTTAAGCAGCACATCTTTAAATGCAATTTCATAATTATAATTTCAAAATTTCAAATACATGAGTGACAAATAACACTGGAAAACTCAAATATACTTTAATGACATTTTGACTGAAACATATATGTAGTGTATTTAAATTATGATGAAGTTGCAATTTAGTGCCTTTAAAATAATTAACTTTAAAACTATAATCAAGTATTTACATGTGCTTCAGTATGCTAATCAACACATCAAAATAAGTGTACTAACTTGACATTACAGCAAAGTGGTTTTTAATAGTGTACTTTAAGAAAGTAGACTCTCTTTAAGTACACTTATGTGGCCTTTTATTTCATTAATATTATATCTCCTGCAAGTACAGTTTTTAAAAAATATACTTTTCAGATTTGAAGTACACTACAAGTGCACATTCACTAGAATTAAGCGCACTTCTTTTTCACAAGGGTGTGTTGTTCCAATCATTTACAAACATCCATAGCATTGGTATTACAAAACAGGCAATATCAGCCTCTTTTAGGCATATGACATGATTTTGTAAAGAAACGGGAAAGAATTATAATAGAACTTTCTGTTAAGAAACTGCAGCGTCACTCAAATATTCAACCACTCATAGTGGAGATTTAAGCATACTGCTAGTTATTTCCCAGGCGAGTTTCTCCCGACAGGAATGAACAGACGTTTACTCATCGTGAGGCTCGCGATATCATATATTTGCTATGAAACGTAAGAGTGGAATCATTCATCGTTCAAAAGACTTCTAATGAAATTGGGTGAAATGTTGATACTGTTAATGTATTTTAGAAACAACCATTTTAGTGTATTAATGATGTACACGACTCTTTGAGATGTAGGTCATTAAAACTGATCAGGTGAATCTGACTCTTTAGCTGGCGGCCCCTGCTTCCAGTTTGGCTTCAGGAGGGGCCACCTGGTTCAGCAACAGGAGCTTCAGCACAGGATCCATGTACTCCATGAAGGTCTCCTTCACTCCCTTCTCAAGCAAGTAGCCCTCGGTGTCGATCTCCACATTCTCCTGTCCAGCCACGGCCTCCATAGACGTCTGCAGGAGGCGCACACTGGCCAACACTGAGCACTGTAGACGAGAGGTGTTCGGTGTGAGGAAATGGGTTAAAAATGGCTGGTTAATCTAGTCTAATAAACCTGCGAATGTTGCTGGCTCCTTGACAAATTGCTCACTTTGGATGAAAGTGTCTGCTAAGTGCATATATGTAAATGTAAATATACATGCATGTGGAAAAATACCAGAATTTGGGGGTTTATTTCCTATATTACGGGTTTAATCTACTATTATATATGAATCAAAAATGTGTCATTTGCTGTATGCATTGCAATTCATTAGCGTTTTAGTCTTTTTTTGTTGTTGTTGCAATCTTCTGAAATGATCCGTTTAGCAAAAATGCATTTCAGTCACTGTAGTTAATGCAATGCGATAAATTACGCTAACTCTGTAACGTGAACTAAACATGAGCCAATTGTCAATAAGGTTCCATTAGTTAATGTATTAAATAACATGAACTCAGAATGAGCAATACTTCTACAGCATTTATTAATCTTAGGTCATGCTAATTTCAACATTTACTAATGCATTATTAAATTAAAAGTTGTGCTTGTTAACATTAGGCAATGCACTAACTAACAATGAATGACAACGTATTTGTATTTTATGTATATTAATAAATACTGTAATAAATGCATTGTTCATGGTTTGTTCATGTTAGTTAACCTTGTTGTTACCACAGTATGTTATAGTTTAGCTATAACAACCAGGCTGTTCATTGTTAGTGCTGTTAGCTCAGGTACATACAAAGATTAGGTCCGTTGTGTGCATGCAAACCTCGAGCAGCGTACCTGAATCAGAAAGACGGACAGAACTACAGCTCCAATCGTGTTCATCAGCCCCATGTAATAGTTGACCAGGGCTTCTCTGCAGCCATGGATGAAGATGTTGAGCTCTTCGGTCTGGTGCTCGTAGTTGTAGTGGGCGGTGTTGTTGGTGATTCTGTACTGGATACAGGGTCTGGGAGAACTAGGGTTACAGCAGCTGAAGGGCAGACCGTCGATCAAGTAACGGCCATCCACATTGCTCTTAACACGGCTGAGGATTGAGAAAGGAGAAGGAGATGAGAGAAAGCTTTGAGATTGCTCTAAACTGGCGTTCATCCCAAAATACAAAGACATCTCAGAGTCCATGTTTGAACTTAGTATTAGAATTAGTCTGGTGTGATCAGCCAAGACAGACTGCAGTTTACGCCAGGTATTAACGTGAATCATACACGCATTTTCAGTGGTCATGTTTTCTTCAAATAGATGGCCTAGTGTGTCTGAATGCTTTTGGACACTTAATTCGAAACAAAACATGATGAAACATGAATGATGCTAGAGACTTCTCAGAACTAACTTCACATTTCTGAGCCATTTTGGTCTCGAGATGATGGATGAAGTCTCAAGTTCTCCTCAAGTGTCCTAAATAGAGTAATACGGATGCCAAAGGGACAATTCACCCAAAAATGAAGATTAAAAAGATTAAGATAAAGCGGAGAGTTCCGTTGCGTGGCTCTGATTGGCTGAGCCGCGTTCGAAGCTGTTTTTAAATTACGCTACAATACCACACACCTTTGTTGACGTTTGTGTGTTGCTCGGCAACCACGTTGTAGCAACCACAACGGTTCTAGGAGCTACAGTGTTTGGTGGAGAATACTGTGTTTATTAATATCTTAGCACTTTAGTTGTCTCTTTTTATTTTGTGAAAGCTTACTACGTATATGGAATAACCGTTTTATAAAAGCAGTAACCCCCGTGAAGCCGTGGTTTACAGTGAATTTATAACAGCTCGTGCCTAACAACGCCCCTCAGCTGTTATATTTCACTGGCTTCTTGGGGCTTATTGCTTTATTCTCTCACCATTGTGGTGTTCTAAACCTGTGTGCATTTCTTTATTTGGTAACACTTTAGTTCAAGATCCAGTTCTCACTATATCAGCACGCATATAACTATAGCACATTGGCTGTTTATTAGTACTTATAAAGCACATATTAATGCCTTACTCTGCATGACCGTATTCTAGATCCCTTAACTGACTATGTGAAGTGTGAGCCTTCATCCTGTGGAAAATCAAAGAAGATTCTTGGAAACAAAACAGAAGAAGCATTCTTCGAAGTAAGTTGTTTTGTGTGTAAATGGCGACACGGTTTTCATATGTGTGTGAACTCCTGTATCGCTCTAACGCTTTCTCAGTGACTCACTCCTTGACTTCCTTCGAGCTGAAGTCCAGGTAACGGTTGCTGATCCACTGCACCTCGAACCAGTCCTTGTAGTTGCTGTTCCCGCAGCACTGGAACTCCATCTGAAGGCGATCGATGGTCTGCTTCTGGAAGCAGCGGCCGGGGGTATCGGTGTCCTTGTAGAAGCGGATGCCGTTCTTCAGCCCGATCTTCAGCGAGGACTCCAGGCTGCCCTTCATGGCGTAACTCAGGATGACTGAAAGCAGCATGAGGGCGGTGAAAAATATTGAGCATCCAAAAAAGGGCTTCAGGTAGGTCTTCCATCGCGGGAAACGGCCGGGATCCAGGGCATCCTGGCAGATTCGACTGGCAAAGTAGTTGATGCCCATTGAAGCCAGACCCACGATCATCAAGGTGTTGGGCACACAGTGGATGTCTGTGTTGTCCATTACCTAAAGCACAAGATGTGGATGTCAGGCCTTTTTCAGCTCAGACTGCATTGTCTACACTGAATTTACTTCATCATTTCTTTTGAAAATTAGCGACCTTTACTTAGAGTAGATTATAAAGGTGAATTTGATAATCCATTGGGACTGTAGTAAACCAATTAGGAATTCACTAAGCTTCATGAAAGGATTTTTTAAATTTCGGGGGGTTAGGAATATATATATATATATATAAAACAATTTTTTACAGTTATTTATGTGACAACTTTGGATGTGAATGAGATCTAAGCTGTTATTGATAGTTATCATGAGAGACTATTAAGTTTTTATTAATAGTTTTAATTAGTTTGTATTTTTATATGTTTCCTTCTAATTTTGCAGTGTAATTTTTTTTGTGTTTTGCTATTATTTTTATCCTTTTAATACATTAGTTTTTATAATATATCAATGAGATATGAACTATATTTAATTTCTTTTTTTTTCTTTTTTTCTTTTACTATAATAACCCTGGATCTGATCTGAGGCTGATTTTTACAGAATGGACTGATTAGTTATATACTGCACATATATTTGGGTAAATCCGAATTTAATTTCTGTTACACAAAATATTATCGTTCTCTTTTTTGGACTGCTCATTTACTTAATATCTAATATGAAAAAATGCAAATGTGTGTGTGTGTGTGGTGTGGATTGGTGTGTGGGGAGTGTGTGTGTGTGTGTGTTAGATTGTGTGGTGTGGTGTGTGGTGTGTGTGTGTGTGTTTGTTTTTTGGTGTGTTTGGTTGGTGTTGTGTGGTTTGTGTGTGGTTGGGGGTGTGGTGTGTGATGGTGGGGTGTGGGTTGTGTGTGTGTGTGAGATTGTGTGTGACTCTGTGTGTGTTTGTGCGTGCGCGTGTGTGTGTGTGTGAGTGTGTGTGTTTGTGTGTGGGTGTGTTTGTGTGTGTGTGTGTTTGTGTTTGTGTTTGAGTGTGTGTGTGTGTGAGTGTGTGTGTGTGTGTGTTTTGTGGTGATGTGTGTGTGTGTGTTGAGTTTGGGTGTGTGTGTTTGTGTGTTGTGTGGGAGTTGTATGTGTGAGTGTGTGGTGTTTGTGTTGTGTGTGAGTGTGTTGTGCTGTGTGTGATCAATAAAACTGGTGTAAAAATAGACAATCATGTATCGCCATACCCGATTGTTCTTCATCATCATCATCATCATCATCACTGATAATGACCCAATTGTTGAAGAGCTCCTTTGTAAAGGACAGCTCCTTAAGCCTATTATGAGCGGCTTAGATCATATTTATATTCACATAGGTTAATCCCCGCCAGATATTTCTGAAACGTTTGAGCCCCTAACATGTTTATTTATTATGGCATTTATCACTTTACAATAGTGATTCTATAAACTTCTATAACCTAAATAAAAACCGCTAAATGGACGAATGGTTAATGAACTGCTAGATATTGTGCTGAATAATGTCAGAGCCAGCTTTGAAGGTCAGAACTATGCATTGCGTCATTGCATGGAATTATTAGCCGAACACATCAAGCAAATGAAACACATGAGGGTTATATGGATACCTCTCCCCTCCTTCGAAGCTCAGTCTTTAGGAAGCATCCTAAAGTGAAGGTAACGGCTCCACCCAGCGTTGCAAACCACGAGAGCAGCCATAAACCCTGGGCCAGCTTCACCCTTTTCTGAAAAGTCAGCTTCATCTTACCCACAACCATTGTGAAAGAGTGTTGTGGTGTAAACCTGAGAGAAAGGAAGGCTGGAAGAGTGTGAAGACACACAGAAGTGTTCAGCCGGTGCACTCTCTGAAAGAGGAGCTGGAACTGCTGGAGCTTCAGAGGATCTGTGCAACAACAGCTAACTCTGTGTAATCCGTGAAGTTCCCTTTCTTTGTCAGAATACGAGATCGAATCGATTTCATCCGAGAACAACGCAGCCGCTGTTCTGTATGTTGTAGTCCGTTAGCAGAGGTCAGTCCGGGTTGTTTGGTGGTGATCCCCCCGTAGTGTCCCCTCAGTGGTGAACCTCCATGCCCATAGCTGGTGAGACACACTGCATCTGGCCAGAGTTAGAGGTCTTGGGCGTCTTACCTGTAATCCCTAAACTATCCTATTACAACGGCCCTCTCCAATGAGAAACAAGGCCACTGTCTGCTCAGCAAAGCCAGTGCTGCATCGCTGCCTTGCGTCACGCAGGTAGAGGATAAAGATGATGAATAACGACAAGCTGGAGAAGCTGGAAGGACTGAGACAGCCGGGGTGCTTAAAGCTGCCTGTGAAGCTGATAGGTGCTAGACTTTGTAGAAATGATGAGGACCTTTGCCTTCCTTCAAAGCTCAGTGTGGTTCTAGAGCGTCTCTCGGTTCAGAAGTGAAGAGAATCGCCACGAGAGCAGCCGTATTTCATTTAAATCCTGTTCTTGTGTTTAAATGTGACCCTGGAGCACAAAACCAGTCTTAAGTGTCAATTTTTTGAAATTGAGATTTATATAATAAGCTTTCCATTGATGTATGGTTTGTTTGATAGGACAATATTTGAAAATCTGGATTCTGAGGGTGCAAACAAATCTAAATACTTTTAGAAAATTGCCTTTAAAGTTGTCCAATTGACGTTCTTAGCAATGCATATTACTAACCAAAAATTAAGTTTTTGAGATGTTATAAGGAAGGATGGATCAATGCAAATAAAAATAAAGGATTCAACAACATTTATGGGAACCTTAAGACCTTTTATATTATAATGTAATATAACATGGTCATTGTTTTATTTTCTCCTCAGCTTTTTCACAGAATAGTCTTTTCTGCAGACCATGGTTACACGTTACATGTGACGGATCTAAAATACCGGTGTTTTTGAACTTTTGCTGAGATGCCATTGGCTTTTGATTTAATCTGTTTCATCTGACATTAACTATTTGTAGCGATGTGAATTATTTGATGTTCTGTGCTGTGACATGCTACACTCCATGTTCTGTAAGTTTATTATTTTAAACAACATTATAGTTTTTAATTTTATGGATGCAGCGTCGATGAGCTTCATATACTGGTAGCTGCATGTTATATTTTTACTTTTTATTATTTATTTTGTTTACACCGCAGGGTAATATAAAATCAAATAAAATTGTTAAAACAAAAATTAATGACCGACTGCCACAGACTACGTAATATATGCATTTCAGCTTTCTTTTCCATTAGTTATGGATTTATCTTTCACTGTATCTTAATTATCAGGTGTTTAATTAAGAAAGCAGGTGAAACCGTAATGCACATTAAAATGACTATTTCTCCTTTGAAGATAAGAAACTCCCAGCATTAATGTTTGTTCTACTTTTATTTATATTAACATGCAAATAATTACAGACATTAATACAAACGTCAACAGCAAGAAAGATGCATTGCACAAGCTGGCGTACCACTAAAATTAATATTAATAATAATAATTCAAAATTAACATGACATTCTACAGCATCCTGACTTTGTCAAAAGAATGCAATCTTCTATTAAACTGTCATCCGCATAAGCACATTTATTACATACAGATAGACAATTATTACATTTTAAATGTGCATTCACATTTTTCTAGCAAGAAAACATATGGGATGAACTACGTATATATATCACACGGCTAATGTTTTTTCCTATAATCTTTCACAAAAAAATAAAAAACTACACATGGAGATATATATATAGTCTTTTAAAGCTAATATAGAAATACTGTAAAGAGTCTAATGAAGAAGTAAGAGTATTAGAAGAATTAAACACATTAGCATGTGCGGCATTAGAATTCAAATCAATATTAAATCTAATGAGCCGGTTTTAGTAGCTTTTGTTCATTATTTGATGAAAATAGCAGTGTTTTGTCTTTATACCAAACCCAAGAACTACATAAAAACTATGAGAGATCATCCGTGTCCCGGGAGACAAATATCTTTCACTATGATCCTAAACAGAACCGACTATTTTACAGACTTTTTTTTTATTTATCTTGACATATCCCATTGCTAATAATACTTTTTCAAATCTATTTTTTCCTAACAAGCATCAACCAGCATTAAACTGCTACATTAAGCATCATACGGTTTCTTCTATAGAGTAGCCTAAAACTATAGCTATTTGGCTATGATTGATGAAGTGCAGTGATGCCAGTGAGAAACGCTGTTTAGAGGCAGAGCACGTTACTACATGTTGGTGAAAGATTGCAAAGATTTTCCATAACATTAAAAACTCAATTAGGACAAATTTATCTTTAATTCAAAATAAGCACGTTATGATTGCCCCTCTCTGTTTTCTTTCTTGCATCAGTGATAAAGATGGTTAGCCTGTACTTCATCACTAATATTTTCAACATATTACGAGCATTCCCCGTTAATCACAGGTGTGTGCTCTCCCCATCGTGAATAAAGTGGTCGAGCATTTTCTGAGCAGACTCCAGACCAAGCATCCCGCTTCTGTCCTCTCCAGCTTCTCTCCAGTTACACACAACCTCGTCTGCGTGCGACGCTTGTCTGGAGCCAGACTGTGACAGGTGCAGGTCCATCATGGATTTATTGCTCCTCAGCTGGCTGTGATGATCCTGCTGCTGCTTCAGAAGCCCGATGGAGTGGATCTCCTCCAGGCTAGAGGACAGCATGCGAATGGGGGAGCCCAGGTTGTGCACCTCTGTGATCCGGTACACGTCACATGCTGGACCTCCGGGACTCTGCTTGAAGCGGGCCAGGCTGGCATCCTCGATGGGAACCGGCAGGGTTTCGGGGTGGATGGTGAACTTGAGATGCGGTATCTGTAGGCCGTGGCGAGCTTGATGACATTTGCTCTCCTCGCCTCCAGACTCGCTCTCCGTGTCCATCAGTCCCCAGCCGCCTTGCCTCTGCTGCCACTGGAAATACACTGCACTTCCACGACTCCCCCTCGGGTCCGAGTCTAGTGCCTCCTCTCCCATTTCTGACCAGTCGGATTCCTCCTCCTCTGGGAGCGTTCCCAGCGACTGGTCATCGGCATGCATGGAGGCTTTCTCATAACGGTCGCTGTCCATGAACGGTGCTGGAGGAGGTGCGAGTGGAAGTGGAGTTACGGGATCGTCAGACTTCAGATGCTTCACCAGGGCATCCTGTAGCATTGATGTGACCTGAGAATATAGAGCGTCATTAAATCAAGCCAGCTCGTTCTGAATGGACACATATTTGGAAAAAGCACGAATGAACTAATTATTGTACGTAACACAATACATTTGAATCATAAGACGAAATGCTGTGAGGAACATTTCCAAAAGCAAACAGATGCAAATGTGAACACAGAAGGGTCATTCTCTTAATTGCTTTTATTCAAAAAAATAAAATAATAATAATTATATATGTGAGCCTGCAGCACAAAAGCAGTGTTAAGTCGTGGGGGAATTTGTAGCACTAGCCAACAATAATGTATGGGGTCACAATTATACATTTCCTTTTATGCAAAATAATTAGGATATAAGTAAGATCCTGTTCCCTGAAGATATTAGTAAATCTCTACCTAATATATCAAAATTACTTATTGATAGTAATATGAATTGCTAAGGAACTAATTTGATAAAACTTTAAAGATGATTTTCTCAATATTTAGATTTTTTTGCACCCTCAGATTCCCAGATTTTGTCCTATCCTAACAAACCATACATCAAGTGGAAAGATTATTTATTCAGCTTTTAGATGATGCATAAATCTCAATTTTGAGAAATCGACCCTTATGACTGCTTTTGTGCTCCATGGTCACATATTTTCTTATACGTATATATTATGTCATTTACAAAATTAACATTACTGAATCAACATAAATACATTAATTTAATGGGAATAAATAGCTCTTTAAGGTAGCAATTGGTTAGTGTGTAAATGTGTTGTAAATGTTTAATTAAAAAAAAAAACTTTTTGTATAAAACATATTTTTAAATGTTTTTTAAAATCAGAATAGCTGCCAGTTTCCTTAAATCAGCATTATATTTAAAGGGTTAAATGCTATAACAAGTCTTATTCAACCTGAAGTTTGATTTCACTCAAATTAAAATGATCATGCATCCAGCCAATATATTTTTTACTTCTTAAAATGAATGTGTTATTGAAGGGAATGCAATCATAAAACACCTCACAGTGAGCTCTCTCACAATCTGTTCCTATGTTTGAAGAACAGCCTCTTGCATTCATCATCTTGATATTTGAATGGAAATATCAGAAGTAAAGGAGCATCTACATGAATGTGAATATTGCTCATTATAAACGTAACGAAATCAAGCTCTCACATTAATGTTCTCTAGACTGTGGATGGTGGTCTTCGCTGCAGACAGATGTTCTGTGAGCTCTGAGATTCGCTCGTTCAGTCGCTCTCGCTCTCCATCCGTACTTTGAGACTAAATTGAAGTAACATCATATTTAAAAAGTCATATATAAAACAAACAGAATGTGCTGTGATGTTATGTAAACCAATGGTCTAAGAATCCATTCAAATGAATGGGATTGATTCTTTAGGGTGGAACAACTGCAAAAGACTAAATGAAGGGTTAAATCGGGCTTTACCACACAAAGCAGTTTTTTCTCCAGAAGGTGGTTGGTTTGTTGTGTGCAGGAGTAGTTGTCCTGAAGTCTGATGAAACAGAGAGCCATATGATATATTCACATGAATTATTAAAAAAAATAACATTTTTTATTCTGGGTTGCACTAAATTAGAGCAAATCAGTGAATGTTTGGTGCAGATTGTATTATAAATAATGACAAATATACAAGTTGTCTTTGTTATTTGAATAAAAACAGAAATAACTTTAAAGTCACCTTTCTGAAAATTGTAGCTGGCAAGAGCTAAAGCTTTAATAACTCACTCAGCCTTATAAAAACACAAGTACACCTTAGTCAAATTTTGAAAAGATTATTTATTACAAAAATAATTAACTTTAAAAGAATAAAAGTGAATTAAAACTTAATATGATGTTAATGAATTAATTGCAATTAAAGGAAAACATTAACATTTGAATTTTTATTAAATGCAATTTTACAGTGTTTTCTGGCACTTAAGTCACACTTAATTACATCTTTATGTGGCATTTAATAACCCATAATATATATGTATTTAAATAATTGCAATTACAATCTTAAATTGGAATTTTGTAACATTGATACTATTTTTAATTTAAATGGATACACCAAAATAACACACTACAATTAAAATGATAATCAAGTACTTTACATGTGCTTCTGTATGTTAATCAAAATAAGTGCACTTCTTTAAAGAACAATAGAATATTACTAAAACATAATGAATTGAAAGGTACTTTAAAGTAAAACTTTTAACTTGACATTATTACAAAGTGCACTTAAAAAAAGTACTTAAGTGTTTTAAGACGCAAAAAATTGTAAAATTGTCTGCTGTAGTACACTTAAGTGGCCTTTCAGTTCATTCATATATTATCTGCAAGTAAGGATTTTAAAAAATGCACTTTTAGGATTTGATGTACACTACAAGTGCTCACTACTTTTTACGAGGGTAGTATGGATTAGCTCAGATGAAAAAAAGTGAAATCTGCTGTGCCGTTTCTCTTGTTAGAGGAAGTCTTATATAAAACCATCAAAAGCTAAAGAAAGAGATTTGTTGTTAAATGCCTTAAAAATTCTTCTGTCATCACATTCTGCATGGTCAAGTCTGCCCTCTTATATATCTCTTATAAAAATGTACTCATTGCTAAAATGTAGGGTCTACTAAATGAGTAAATGTGCTGTAAATGTAGTGTATGCATATGTACATAATGCATGTCGGAGCATGTGCACTGTCCACAAAAATCTCAAATCCTGCTAAAAATAGCATTTTCTAACTGGTCTATATTATGTGCATGCATTATATATTAATCCAACAGAATAGAATAGAATGTGATATAGCACAGTACAGTTTAGTCTTGTGTCTCACCTTGTGAACCGCTCTATTAAGCTGCTAAGCTCAATGCGAGTTCTTTGTAACTCAGATTCAAGGATCTGGTGTCCGGTTTTGAACTCAGCTCCCATGCATTTCATTTGCAAAGTGGTCTGCAGCAAGCTGTGGTGGAGAGCCTCATTCTGCTCCTGTAGCATCCTGGACCGATTAAACAGACAGAGAGTGCATCAAGCACACCTCTAAGAAAACAACCACACACAGGCTGTAAGATACACAATGCTTTTATGAGCAATGACATGCCAAGAGGGGATCATTTGGGAATCAAATTGTCTCGCTACCATCCTGACGGAGCTGAAAAGCCATTTCCAGAACCAAAGATAAGGCGATTAGTACTTTAGCAGGCAGCATGCAAAAAAAGAATGCAATAGTAAACAAAAAACTCACATTAACCTCTCCAATTCTGAATCCTTTTCCTGTGCAAACACGAAAGCAGAGGCAAATGTGGAAAACACCAACAACAAATAATAATAATTTTATATAAATATGTATATTTTCACTCTGCTAAAGAAAAAATACTCACCTTTGGGAATGAGGATGACTCTTGGTAGCTCACTGTAGATTGATCGTCCTGGATAGTGGAGCTTGCAGATGAATCTGACTTGTTAGAATGTGGAGAAGTAGACCGCTGGCCCACTGGAGAGTGGCGAAGATGGCTTGGGTGATCATCATTGTGATGATCCTCTTTGACGTGGGAATGATAGTGGTTTGATTCTGAATGAAAGTGGTGGTGTCCTGAATGGGAATGCTGATTCTGCGATTCTGGATGGTCATGGTGATGATGGTGATCTCTGGAATGATGATGGTGGGACTCCACTGGTTGGGAATGATGATGAGATTTTGAATGCTCATGATGTGGAGGATGGGTAGTCTCTGGATTGGATTGGTGATGGGCATTTGCATGGGAATAATGGTGGGATTCCTGAGACTTGTGGTGACGGTAATGATCTGATTCAACAGGGGCGTTATCATGACTTTCTGAGTGAAAATGGTGAGGGTGAGGTTCTGGAGAATTATGATCACTTTGATGGTGGAAGTCCAAATTGGAAAGGTGTCCTTTAGAATGTGACGTGCCGTGATTTGTGGACTCTGAATGTGATTTGGGATGATTTTCATAAGGATGGGGTGAATTAGAGTGTACAGGGCTTTTTGGCTGACTGTCAGACAAGTGATGGTGATGAGGATTATGGTCAGAGTCAGTATGAGAAGAATGATAATGGTGTTCAGGTGTAGGGGATGTATTATGTGAATGAGAGTATTGGTGAGTTTCAGAGTGGCAATCATCATGGAAATTATGGTGCTCTAGTTCTGAATCTGAAGTGTGATGGTGATGATCAGGGTTGGGTGAGTGATTAGGATGGGAATGATGATGGTGATGGTGAGACTTGGGATGAGAGGATTCAGAGTCAGAATAATGGTGTTGCGATTTCACACCAAACTGATGGTGTGCTTCTGAGTCTGTAGAAAGTTGAGATATACTACCATGGTGTTCTCCGTGTTGGTGGAGAGGAGGAGGAGGCGAGTCATAGTGATGAGATTTTGGATGGGAATGATGGTGGGAAGTTTCTGAATGGGTGGAATGATGGTGTGAAGATGAGGTGTGGTGGCTTCCATGGTGGTGATGTGGTGGTGAAGGTGAATGATGATGGTGGTGTGATTCCGCGTGAGAAGGATAGCAGTGAGCTTCTGGATGATGGTGAGTCCCTGATTTAGAAGAATGTGTTGGACTGCGGTAAGATCCATGATGGTAATGTGATGGAGAAGGTGAACGGTGGTGGGAATCTGAATGAAGAGAGTGATGGTGTGGTGATGGGCTACGATGAGTTCCATGGTGGTGATGTGATGGTGAATGATGGTGTTGAGATTCTTGATGGGCTTGATGGTCATGAGATTCTGGATGGGCATTATGGTGTTGAGATGCTTGATGGTCATGAGATTCTGGATGGGTATGATGGTGTTGGGATTCTCGATGGGCATGATGGTGTTGAGATTCTGGATGGGTATGATGGTGTTGGGATTCTCGATGGGCATGATGGTGTTGAGATTCTGGATGGGTATGATGGTGTTGAGATTCTCGATGAACATGATGGCGTTGGGATTCTCGATGGGCATGATGGTGATGAGATTCTGGATGGGAATGATGGTGTTGAGATTCTGGATGGGAATGATGGTGATGAGATTCTGGATGGGAATGATGGTGTTGAGATTCTGGATGGGTATGATGGTCATGAGATTCTGGATGGGCATTATGGTGTTGAGATGCTTGATGGTCATGAGATTCTGGATGGGCATTATGGTGTTGAGATGCTTGATGGTCATGAGATTCTGGATGGGCATTATGGTGTTGAGATGCTTGATGGTCATGAGGATCTGGATGTTTTTTTTTTTTTTTTTTTTTTTTTTTTTTTTTTTTTTTTTTTTTCCTTTTTTTTTTTTTTTCTTTGGCTTGGTGGAGATGGCTGGATGGTCATGAGATTCGGAGGGCATTATGGTGTTGAGATGCTTGATGGTCATGAGATTCTGGATGGGCGTGATGGTGATGCGATTCTCGATTAACATGATGGCGTTGGGATTCTGGATGGGCATGATGGTGATGAGATTCTGGATGGGAATGATGGTGATGCGATTCTGGATGGGCATGATGATGGCAGTTTTCTGATTCTGGAGAACAAGGACATGAAGGTGGGCTATGATAATCTCTGTTGTAATGGTGGTGTGATGGAGACGATTTGTGGTGTGAAGTTCGATGATTCAGTGAATTAAAATGCTGTTCTTTGGGGGCAATTTGGTGCTTTTTCTGACTTTTGTGGCCATGTTCAGTCCCAGATGAAAGACCTTTTGAAGAAGAACTAGTACAGCTTGTATCACTTTTTGTACTGTCACATCGATGCCTGGGAACAGCCTGGTGCTGTTGTTGATAGATGAGGTCCCTTTCAGGATGTGAATGCTTCTTGGAGCGGGAGGTCTTGCTTGAATGTGAGTGCCGTCTGGAATGGGAGTGCTTACTTGAGTGAGAATGCTTACTGGAGTGCGAGTATTTGCTGACATGGGAATTAGCAGTTGATGTTATGGAGCTGGCACTGCTTCCCAGCCGGCTTCTGGTAATTTTTGATGTCTTTTCTCTTTTGTGTTCAGGCTTTGGAGACAATGTCTTTGGAGATGTTGAAGTTTGACCAGGGCTCAAGGGCCTATGAATATCTGTTACCCCAAGGGATGTAAGTCTTGATGGGCTAAGCACCTGCCTTGTGATTTCATTCAGAAAGGCAGAAAACTTCATCTTCCCCTTCACAAAGTTCTTATGAGCCTCTTGCTTCTTTTTTTCCTGCCCCTTCTCATCCAAGTCTCCAACACCAGCATGATCTGTTTGCCTCGAGAGAACCTCCATAGACTTGGTCTTTCTTATGTTTGCAGCCCCTTTAGCATGATTGTGTTGTTGCCCCTTATTGCCCTTTTCATTCTTCTGTTGAGAATTCGTTGCAGTCTTCTTGGCACTTCCTCCACTTTTTTCTTTGACAGTCAGGTTCTTTTCCATGCTTGTGGACTTCTTCAGTTGGTCATCAGCGTCCAATAAAGCCATTGTGTCTGCATCATCCTCATCATCCTCAAAGGCTCTCCGTCCTCTGCTGATATCCATACATGATTGTGAGTGCTTTGAATGTTGAATAGCTCGCTTGGACTCAGTAGGCAAAGGGGCATTTTCCAGACTGTTTTCAGATGACCAAGAAGAACATGAACCAGAGGAAGAGGAAAAGCTAGAATTGGAGAAATATGATTTGGAGGAAGAAGTTGAAGAGGAATTGGAGGAGGAAGAGGAATCAGAACTGGATGAGCTTGATGAAGCCTTTGACAAGGAACTAGAGGAAGACCCAGAAGAGTTTGAGGAAGTGACTGAAGCTTTAGAGTGAGTTTTCTTTTTCGGTGTGTGATGTTTATCCTGATTTTGTGGATAATGATGATGATGATGGCTATCAGCTTGGGGGTGATGATGGTTATAATGCTCATGAATGTGATGGCGACCACTGCTGGCATCTGAAGTACTATAGATAAAAGTGAAGAAAAAAAAAATTAGTGGTTCTTACTAAGGCACTATTTGTTAGTTACTATTACTCATTAAAAACCCATTACTTTTTTATGTATAAATAACTGGAGACCAGTTAAGAGCTGTGCAGGGGAACCTCACTCCCCTGATCTGGTGCACTAGCGACTGACACTAGAGTCTGCAGTCTTTTGTGTCCTTATTAGCGTGCCCACTCCATGCCAGAAAACAGCCGTTTGAATCACACTAGACAAAGGGCCAGCGATCCAGAGAGGGTTTACATTGGTGCCGTGACCCGGATGGAACTGAGGTTTAAAGGAGTGAGTGTAACAGAGGCCATGCATCTAGTAAGAGCTGTGCAGGTAAACTTCACTCCCCTGATCTCAAGAGGCATGCTATCAAATGACGCTAAAGGTCGCAGTCTTTAGTGTCCTTGTTAGTGTACCTGCCTCCCATGCTGGAAACGCTGGTTCGAATTCTGCTTAGAGAGGTTAAAGTAGAACCAGAGGGGTTACGTTGGTGCCGTGACCCGGGTAGGAGAGTGAGGTTTAGGGGTGTGAGTGTAACAGAGGCCAGCTAGTAAGAGCTGTGCAAGTAAACTTCACTCCCCTGATCTCAAGATGTGCAGTAGCAATGATGCTATGGGGCAGGTCTTTAGCGGGTCATTGTTAGCGCACCGCCTCCCATGCCAGAAAATAATGTTCGAATTCCACTCGCGGCAGGCCGAGTATAAAGGGGGGTTACATATGCATGAATTATACTTAAAAACCATGTGGCTTGAATAGTATAAAACCTTGCAGGTGGTTTCTTTTGACTTGGGCTAGTCAACAACCACTCAGGAGACCCTATAGCAACAATCTAGCAAAGCCTGAGGAACCACCCACAACACCATAGCAACAACACACATTTTTTTTTTTCAAGTTTTGTTTTTACAAATACATGTCATATATTTTTATCACCTCTTATCCTCATGTTCCTCCGGAAGGTGTGCACCACGATGGTGAGGATGAGATGAGTGGCGACGCTGATGGTGAGGATGATGATGGTGTTGACTATGGTGATGTATCGGATTATGAGCCATTGTCTATGTTCTTGCTTCTCCTCAGAAAGACAATTTAATTAAATTGTTCTTGCTTTGTAAAACTTTTTGTTGATTTCTGAGCAACAAACCGTCCAAAAGTGTAATGGGAAGTACTGTGGGAATACACAACAGATTTGGTAAAGGTTTGGTAGTGTAATTTAACATGTAAAAAACATATGTCAGTTACAAAGCGACAAACTGCGTATTAAAACTATTCGAATATCAATATAATTGGCATTTAGATGATCTAAACAAATAGGTTAATATAATATACAGTATACTTATCTTAGAAAAAAAATAGACAGGAATTAAAAGAAAATACTTAATGAATACTTAAGTGTCAAAGAAAATTGTAATACATAACTCTCTTTTTTTAATTAACATAAAATAAAAACTCTTACAAGTTAGCTATGTGATATTGCAGTATCTTACCTTAAAATGATCAAAAATGCCAACAGAGAAAAGAAACCAGACTTCCTCAAGGGATCAAAGAACAATGAATATTGTGTAATATCAATTTAAAAACACAATTACTTAATTCCAAACAAAAGAAAATTACAAGCCACAGCAAACAGATGTTGCGTACTTGAAGGGTTCGAAAGAGATGATGAGAGCTCTGGTACTTTCACAACTTTTCTATGCATGTTTGTCCGGCCCCTTTATCTGACGGGGCTGATTTTCCAGCAGCCAGCAGCACAGTGTGAGCACCAGATGTCAATAATTCCTGTCTCACTGTCTGAAGCGCCCATGGCAGATTTGTACAGCAATGACAAGAACATCAATTCACTCTGAAGGGGAGATTATTTTCCATGGAAGGCACTAGTTGCTACTTCTTTTAATGTTGGGGGGCCACAATTTTTTTGTTGTCCCCCAGATGAAATAAGCTGCATAATGTTATTCAATTATCTTTTTAGGACTTTAGAGATCATTTATACAGTTGTGCTCAAACGTTTACATACACCTTGCAGAATCTGCACAATGTTCATTATTTTACCAAAATAAGAGCGATCTCACAAAATGCATGTTACTTTTTATTTAGTACTGACCTGAATAAGATATTATGGTAGCACTTTAGAATAGGCAACACTTATTCACTATTAACTACGACTTTTCTCTCAATAAATTCCTAATTTGCTGCTTATTAATAGTTAGTAAGATAGTTAAATTTAGGTATTGGGTAGGATTAGGGATGTAGAATAAGGCATTAATATGTGCTTAATTAATACTAATAAATGGCTAATATTCTAGTAATATGCATGCTAATAAGCAACTAGTTAAGAGACCCTAAAATAAAGTGTTACCGATATTTCACATAAAACGACGTTTACATATAGTCCACAAGAGAAAATAATAGTTGAATTTATAAAAATGACCCCGTTCAAAAGTTTACATACGCTTGATTCTTAATACTGTGTGGTTACCTGAATGATCCACAGCTGTGTTTGTGTTTGTGTTTAGTGATAGTTGTTCGTGAGTCCCTTGTTTGTACTGAACAGCTGAACTGTCTGCTGTTCTTCAGAGAAATCCCCCAGCTCACACTAATTCTGTGGTTTTCCAGCATCTTTTGAGTATTTTAACCCTTTCCAGCAGTGACTGTATGATTTTGAGATCCATCTTTTCACATTGAGGACAGCTGAGGGACTCAAACGCAACTATTAAAAAAGGTTCAAACATTCACTGATGCTCCAGAAGATAAAACCATGCATTAAGAGCAGGGGGGTGAAAACTTTTGAATAGAATGAAGATGTGTACATTTTTCTTATTTTGCCTAAATATCATATTTTTTTAATTTAGTACTGCCCTACATAGGCTACAGAAGATAGTTGCATGTTTCCCAGAAGACAAAAGTCAAATTTACCCTGATCTTCAAATTCCCTTTGCACTTAACGCGTGGTTTCTCCTTCTGGAGCATCAGTGAATGTTTGAATCTTCTGAAATAGTTGCATTTGAGTCCCTCAGCTGTCCTCAGTGTGAAAAGATGGATCTCAAAATCATACAGTCATCGTTGGAAAGGGTTCAAATACACAGAAATGCTAAAAAACCCACAGAATTAGTGTGAGCTGGGGGATTTCTCTGAAGAACAGCAGACAGTTCAGCTGTTCAGTACAAACAAGGGACTCACGAACAACTATCACTAAACACAAACACACACAGCTGTGGATCATTCAGGTAACCACACAGTATTAAGAATCAAGCGTATGTAAACTTTTGAACGGGGTCATTTTTAGAAATTCAACTATTATTTTCTCTTGTGGACTGTGTGTAAACGTCTCTCGTGTGAAATATCTTTATTCAGGCCAGTGCGAAATAAAAAATAACATGCATTTTGTGTGATCCCTCTAATAATGAACATGTTGCAGATTCTGCAAGGTGCATGCAAACCTTTGACCACAACTGTAAACATGTTTTGTTTTTTTTAAGTGGTATTTTCACCAAGTAACAGTCTCATCTTTTAATTTTGACCTTGCACACGGTCTCGCCATTTTAATAAAACACTGATAAATTAGTAAATTGACATGGAACATATTGCACTATGGTTCATAGTTTCCTTTGCTTCAGGCCTGTGCGTGCATCTGCATCTGCAACGAGGCTGATGGAGGATGGATTCATTGAGAATCAATTTGAATTTACAACATTAATCATAAAACACGTTCACAGGCACATGTTTGCCCTCGCCGTCCATGCCACTGAATGTGAAACATCCTGATGCCATAAATAAAGTTTTCGAAGAACAGCAGAATATACTTCTGAGTGTTCAGCACTTTACAGAGCACAGAATAATACAGTGAAGCAGTGTTTCACTGTATTTTTGTTATTTGGTTGATTTCTATAACAGTTTATTATACTGTATTCTACTAAATCGATATATTATCATTCCTAATAATAATATTTATGATTATATAATATATAGCTAGTACAGTATATACTGTAAATCTATAGCTAGGGTTAGTAATAATGCACTACAACTATACTTCAGAATAACATTACAAAAAACAATGTTTATCATGTATACTGTATATTATAGAGAATCCAAATATAACGTCTTTAACAAAAAACACACTCACGGGAATACTAGGAGAAATATAACCATGCTTCAAACAAAAACAAGAAACCGAGGAGTATAAATGCACATTTTCACCATTGTAAATCACATTGCTTTGATTTCCTTGGTCTTGTCTTTGCTCAGCATCGTTCCCAGCAAGCTAGGGAGCTCAAACGTGGATGTGTTCATCTCGGAGCAGTCATCTAGCATCCCTAAAAGTGTCATCCTGCTAGAGATGCCTACGATGACTGCTCCGAGAATCAGTGTGATGCGACACACGGCTCATGCGCAGCTCCTTTAGACTCATGTCACCATCGTCCATATATGAGTTGCGCTATATGCACCCATCGTAATCCTTCAGTAAATGACGATACACGATGAGCGTTCCCCTTCCCTGAATGAAAAGCCACGCAAGGACGATCGTTTCCCATCAGCCTCCTCTCATTATATAACAGCACAACTCACTGCCAGCCTCTAAATGACCAAATCTCTGCTGAAAAACCTGTTGTGCGCAATCTACCGCACGCCTTCTGTCATCTGAGTTACAGTTTATATTCATTCAGAAAGTAAAAGGATTTGGTATAATCATAAAATTGTAATGATTTAGAATTATAAAAGGTTCACGTGTCGGTTTGCTGTGAAATCTTTACTGATTTCTATTAAGCAGATGTAAGAATAACTACGCATATTGCATATTCATGTATTACTGATAAACAAAAAACACACGCAATTATTTTCTTTTGCTTTGCATTTGGTCTAGTCTCAAAAAACTCTTTCAAATGTGACCCTGGAGCACAAAACCAATAAGGGTCAATTTTTTAAAATTGAGATATATACATCATCTGAAAGATGAATAAATAAGCTTTCCATTGATGTGTGGTTTGTTAGGATCGGACAATATTTGAAAATCTGGAATCTGAGGGTGCAAAAAAATCTTTAAAGTTGTTCAAATGAAGTTCTTAGCAATGAATATTACTAATCAAAAATTAAAAGTTTTGACAATTACGGTTGGAAATTGACAAAATATCTTCATGGAGCATGATCTTACTTAATATCCTATGATTTTTGGAATAAAAGAGAAATGTATAATTGTGACACATACAATGTATTTTTGGCTAATGCTACAAATATACCCCAGCGAATTAACACTGCTTTTGTGATGCAGGCTAAATATTATGTTTACAATTACTTCATGGTCAGGGCTTGACAGGGGTGAATTAATTCTGGGAAAACCATTTAACAGAGGAAATTAGGAAGCTGCAATTTAATGAAAACAAACCAATATAAATAGTTACCTTTCACAACAACAAAAGGAAAGACAAAGATAGGGACAGTGAAATAAGGCTAATGTTATATATCTATAAAAAAAAAAAAAGAAGTCGCAAAGCTTGGTTAACGGACTTCAGTCTACAGATCTTATTTTACAACAGACTGCACACTTTAAGCTCTACAGGTATACTCCTCCTAAAACCGCTATTTATCAAACATTAGGCCTCTGGGTTTTGGGTAGTAAACAAAAAACATCTACCATGAGATTTGGGCTAAATGATTTTAGCCAAACTGATCAATCCAATACGGAAAAACAAAAACAAAGACCGACAGGTTTTTTCATCTGTGAAATCTCTGAATGTCATTCAAAGATGTATTGATGATTGTAGCATTGTGGAAATCAAACTATATCAGAGCAACAAAACTCTTAAAACAAGCTTTCAGTGGAGTAAGATTTAGCGAGCAGAAATCAACAGAGGGCCGTAAACGTGATGAATAATAATGAGAAGTATGACGTGTCCTGAAAATGTCCCGAGCGTGCAGCTCTTTATTCAACAAACAGGTCAAAACTTTCTGCTTCCTCAAACTCTGCATTCATCTCCGCGGCAAGAGCGTCCAGCTCCGACGTCTGAAAGAGCCGGAAAACATCACAACTGATCAGAATCAATAAACAAGCCCTCCCCGTTTCAAACTCATTTCTGCAATTCTATTGGGTGAAGTAGAAATGACAGGTTCTGTACTGGCATCATGAAAACTCTCCACTGCGCTAAAGGCTCTTTAGATGATTCAGATGTTCTTCACACGAAGAAACAGAACTGTTGACTGAAAGCTTGAAAAATGGTTCTTTATGGCATCACTGCGACAAGTGTCCCTGTTTTGGAAACGTTAATTTTAAAATACCTTTAAAAAATTTAAGTTAAATCAGCAATTTAAAAATTATAATTTGCTGAGCATTTTTTCCACATTCAGTTCATCCGAGATGAGTTTGCTTCTTCATCAGATTTGGAGAAATGTAGCATTGCATCAGTGTCTCACTGCAAGTGAATGGGTGTCGTCAGAATGAGAGACATCACAATAATCCACAAGTAATCACAGCACTCCAGTCCATCAGTGAACATCCTGAGAAGACAAAAGCTGAAACAAATCAATCAAGACGTTTTTAACTAAAATACTATAGAGTCCATAATCCATAATAACTCTTCCTCCAGTGAGTCAGTGTTCTGGTGTGAATCAGGAGAGAAATCTGCACAGATAAAAAGCAAGAGTTTAAACCGCTCTAAACACATATGTGGCTGGATTCTGATGCGAGAGACAACAGAAGATGAACATTTCACTGGAGGAAGACTTATTATGGATTATAGACTCAATGGTATTTTAGTTAAAAGGGTCTTAATGCTGGATGTGTTTCAGCTTTTGTCTTCTCCAGATGTTCACTGATGGACTGGAGTGCTGTGGTTTATTGTGATGTTTTTATCAGTGCTCATTCTGACGGCACCCATTCACTTGCAGTGAGCAAGTGATGTAATGCTACATTTCTCCAAATCTGATGAAGAAGCAAACTCATCTTCATCTCGGATGACCTGAAAGTGTGTGCATTTTCAGAAAGTGTTAATATTTTGGGTTTAACTATTCCTTTAAGAGCATACACAGTTGCACACTTCACCTTTAGACTCCATGAGATGTTTATATCAGCGTGCGCTTCTCACCTTTATCTGCTGTACGCGCTTCCTCCTGGCCGTCTTCTTCCCCAGACACACCCCCGGGATGTTGGGATCGATCTCTGGAGGGTTGGACGCGCCGTCATCAGCAGCGGAGATGTTGAAGGAACCCACTGAGAAGCCCAGAGGAGCCGGTCGAGGTCCCTCGGCTTTACGCATCACCTCTGGCGTCTGAAGCCTCTCGAACCCAAACAGGGTCTCTGGGGTGTTGGGAGAAAAGGACGGTGCAGGAAGGGATCTGGGGCTGTCGCAGGACCTGTCTGTTAACATGTTATTTCCTCCCTACTCTGTTCATATGGAAGAAGGTTCTTCCGGGTTGAAAATAAGGTTAGTGCATGCACCGGAGTCTTAGAGTCAAAAGTGGGCGTTGTTGTTAAGGAACGGTGTTGTTGATGTGAGCGGGATGATGGAAGGAATAAATTGCGTTAACTGAGTAAACGTCGTGTTTATTTATTTATCATGGTAGCAGAGGATGGTTGAAGGATGGCAGCTAGTTATAAAGTTCCGCCGAAATTTGATGAAACCAGGCCATACGAGTGTTGGAAAAATGAAGTTAATATCTGGACGCGAGTTACCGAACTCGACAAAAAGAAACAAGCCCTCGCTGTTGCCTTGGGGCTTGAGGGGAGAGCCGGTGAAACGGCGATGGAAATACCTGCGGAGGATTTAGACAGTGATAATGGTATGGCAACGCTGATGGCTAAGCTGGACGATGTGTTCTTAAAAGAGGAAAAGGATCGCACATATGAAGCCTATTCTTATTTTGATGCCCTAACAAAGAATAGTTTGGTTTCCATGGTGGACTACATAATTGATTTCGAACAGCGGTACAATCGGATGAAAAAGTATAATATGACGCTTCCTGACGCTGTGCTGGCTTTTAAGCTATTGGACACGGCCTGCCTCGACGAAAAAAACGAGTGGGGGTTCAATCTTCAGCCTGTCAGTGGCTGGCTGGCAGTATGCCTTAACAAGATCCACTGGCGGATCAGTCAGACAGCCGCCAAGAGCGCTCCGAGTTTAACGCGTTCTCTACCACTCTCTCTACAAGGAAATATATGATTATTAATATGTTCTTATGGGTCTAGTCTTTTAATTTGTCGACATTTTACAGAGGCTTATTACAAATAAAGTGCCCAAATGACCGTGATCTCAACTGGCAGCTGATTGTCGCTTCCACTCGCGGCTCAATCCAGCCAGCCACGGTTAAACTGCGAGTATAAAGCATTCCCTATCACTCTCGCTGTATGAAAATACACTATTTTAATATTATAAATATATTCTTATGACTCCATTCTTTTGTATGATTGACGTTTTAGATGGGTTTATCCCAATTAAAGCAGTCAAACGAACATGATCACGACTGGTTGCTTACTGACACTTCTCTGGACGCTCAACCAGCCAGCCACTGCTGCCTCTCATTCCAAGGAAATCATTATAATTTGTATGGATACTGCCACTAGTTGTGACGATTTTACGATTTATGTTATGTAATAACATTTGTTATGCAATAATGTAAAGCATAAAAATGACTATTAAAACGTGAATTATCCCAATAACAAGAATCTTTCTCAAAGTAATTTCAGCGACAACAGGACAAACTGCAAAGCTTTTTAATAATTATATAAAAGAAAGCCAACTTAAACTCCATTAGGGTTCAATCCCTAACTGATTGGCAGCACCAATGACCCATTGGCAGCTGGCAGTCTGATTCTGGCACGTCACGTGACCTGCCAGTGGTTGGCTGCCTGGCGGCTTGAAGTCCACTGTCAGGAACCATTGATTAATGGCAGATTCATGTTGTTCTCCTTCCACTCTATACGGGAATAATAATAAAAAAATTTATTGTACATCTGTTCATATGACTATTCTTTTACATATTCGATGTTTTATGGAGTGATACGGAACCCGTTCAATTCGGAGCTGAAAATGACTGGCTGCACTGAAGCGGCAGTAACCCACCAGTCAGGATCACGGTCATTTGAACACTTTATTTGTGATAAACCTCCCTAAAATGTCCACAGTTTAAAAGACTAGACTTATAATAATATATTAATAATCATAAAATAATAATAGGTAATTGCAGAGACAGTGGTAGGGAACGCGTTAAACTCGGAGCGCTCTTGCGGCAGGCCGATTGAGCAGCCAGTGCAAGCGGCAATAACCTGCCAGTCCGGATCACGGCCATTTGAACACTTTATTTGTGATAAACCTCCCTAAAATGCCGATCATGTAAAATAACAGACCCATAAGAATGAATTCATAATCATAAAATAAAATATTTCCTTGCAGAGAGAGTGGTAGAGAACATGTTATACTGGCAGCTTCATATAGCGGCTAGCTAGATTAAATGTCAGTAACCCACCAGTCGGGATAACAGATATTTGACCACTTTAATCTGGATAAACCTCCCTAAAACATATAACATATAAAATGATAGATTCATATGAATATAGCCTATACATAATAATAAAATAATTTATTTTCTTGCAACGGGAGTGGTAGAACGCGATAATCTTTAAGTTTAACAGTGACTGGCTGGATGAGCGGCCAGCGAAGCGTCAGTAACCCACCAGTCAGGATCACGGCAATTTGACGGCTTTAATCGGGATAAATCTTCCTTAAACATCAATCATATAAAATAATATATTCACACGAATGCGTTAATAATAATAAAAAAATGAATTAAATTGTAGTGAGAGTCATATGGAACGCGCGTTAAACTCGCAGCTCAATAGCAGCTGGCTAGGACTGAAGAGTAGGCAACCCACCAGTCGGGATCACGATCATTTGACCACTTAATCAGGATAAAACCCCCTAAACCATATATGATCTTAAAGAATAGATTAATGAGAATATATTTATAATAATAATAATAGTAATGCATTTCCTTGCAGCTAGAGTGGTAGAGAACACGTCAAAATTAGAGCTCAATTGCCACTGACTGGACTGAGTGGCCAGAGAAGCGTCAGACCCACCAGTCTGCCAAACTGCCATTTGTCTCCTTTATTCAGGATAAACCTCCCTTATACACCTATGATATTAAAGAGTACATTCATAAGAATACATTAATAATAATAAAACAATTAATTTATTGCGGTAAGAGTCATTAAACTGGCAGCTGGCTGGACGGAAGCGGCAGTAACCCACCAACCGGGATCACAGCCATTAGACTACTAATTAAACCTCTTTAAACCTATATTATATTAAAAATACATTCAAAAGAGCATATTCACAATAATAAAATTGTGCATTTCCTTGCAGCAGGAGTGGTGGGGAACGCATATGCATACTCATAGCTTAAAAAGTCTGACTGGAGGAAACTTATAAGAGGACATGAACGCAAATAATATATTAAATGACTCAAAGTTGTTTACAAAAACAACAAAAAATAAAATCAGAATGATTTCCTTGGAATGAGAGGCAGCAGAGGCTGGCTGGTTGAGCGTCCAACAAAGCGTCAGTAAGCAACCAGCCGTGATCACGTTCATTTGACTGCTTTAGTTGGGGGAAAAAACCTAAAAGGTCAAGAGTCATAAAAATATATTAATAATAAAATAGTGTATTTCCTTGCAGCGAGAGTGATAGGGTAGGCGTTCTACTCGCAGATCTACAGCGGCTGCCTGAAGCTGCCAGCCAGCCACTGGCAGGTCACGTGACCTGCCAGAATCAGACTGGCAGCTGCCCCCAGCCACTGGCAGGTCACATGACCTGCCAGAATCAGACTGGCAGCTGCCACCAGCCACTGGCAGCTGCCAGAATCAGACTGGCAGCTGCCACCAGCCACTGGCAGGTCACATGACCTGTCAGTGGCGGCTCCTGCCAGCCAGTTGAAGATTGAACCCCTACTGGAAAAAACAGACAGCTAGCACTGACGGCCTGCACAGAGTTGACGTTTTCATCCATGAAGTCGGCTCTAAAACGGATTTTCGGAGGAAAAACGACAGGCTCGTCAAACGCAATACAAGTGAACCAGGACGTGGCATTTTTCACCGAACAAAGACCACAAGGAAGAGGAAAACGGAACGGAACGTGGCAAAGTGGACAACCAACGCATCCATTACCAGGGACTAATCCACTGGATAAATACGGTAAGAGATCCAGATGTACTATTTGCCAGTGCACATTTCATTGGGCTAAAGACTGTCCACACAAGAAAACCGAACAAGTAAGAATAACTGAAGATGCAAATATTGAGGAATGTAACATCACATTGTTTACAAAGGCCTCCATGTCAGATGCAGAGATATTCATGACTGAATCATTAGGATCAGCGATTATTGACACTGCATGTACACGTACTGTGTGTGGGGAGAAATGGCTGGAAAACTATATTGATGACCTCACTCAAGATCAAGTGAACCAGTTGATGCAAACAGAAACTCGCAGTTGCAGACCATTTCGATTCGGAGATGGGAATTTGGTATATTCCACAAGAAATGTGAAATTACCAGCTAAAATAGGACTGACAAAAAACAGTCCTAAAACTGAAGCAGAAGTTGTCAAGGCTGACATTCCACTCCTGCTGAGTAAAACGTCACTGAAGAAAGCAGGGACCATTTTGGACATGGAAAAGGACAGTGCAGTGATGTTCAAACAATCTATTCCTCTTGAATTTACTAGTTCTGGACATTACTGTGTCGATATCAGAGACAAAGACACTAAAAAAAATCAAACTGAAGAGGAAGTTCTAACAGTGACAGAAAATATGTCTCCAGATGAGAAACGCAAAGTCCTTCTGAAGCTCCATAAACATTTTGGTCACGCGTCGGCAGACAGGCTACAGAGGCTCATTCACAGTTCAGGAAATAAGGACAAAGAATGTTTTACTATTCTACAACAAATAGTATATGACTGTGAAATATGCCAAAAGTACAAGAGGACAAAGCCAAAGCCTGCTGTGGGGTTGCCCATGGCTTCAGAATATAACGAGACAGTGGCAGTGGATCTACATGAGTTAGAACCAGGTGTATGGTATCTTCACATCATCGACCACTTTACACGTTTCAGCGCCGGAAACATTGTGAAAACAAAGAAGTCATCTGAAATTGTCAACTCCTTCATTCACACTTGGATAAGTGTCCATGGTGCCCCCCAGAAGCTGTACAGTGATAATGGAGGGGAATTCAACAACCAAGAAATCAGAGACATGGCTGAAAACTTTAACATCGAGACAAGAACAACAGCTGGATACAGTCCCTGGAGCAACAGACTACTCGAGAGACATAACCAAACACTCACCGAGATCATCCTGAAGGTCAAACGAGAAAATGGATGTGACTGGCACACTGCCCTTGACTGGGCCCTCATGGCTAAGAACAGTATGTTGAATGTTCATGGCTACAGTCCATACCAATTAGTGTTTGGACAGAATCCTAACCTTCCTTCTGTATTAGTTGATAAATTGCCTGCTCTAGAAGGTACCACTGTGAGTGCTAAAGTGGGAGAACACATTTCTGCTTTACATGCTTCTAGGAAAGCATTCACAGAAGCAGTCTTCTGAGCTGATAAGAAGGGCACTACGTAGGCAGCTTAGGCCCACAGATGACATGTATGTGACAGGAGACAAGGTATATTACAAAAGAGCAGACTGTCCTGAATGGAAGGGACCAGGGGTAGTTATTGGTCAGGATGGAGCTGTTATATTTGTAAGACATGGAGGGACTCTTGTTAGAGTACATCAATCCAGGCTCTGTAAAACAAACACACAGGATCAGGAATCTCAAGATAAGCAAAATGAGCAAGACAACAGCCAGGTACCAAGTGAAAAACGCAGCTTAAACAATGCAGCAGATAGCTCAGATAGTGAAGAAAACACAGACAGTGAACAAGAAAACATCAGCGACAGGGAGGTTAATACAGGAGAAGTGGTTTATCCTAGAATGACACAACCTGAAACAGATCACGGTGTGTGTGGTAATCCTGTCTCTTCTGCTGGTGTAAAGTTAAAAACAGGACAAACTGTAACATTTATGAAACAGAACTGTGGTGGTCTACAGAGAGCCAAGGTTTTATGCAGAGCAGGCAAAGCCTCTGGAAAATATAAAAACTGGTTCAATCTGCAACATATTGAAAATGATGGCAGTGATGGGCAAAAACAGTCAGTGGATATGTCATGTGTTGATAATCTTCACATTGAATCAACTGATAGAGAGGCTGATGTACTCATAACAAAAGATATTTCATTTGATGCAGCCAAACAGGATGAAATGGTGAACTGGTACAAAAACAATGTTTTTGAGGAAGTTGATGATGCAGGTCAAAAGTGTGTCTCTACCAGATGGGTCTGTAGTCTCAAAGAAACTCCGAATGGTATTGTGCCCAAAGCGCGACTCGTAGCCAGAGGTTTTGAAGAGCTTAATATTCACGAGCTGCAGAAAGATTCTCCAACCTGTGCTTCTGACTCTCTTAGGCTGTTATTAGCTGTAATCTGTCAAAATAAGTGGCAAGTCCATTCTATGGACATCAAGTCTGCTTTCTTGCAGGGCATGCAGTTGTCCAGAGAAATCTATGTCCGGCCCCCTCCTGAAGCAGGAAAAGAAAATGTTCTATGGAAACTAAACAAGTGTGTTTACGGCCTTGCAGATGCATCATTGTATTGGTACAACAAAGTGAAAGAAATCATGCTGAGTACAGGTGGTAAAATGTCTAAAGTAGATCCAGCAGTATTCTATTGGTTGGATGAACAGTGTAAGGTTACTGGAGTACTCGCATGTCATGTTGATGATTTTCTTTGGGCAGGCTCACAAAACTTCTCAACAGATGTGATACCTACACTAAAGTCTGTGTTACATGTTGGACGTGAGGAACATGAACATTTCTGCTATGTGGGAATGGATTTTGTTACTATTAATGGTGTAGTCCATGTACATCAGCATAGTTACATTGAAAACCTACAGCCTATTCGACTGCAAGTAGCACGTGCTGTGCAGAGGGATGCCTCTCTTAATGAGACTGAAAAAGAGCAGCTTAGGTCAAAAATAGGACAAATACTGTGGGTTGCAAAACAAACCAGACCAGACATTATGTTTGATGTATGCAGTTTAGCATCAAATATAAAGTATGCTACAGTCCAGTCTATTCACGAGACAAATAAGGTCATTAGAAAGCTTAAATCTGAAAATGTGACACTCAGGTTTCAACATTTGGGAAACAGTGATGCTCTAAACTTTGTTGTTTTCAGTGATGCTTCCCTTGGAAATCTCCCTGATGGGGGCACACAGGGGGGGACATTGATTGGTCTCATGGGAGAAAGAGGGACGTTTTCTTCTCTCTGTTGGCAATCTAAGAAAATTAGACATGTGGCGAGGAGTACTCTGGCAGGGGAAACTCTTGCCCTGTCAGATATAATAGATAATGCCATTTTTCTGACTACTCTCTCTTCTGAACTTTCTACTGGAAATGCTGAGCTGAATACTCCTCCGTTGATCTGTGTGACAGACAACCACTCTCTTTTTGATATCCTTAAGTCAGCAAAACAGGTCTCTGAGAAACGTCTTCGACTGAAAATAAGCAGCATAAAGGAGCTCATACAGAGTAAAAAGATCAAGAAGGTACTATGGTCGGACACAAAAACTGGTTGCAGACTGTCTTACAAAAAAAGGAGCGTCAGCCCTGATGTTATAGAAAGTACTCGATGAAGGACTATGGTGCTATTGAAAGCACTTAGTCAAGGACTGGGGACACTTGTTAAAAAAAAAACGATACTGTCACTGGATATACAAACAATTTTTTTTGTAAAACTACTATTTTGCGTTTTGTATGTTTTTATTTAGATTTCTTTGTTTAAGTATAGGGAGCTTGTTAACATGTTAGTTCCTCCATCCTCTGATGTTCATAGGAAGAGGGTTCTTCGGGTTGAAAATAAGGTCGTGCAGCACCGGTAAAAGGTGAGAGAGCTGGGGAAAAAGTGGGAGTATGTGAAGGAACGTTGTTGTTGATGTAGAGCGGGAGGAGGGAAGGAATAAATTGCGGTTAACTGAGGGTAAACGTAGTGTTGATTATTTATCACTGTCACCACATCACGCGAACTGTAGGAGCGCCGCCCCTTTTGGGCAAACGGAAATTGGGCGCGTCTGCTCCGTTCTTTTGGGCGCGCAGACGGAAGAAGGCGGAGGCAGGCGGGGCGAGAGCGACGCTGTGTGGGCGGCGTGATTCAATCATCTTTCCACATTCTCCTGTTCCCGTCACACAGCTCCATAGAGGAACATTTCCACAGGACCACATCAGAATTTCAGGTACAGCCCCACACTAAACATGATATGGGAGAGTTATAGAATTACCTTGAGTTTTTCTGGGTCAATTCCTGACGTGTGAGCGACCGCTTCCCAGCCACAGCCCACAGCCGGGAGCCTTAGGACGTGATAATATACTACATATGATTATGATAGAACCAAACCGCCAAGAATAGCCGCTGCGTTGATTCGATACACACTTGATAATAAGCAGACAGCAATAAAAGCACTTTATAAAAAACCATTTGAAAAAGCCTCACCATGGTTAATAACTGGCTGTAAACAAAATAATGAGTTCTTCCTTCACGTCACTGTAATTAAACGATATTATTGAGTAATTAGCCTCACATGGGAGCCCTGCACATTGACATTAACCATCCTTTTATCTAGTATGAATCAATGACATATTAAGCGAATTAATTGCACTTATGTTGCTTTCTGTAACTGGTTGTATATCATAAAAACGTTAAATTTTTAGAATGCGTCAGTGCGATCCATAATAGCAAGTTTCAGCATCAATCACAAACGTATACCCAAGTAAGTTCTTACTACGTAATGTAACATTTAATTACATATCTCCATATAAACAATGAGACCAGTCCGATTTGAAACAAGAGCCTTTAACGGTTCATGAAAACATTAAGGCAATTAATTAAAATGGAAGCAATGTTTATGTATGAAGTGAGTTGATACATTTATGCATTTGATACATTGTGATTTTACAACTGTTACAAGATGTTAAAGAATAATAAAACACTCTCTCTCCATGAACTCCTAATACCTCGGGGAGGTAATTAAACATATAAGCGGTTTAATTACAAATGACAATTAAAAAAAAAAATAACAACACTATGTGCATGCATATTAACAAGGTGTCAAAGATACAATGTATAAACTAATAGCTTGCAAATGATTTATAAGCGAGTTGTTAGCGCATGCATACTTATAAAGTGTTAGAACTAATATTATGTATTTTAGACAATCAGGTCTATCTTTTCTGACATTTTCAAGTTAAAGTGACAACATGGTTTGGGATTTAGAGAGGATTTATTCTTCCAGTTTTAACAGCGAGCCAGAAAAACCTGATGTGCAACATAACCTCACCTGGCATTTCGTCTATGGCAAGCCGTTTTGACGTTTATTCATTCTCAGGATATGAATTCTTGATATCAACAATTAATTTTTTACTAGTAAATATGTTAATTCTTGATATCAACAATGACATCAGAAATGATCAGCAATTGAATTTCAACTAGTTAAATATCGGCATTCAAAATCAATTGTTGATATCAAGTTGTTTTAATGTTAATTATTGATATCCGTAAATGTATTTCAACATGTTACATTTGTTATTTCCGATATCTGAAAAAAGGCATCTGACATCAATATAATTTCTGATATCTAAAATGGCTTTCTTACTGGTAACAATCAGAAATTAACATTGTCACTAGTGACGATTTAATTATTGATATCAAAAATGAACATTTTTACTAGAAGCAATTCAATTGCTGATATCAAGAATAGACGTCTGTAACGGTAACAATGTGATTACTGATATCAAAAATAAAGTAAGAATTGTATTTCTGATATGTGAAAATGTAATTTATAGGGCATCTTCGCCAACCCAGCTTACTATAAATGTAATCCAATCGAATAATTATTGCGTTTTGGTGTTTACCTAGTTAGTTTGGATAATGATGTTTTATTCCTGTTAATGGTCTAGCGTAATGAGTTAATGTCAGCCGGAGGTCTATAAAGTTAAGTGGGGCTCAGCCCCAGACGGCCCAGGCCCAGTTTAAACCTGGTCTAAGTAGAAGACTGCTACCGCCCCGTGTGCAGACTGATGCTGGTCAAATAACACGCGCCTTCGGTCTTGTAGTATGAACGGACCTCTGCAATCTGATGGAATCTACACAGCTCCCGCGCTATCCCTCCATCGGAAATGGAATGACTTCGGTCTGTACGTGTCGGAGATGTTGGAGAACGCAGGCTTGAACCGCAAGTGGAACGTCAGTTATGACGTGGATCGTTTTCATTTAAAACAAACAGCGCACCAGGTTAACTGTCGGGTTTACAGCCTACGGGGGCGGGACGCATTCACACTAAACACTCACCGTGTGCGCACATTCTGAGAGGGTCAGTCGCGGACCTATCGGTGGTGTATTAGGCTATAGTGACCAAAGAGCAGCGCTCCGTAGGTTTAGCCAACGAGGGGGGATGTCAAACACTGAGCGATCTGCGCCTCACTGACGCTTGATGAGATTATTACCCCTTCGTTTACGAAAAATTGGTAGCGACCGACGAAGGCGTTGTTTCGGCTACTCGATGGCTCATCGAGGCAATTGGTCGGGGCCTAAAAATATGCGAAAATCGATACCAGCAATACGCAAGACCATTAATTCTTGATATCAACAATTGATTTTGAATGGCAGCCTATGATGATATTTAACTAGTGAAAATGGAATTGTTGATATCAAGAATTCATAACCTGTGAGGGAATAAATGTTAAATCGGCTTGCCATATTTGGTCCTGAACTCACCTCCGCTTCAGCGGACAGGGTTTCCTCGCTCGCAGATACCCTGCTGCACCTCCTCCCATCAGACTCTAGGAACAAACCACACACTGTGTTCAGAAGCGCTCCGCTCAGCTGTTAACAGCCAGACTCACAGTAATGACTCACTTCTGCTTCCAGCTGCGCTTGCTCGGCAACCCTGCGGCCTTGCTGCTCATCTTGCTATGCTAAGCTAAGCTAAGCTAACACGACACACTGACGATCACAACAACCTACAAGAGCCGCGCCTTTGTTATACTTACACCGACCGATCCGTTAAATGCTCTGTTAACGTTACATGGAATTACATACAAACAAATCACACAAATATCTCTGTTTTCGGGCGTAAACCACAGACTGTATAAAAACACGTGTACACGAATCTGCTCGTCCTCTTTCAAATTCTCCCGCGCGGGGTGGAGCTAAACCAACGACTTCCGGTGTGTTAAACACGTGTCTCCCTCTGGACGACTTTTCAGACTAGCCTAGCAACTTTTTCTTCCAAAAGCACCTAGCAACACATTTAGCCATTTTTAAAATTAATTTGGCAACTTTTAGCAACTTTTGATAAGTGACTCAAACAATAAAAAGGCACAATTTACCATTTAAATTACACAAAAAGAGAAAATCCAGAGATGCTTAGCAGTACACACATCACAGGAATTAAGTTAGTGCTAGTTGCAATGGTTATTTCATAATTTCATCATTGAATACTGTTATTGTTCATTTATGAGACACTTTGTTAGAAGGCTTGTAATCTGCGTTAGTACTACCTCATCAACAATCGCAGGTTGTTTTTCGCCACCTTTTCCATTTTTCTACATATTGTTCTCACAGTGTACTAACATTATCCGCTGTAACCCGAAAGTGCAGGTAAATACAGAACCTGTGGGAAAATCAATGCAGAAAATGCCTCCATATTAGCAGTAGACTGTGCACTATTCGTATAGAGTGTAGCACACTAACTAGCTACCAGTACACCGCTTAAAAGTGTAATTGTTCACAATGTGTAGGTTTACTAGGTTACTAGCGAATAATAATAACAACAATAATAAAAACTTAAATTGTAATCGTTCAAAAATGTGTAAGCTTTGATAAGTCAGTGCATTTAACAATTATATTTTACTATTATATTATCAAAAATTTATATTACTATGAACCAATAACAAATATATAGCAAACATATATTAGAAACTTTACAGCGAGATGGTCAAATATCACTCCAGTTACAAGTGAAAGCTGTAAAAGACACATTTTATTGAGACAGAAGTAGGACTACTGCGTTAAAGGCTTAAGTACCATTACCTAAATGAAAAACTGATATACACACACCATCAAATATGCTTTAAACCAGCAACACCCCACCGCAACGCTATGCTTGTTAAGTTCACTGCTTTAGCAAGACGAGCAGAAATCAGGCTTGGGAAACATCCGTGTTGAGATTGACACGTCAAACAATGTGCAACTGATTTGAAAGCACCGGGGGTTTTATATTACTTTAGAGCAGCACTTAGCATGAACATACAACACAACAATGTTTTCTGCACTTAAAAGATATTTTTTGAAGTTTATTTCCATAAAATCTGCCCCCCTCCCTTCATCTTTATACAAATAAATCTCGCATACCACCTGGCTTTACTAAAAACAATTTCATACATTCCAGATCTCCACAACTTAATCATCATCATAATATTAAAGCGATAAAGTAACAAAAACAGGTGTTTTAAATGTCATTTTTGGACGAACGTTGCGAACACTTCACTAACGGTCATTCTGAAAGATAATAAAGGACTGAAACATACTTATTTTTTATTTAGAAATGACGACTTCCACAATTCTAGAATAATTGACTCTTTATATGAATAGGTCTCTGGCTGATCTGTGCAAGGCTGTTGAGAAGTCAAGCCTCCCGTCCTCTAGAGGTCAGCACTGAAGCCTTTAAGCTTCTCCCACCACTTAAAGAATGAGCATTCACTATTTCAAAGTGAACTTAAACCCTCCTAACCCTGCCACCGAGTAAACTGCAGACGCTTGCTGTAAAGTGAGTGAAAGGTTCAGGCTTATATGGCGGCAAACACACGAGTGAAAAAGCACAGTCGTTTGATTCGAGGCATAGCACTGCAAGTACAGATGAAGCGGGACGCTAGAAAGTCTGATCGTCTTTGCAGGACTCTGTCCAGTGGCCGAAGACCTCACAGATGTCGCAGTACGGTCGTTGGTCGCTGGTGCTGCCGTGGTAGCTGGTGTGTGGCAGCGAGTCCAGCATCTGGTCCTGGGTGGGACAGTCCTCGGTGTCGTGCAGGTCGAAGCCTGCTTTTTAAGCGTCGGCTCGGCGTGACTAGGTGTAGAAGACTAGGGTGTGAGACTTTGTGTAACAAACTTAATAAAACCGTTTTTAATTCAACATACTTGTGCACAACTAAATGTTATTCTCTTTTTACACATTTTGCATATCAACATAAAACTAGACGAAAAAGTTCGTCAAGAAGACAAACTCTAGGTTGGCTTGAGAACGCCTAGCCTGAAAGTTTAAAGTAGTTGTAAAAGCCTGAAGTTTGAAACTTTTGATAGATGTTGATAACATGTTTCTAGCATGATTAGCATGTTCCTAGCTGTTTTGTTAACATTTTTTAGCATGATTAACAAGTTACTAGCATTTTGATAGCATGATTAGCAAGTAACTATCATATTACTAACATGACTAACAAGTTACTAGCATGTTGCTAGCATGATTAGCAAGTTACTAAATTTTTTCTAGCATGATTAGCATGTTACTAGCATGATTAACATGTTACTAACATGTTTATAGCATGATTAACAAGTTAATAACATGTCCCTAACATGTTTCTAGTATGATTAGCATGTTGTTAGCATGATTAGCATGCTATTAGCATGTTTTAGCATGATTAGCGTGTTACTAGCATTTTTCTAGCATGATTACATGTTACTAGCATGATTAACAAGTTACTAACATGTCGCTAACATGTTATAGATGATTACAAGTTAATAACATGTCACTAACATGTTTCTAGTATGATTAGCATGTTGCCAGTATGACTAGCAAGTGACTAGCATGTTTCTAGTCTGATTAGTGTTACTAGCATGATTAGCAAGTTGCTAGCAATGTTGTTACATTTTTCCTAGCATGATAACCTGTTACTATCCTTTTAGCATGATTCTCAGTAACTAATTTTTTCTAGCATGATTCAGCATTTACGAGCACATTAACAAGTTATAACGTTGCTAAGGCATGTTTATAGCATGATTAACAAGGTAATAACATGTCCCACATGTTTCTAGTATGATTACATGTTGTTATCATGATTAGCATTCTACTCATGTTGGCCACATGATATAACAAGTGACTAGCATTGTTTCTAGCATGATTGAGCATGTATTAGCATGAGGAACAGTTCCTAACATGTTGCTAACATGTATAGCATTATTAACCAGTTAATAACATTCCTATACATTTTTTTCTAGTATGATTAGCCTTGTTGCCGTATGACAGCATGACTAGCATTTTTCTAGTCTGCATTATTTAAGTTTTGCTAGCATGATTAGCAAGTTGCTAGCATGTTGTTAACATGATTCTAGCATGATTAACATGTTACTAGCCTGTTGCCAGCATGATTAGCCCGTAACTAAATTTTTTCTAGCAGATAGATGTTACTATCACTATTAACAAGTTAACTAACATGTCGCTAACTTTATAGCTGATTAACAGTTAATAACATGTTACTAACATTTTCTAGTATGATTAGCATGTTGTTAGCATGATTAGCATGCTACTAGCATGTTGCTAGCATGATTAACAAGTAACTAACATGTTTCTAGCATGACTAGCATGTTACTAGCATGTTGCTAACATGATTAACAAGTTACTACTAAAAATAACATGTCAAACCTGTTTCTAGTGATTACATGTGCGAGCATATTACATGCTACTCTAGCATTTTCATCCGATTAAAAAGGAATAACAATGTTGCTAGCATGATTAGCAAGTGACTAGCATGTTTGTAGCAATTTCTAGGGGGTTTCTTTTTAAGCGTGGGCTCGGCATGACTAGGGTGTGAGACTTTGTGTAACAAACTTAATAAAAAAATATTTAAAATTTTTTTTAATTCAACATACCTGTGCAAAACAATCTTCTTCTGTTTTTACACATTTTGGCTGAAATAATCGATCTGATTCTAAACAATAGAGGAATTAAGGAAAATCCTCTTCTATATTTTTATGTACACAGAATGACATTTTTATAGTTGGAGGAACTAAAAGTCATCGCCAAGTCTACAAAATGTGTGCGTACCCAAAGTCAAATAATAAAACCAGTAAAGCTACGTTTGAAGATGAGATGAAAACACATGAGTTCTTGTGATGGTATGCTGAGAAAGCAGAGCCACACACCTGCTGTGAGCGTCCGTCTCGGCTGCACCGTTCCCATTGAGCGCTGCTTCAGACATCGTCTCCAGTTTAGATGTCAAGTCTTCGTTCTTCCGCCGCAGATCCACAATAACCGAGTTCAGGAATTCAACCTGTGCCAAAGAAAGAAGTTAATCAGCAAAAGTGTGTTAAATGGCCAATTCACGATTTATTAATCCCATAAACCTGCAGAAACCATGTCCTGTTGCTCTGAGGCCGTATATCTGAAGTCAAATGCCTATATACGCAAAAAATAAAGTTCATAAAAAGAAAGAAAATGCCTAAAAGACTTTATTATTGAACAGAAGCTGCTTTTTACGGCAGGTTTTACACTGGCTGCTTAAGCGAGGCTCAGTCTGCACTGGTCTGATGTTGTAGGTCATGGACAAAAATACACATAACAGAAAACTGTCCTTTGCATACCTGCCCCTCTGCATTCTCCTTTGCCTCCTTCCATGTTTTTAAAGCAGAATCATCTGGTTGGTACGCAAAACACACGATTAAACACATGAATATAAAGCAAGGTTTGATCCCAAGTCCAGCAAAAATGCAATAGCAGAACTACAGTCTGGAAGAATTGAAATGCAATGCAATGAAAACAAAATCTACAGTCTTGGAATTCCTCTATATAATTCTTCTTTTACATTACATTAACATCTTTCATATATGTGCATTGCACCCGGTGTCATTTACTGTTAACTGGAGCAGACTCGTGCTGTAAGGGTCACCTGTGCCGCTGATCGGAGCGTCAGCTAAACTCTCCAGACCCTTCACTCGCTCCTGCAGCTGAGTGTTCTCACTCCTGTGGAGTTTCAGACTGGACTGCAGACCTGCTATCTGCTCGCAAGAACCATGAACAACACTGAGCAAAACTGACCTTTGCACACACACGGAGCTTTTGCACACCACACACACACACACACACACACACACACACACACACAGCACAGACACAGACACACACACTCTCTCACATACACACACACACAGCACCACACACAGAGGACACACCACACCCACACACAAGACGCCTACCCAAACAGACAAGATACACCACCACTCTCACACACACAAGACACACACCCACACACGAGACCAAAACACACTAGACGAACACACACACTAATGTTACACCCACCCACAACAGAGACACAGACCCAACTCTAATTCCAAATCAGTTGTTACCGCGTTCTCAGAGAGCTCAATTCTGTGTCCTTTTGAGATCACGGCACTCGTGTTCGGAGAGAGCTGACGAGCTGCGTCTCCTTCCTTGATTCAACACCTCTGCACGTGCTTCTGCGCAGAAGAAGACAGGGGGGGGGACGGTAGACGTGTGTTTCTACTTCATCATGCAGGGTCAGATCTCACATTAAATACAACAAAGCAAATACTTTACCATGGTAGTCAAAACTTGCATTAGAATTTCCTGTGGTTTGCTCACCTCCTTGCACTGTCTCAGTTGACTATTGAGACTGTCACATCCTTTTTGAACTGCATTAGGAGGGAACAATTTAATATTCATGCAAATTTTGCATTGTATGTTCCCCCCAGCTTTTGAAGGTGGTCATGAACTGCTTTTTTTAATGATTGTTACTGTTCCCTAAACCTAATGTGTCATAGAATAAAGTGTCTTGCATAATTCAGAAAGTAAATAGATATTTCGTACGTTTGGACCCTCATTCAGAACACTGAATAGGCGGGTTGGGGCAGAGGGCCCAGACTCGAAGTAAAGCCCACTGCTGGATTGGCCTACTAGCGCGTGTATTTGATGACAGCCTGCCATCTTCAGAGTACTGGTAACGATTCTGGGATTTACGATATTAAAAAAGGCAGAGCAAAACGCCCTATCTGTAATACCAGCAACAAAGCTAATAGTGAGCAGTTCATAAAAATCGTTTTCACGTATGCGGTCTTGGATCTCATTAAAAAAGAAGGCGATGCAAAGACTTTTTCCACAGCTTGACTCTGAACATCGTCTTTGGAGCATCTTTATCATTTGGTTTCTGCGTAGACCTGCTTTTGCCTCTCTCGCTATTTACACTACATGCACGAATCGGTAGGCGGGGCTAAACAGGCAGCGATGTATAATTGGTGGAGGAGCTTGTAAACAGGCAGTGATGTAGAATTGGTGGGCGGAGCTAAACAGGCAGCGCCTTATAATCGGTGGGCGGAGATAAACAGGCAGTGATGTAGAATCGGTGGTTGGGGCTAAACAGGCAGTGATGTAGATTCGGTGGGCGGAGCTAAACAGGCAGTGCTAAACAGGCAGCGCTGTATAATCGGTGGGCAGGACTAAACGGGCAGTGAAGCAGAATCGGTGGGCGGAGCTAAACAGGCAGCGCTGTAGAATCGGTGGGCGGAGCTAAACAGGCAGCACTAAACAGGCAGCGCTGTATAATCTGTGGGCGGAGCTAAACAGGCACCACAGGGATGTCTAGAATGCGGGGCAGAGTTAAACAGGCAGCGCCTGTAGAATCGGGTGGGCGGAGATAAACAGGCAGCCTTATCAGGTGGGCGGAAGATAATCAGGGCAGCGTCTGTAGAATCGGTGGGCGGAGGGTAAGGCACCTTATAATCGGTGGGCGGAGCTCACCAGGCAGCGCTAAACCAGGCAGCGTCGTAGAATGGTGGGCGAGCTAACAGGCAGCGCGTAGACGGTGGGCGGAGATAAACCAGTCACACTGTAGAACGGTGGCCAGAAGGAAAACGGCAGTGTTAAAGCGGGGGTGGAGCTAAAAAGTCGCACCTGTAGAAGCGGGGGTGGGACTCTAAAACAGGCGTGAACGCGAATCGGTAGGCGGAGCAAACAGGCCGCGCCGTAGATCGCGTGGCAGCGCGAACAGGCAGGCTTATAACGGTGGTGGAGCTAAGACCAGTCAGCACTGTAGAATCGGTGTGGGGACTAACGGCAGACGACTTATAATGCGGGGGTGGATTGGCTAAACAGTAAGCAATGTAGAACGTGGGGGGGGACTAAACAGGCCGTGAAAGCAGAATCGGTGGGCGGAAGCTAAACAGGCCAGCACTGTGAAATCGGTGGGCCGAGCTACGAAAACAGCGTTGCCTCTAATCGGTGAGGTGGCAGCTAACACCGTCATGAACTGTTAGAATACGGTGGGTGGACCTCTAAACAGGCAGTTGAGAAGAATTCTGTGTGGGCGGAGCCGACCAGGCAGCGCTGTAGAATCGGGGCAGTAGCTAAAGGACAGTGCCTGATAACATCGGTGGGTGGAGTAAACAGTCCGCACTTAGGAATCGGGGGGCGGAGTAAAAGGCATGCACCTTCTAATCGTGTTGGGCGAGCTAAACAGGCCGTGAATGCCGATCGGGGGGCGGTCTGACCTCCAACAGGCAGCTTTGTAGAATCGGTGGGCAGAGCTAAACAGGCAGTGCCTTATAATCGGTGGGTGGAGCTAAACAGTCAGCACTGTAGAATCGGTGGGCAGAGCTAAACAGGCAGAGATGTAGAATCGGTGGGGGGAGCTAAACAGACAGCGATGTAGAATCTGTGGGGGGAGCTAAACAGACAGCGCCTATCATCGGTGGGCGGAGATAAAACAGGCAAACGCTGTAGAAGTTGTGGCGGAGAGCCTAAAACAGGCAGCGCTAACACAGGCAGGCTGTCTAAACGGTGGGGAGGAAGAAGAAACAGGCCGTGATGTAGACGGGGGCAGGGGTCTAAACAGGGGACAGTGATTGTCGAATCGGTGGGCGGGGGCTAAAACAGCCAGTCCGTGAGGGTAAGAATCGGTGGGCGGGGCTACTAGCTAAACAGGCCGCGCTGATAACGGTGGGCGGCAGCTAAAAGGCAGTGAGAGCAGAGAATCGTGGTGGGCGGGGTAAAAAGGCCACAGGAGTAGGAATCGTGGGGGGGGTAAACAAGTGCAAGTGAGTAGAACGGTGGTGCGGGGCCTAACAGGCGGCGTTGTAGAATCGGGGGGGGAGCTCTAAACAGAATGCTGTAGAATCGGTGGTGGGGCTCAAGGCAGTGATGTAGGAAGAGGCGATCTTCGCGGAGGTGGTAGTTGTAGCAACATATTAGTCATAACAAAGTTAGTTTTTGACATTCCAACTGTGTTCCTGGCAGATGGCTTGCACGAAAAGCTGGGTTTAGACTAAAAAAAAGGAAGGAAAGTGTTTGATGGTTCTGAAACTTACAGGTATTTTAGAGTACTCTTATAGTTCAAAAAGCTTAAAGGACTATGATGTCTCAGTTCAGACCCTTTAAAAAATCCAGCCCAGAAACTCAGTACACGCAGCCATCATACCTCGCATTTCTCATCGTTTATAAATCTCGAATTATGAAAACCATTTTTTTTTTGTGTAATAAAGACTGACATGGAAAAACTCCACAGTTCGGTCTTGACAAGGAGAAAATCACGAAGTAAGACTAATGTAATAGTAGTCTTAATCGAGCGGAAAAGAAAAGCCCAAGACAGCAGTATGTAAACAAAACATTAATATCACATAGTTTCTTTCTGATACCGAAATATCATACAACGTTATATATACAGCCTATACCGTTCCGCAGAGAGTCTGAAAGTCTGGTTATTTCCGATGATCGGCACTATGTTGTTCCGGAGGAGGAGGAGAAGAGAGACTGCTGAAGAGCTGTGTTCTCCTTCTCTGATTCACTCGTGAAAGTGCTTTCCCTGCGCAGAAGACAGACTGTAAGACGTGTGCTTCAGCTTTCGTTCATTTGGGGTTAGTCGAAACGATGCAATAAACCCCATAACAAACTCTGCCGTTGCTTACCTCAGTTCCATCTCCTTCAGCTGATCATTGAGGCGGTCACACTCCTTTTTGAGCTGCATTGAGAGCGAATCAAATTTAGGGCTTTCGCTTCTCAAATGAACATTAATCATCACAGCATTGTATTTAAAGCATAAAATGTTTACATAAAACACACTGCACATTTCATTCATTTTTTAGCATTCAAAAATGACTGATTTAAAATATAAAAATGACTTCAGACACTGAATACTTCAGTCAGACAAACTTCCAGATGCAAACTAATATATCTATTAAATCGCACATATCATTCGTTTAACGTACGTTTAGCAGAACGTTGCCGTCTTTGTGGCTGCTGGCGAGCTCCACGGTTAGCTTTTCCTTCTCGTGTTTCAGAGCCTCCACTGCCTGGGCTTTTTCAGCCACTGCTTGTTTCAGCTCCTCACTGAAACACACAACCAGCATTTCTTCAAACTACACTCAGACAGAGGAAAAGCAAAATCACAATTTGTACTTGACTTGTTCTTGAAACATTCATAAATAAAAGCAGCAATTCTCAACAATTCTCTAACCTGTGCTAAAAAGCATGTAAATGATGTAATTGAATGTACGGTCTCACTACTCAAAATCATGATTGTCATCTATTAATTAGTTATATGCAAACAGGAATCATGCTGTACTACAGGTATGGTGACAGCGATTTACTGTAGACCATGTGGCCATTATATAGTATCAAAAAGACACACACACACACAGACAAATACACTAACAAACACACACACACACACACACACACACACACACACACACACACTCACACACAAACACAGAACACACAAACACAGAACACACACACACACAAACACACACACACACACACACACACACACACACTCACACACACACACACAAACACACACAGACAAACACACACACACACACACACACCATCCACACAGACAACACACACACCCCCAGACACACACAACGACACACAACACAGGCACCACAGACAACAACACACACACAACACACAGACAAAACACACACAAAACACACACACCGTCACAACGCCAGACAACAACACCACACCACAGACAAACACACTCACCACGTCCAGACACACAACACACAACACCAGACAAAACAACACAACGGCGTCAAAGACAAACAACAATCCAACACTCACAACACTCACAGACAAACACACTCACATCGCAAGACAAACACAACTCACACGCACAGACAAACCACTCACACGCACAGACAAACACAAAAGCACACAACCCAGACAAACACACTCACACGCACACAGACAAACACTCACAGACAAACACACTCACACGCACACAGACAAACACTCACAGACAAACACACTCACACGCACACAGACAAACACTCACAGACAAACACACTCACACGCACACAGACAAACACTCACAGACAAACACACTCACACGCACAGACAAACACACTCACACGCACACAGACACACACACTCACACTCACCAACACACACACACACAAAGCTCACACCGCACAGACAAACACACTCACACGCACACAGACAAACACTCACAGACAAACACACTCACACGCACACACACACACAAACACACCCACCCACACACACACACACACTCACAACCACATAGCACACACACTCACACCTCACAAAACACACACACACACAAGAACTTCACCCACAGACAAACCCCTCCCACCACCAAATAACACCCACATCACAGACAAACACACTCACTACCGCAACACATACCAAACACACACACACACGCAACGACAACACCCTCCAGAGACGGCACACAGCAAACAAACATCACGACTCACGGATCAGACAAACACTCACATACAACACACTGCACACTCACATATACAAAACAGACCCACAGCCAACACACCCACCACATCAAACACCCTCCAGATCAACACGCACATCAAACACACTTCACACTCACAAACACACACACACACCCACAAAACTCTACTCAGAAACGCACGACAAGACAAACCACTCACGACAAACACTCTCACTAGAGAGGATATAACGCACAGACAAACCACGTCACAGACAACACACCTCACAACAACACACTCATACAAACACACTCACCAGCAACAACACCTCCACAACGCATACACACTTCGCTCACACCACAGACAAACACACTCACACTCGACAGACAAACACACTCACAACAAATCACACTCACACTCTTCACAGACAAACACACTCACACCCACAGACAACACACGCACAACTCACAGACAAACACACTCCACGCCACAAGACACACTCACATACAAACCAACAGCTCAAGCCAAAACACAACACACAACACACCCGACAAACACTCACATACCAACACACTCACATACAAACACAACCTCACACGCACAGACAAACACCACACTCCACATACAAACACACTCAGCAACACACACTCACAGACAAACACAAACACTCACGCCGCACAGACAAACCACTCACAGACAAACACACTTCACAACGCACACACATACACACTCACAGACAACACACTCACACACACACACTAACACACACACACCAACACCAACACACACACACACACACAACCCAAACTCACAGGACAACACACGCAACTCACATGACACAAACCCTCACAGACAACACCACAACCACTCACAACCACATACAAACCCTCACATACAAACACATACTCCTAAACTCAAAGACAAACACACTCACAACGCACATACAAACCCACACTCACAGACAACTACACTCACACTCACAGACAATCACACTCACAGACAAACACATCCAACGGCCAACAAACACAACTCCCAAACTCACAACAAACCCACTCACACTCACATAACCAACACACTTCAACAGACAAACAACAACTCACAACGCACAGACAACCACAACTCCCATCCACAGACAAACACACTCACACGCTCACATCAAACACCCTCACACGGACACAGACCAAAACCACTCCACACGCCAGAAAAAAACAACACTCCACGCACATACAAACACACACGCACTCACACTCAACCGACAAACACACTCTCACACGCACAGACACAGACACACAGACACACAATCACACAATCACACACTCACACACTCACACACACAAACACACTCTCACACACAAACAAACACACACACACAAGACCAAACACACTCACCACGCACAGCCAAACACACTCACACGCATAGACAAACACAACCTCACACGCACAGACAAACCAAAACTCATCCACGCCAAGACAAAACACACTTCACACTCACAGACAAACCACACCCACAAACACCACCACCCCACCCCACTCACACGCACAGAGACAAACAACACTCCCACGCACACAGACAACACTCACCGACAAACGACAACTCACAGGCACACAGACGAAAACACTCACCTCAAGACAAACACAACCTCACACTCACAGACCCAATACAAACACACTCCACGCCACAGACAAACACACCCCACACACGACAAACACACACCTCACCCACGCACAGGACAAAAGGAAAACCACTCACAAACACACAACACACAAAACACCACTCACCACACTCACAGAAAAGCACACTAACATCACACGCACACAAGACAAACAAACTCACAGACAAACAATCACCACACCCACACGACAAAAACACACTCCACCGCACAGACAAACACAACTCACAGGCACAAAACAACAAAGACTCACAGAACACACAACCACAAGACAAAAAAAAGAACACAATCACACGCAGACAAACCCCACTCACAGACAAACAACTCACACTGACACACAGACCAACCAACTCACCTCACAAACACACCACCGACAAACCCACTCACAAACACTCACAGACAAACACCTACACCACAGACAAACACACGCACACGATTCACAGACAAAAAACACACTCGACCACGCCCAGACATTCAACACACTCCAGACAAAACCAACATCATCAGCACACACACACACAGCACACATCCAACACACACAGCACACAGCCAACACACACACAGCACACACACACAGCACAAAGTAAACAACACTCGAACACGCACATACAACCACTCACAGAAAAACACACTTCCACAACCGCACAACGACCACACACTCACAACGACAAAAAAAACACATCTTCACACTGATGTCACCAGACAACACCCGTCACACTCACAGACAAAACCCACTCACAGACAAACACACTCCCACGCACATACAAAACACCACTACAACGCCACTCAACGTGGGACCACAGACAAACACACTCACACGCCCAGACCACCAACGACCAACACTCACAGACAAACACACTCACAAGACCAACACACACCACACACCAAGACAACAACACAGTCACACGGCATACAGACACAGGCACACTCAAGACAACACACTGATTCAACTCTACTGACAAAACACAAAAGACTCACCGCCAGACAACACACGCACAGACAAACACACCACACACACAGACACAAAACACGCTCAACACCACAGACAAACACCTCACACATCAACAATACAAACAAAAAAACACTCACAGACAAAACACACTAACACTCAAAAGACTCACATACAACAACACACACTCCAGTGACAACCATACCAACTAACGCCGCCTTTTCAAACTCACATAACACAACACACCCAGACAAACACGACTCCCACTCATACAGACAAAAAACACATCACATACAAACCCACCTCCACACACACATACAAACACAACTCACATACAAACACAACACTCATCCATCAAACACACTCACCTCTCACAGACAAACACATCTCCACACGCAACAGACAATACACACGCACAATACAACAACCAACACTCACCCACCAGAACAAACACACCTCACACTCACATACAACACACTCAACAGACAAACTCACAAACTCACTAACAAAACAACACTCCCACTCCACATACAAACACACTTCACAGCACATACAAACGACACTTCACATACCAACTTACACTCCCACTGACATACAAACACACTCACTACTGCCAGCAACACACTCCACATCCCCACACATACAAACAACAGCTATCAACACACACATACAAACACACCTTCAACGATACTGACACATACAAAACACACTCACACTCACATACAAACACACAGTCACTCACACACTACATACAACCACACTAGCCCATACCAACACCCACACACAACACATGACAAACACACTCAACAACTCACATACAAACCGACACTCACATACAAACCACACTGGTACGCAACCTCACATACAAATAGACACACTCACACGCACAGGACAAACACCGCACATACAGAACCACTCACAGGCACACATACCAAACACTCTTCACGAAACACACATACAAACCCACTCACACCATTCACACAGACAAAGGCACACAGATCACCTGACCAAAAGCACACTCACACTCACATTACAAACACACACACACGAACACAGACAAACAACACTCACGACGCACAGAACAAACAACCGCACACATACAAACCCTACTGCACACTCAACAAACACAACTCACATACAAACAACTCACAACACACAGACAAACACACTCACATGACAAACACAAGTACTCACAGCAAACAACTCACACTCACATACAAACACACTCACAACAGCGCACATACAAACACACTCACATACAAACCCACACATCCACGACACATACAAACACACTCCACCAACTCAGATACAAACACAAGGCTCCCAATACAACAACACGAGTCACATACAACACACTTCCACAACTCACACATACAAAAAAACCACACACTCACCTCACAGACAAACCACCCTCACAACAAACACACTCACAACAACACAGTCAAAAACACACTCCCCTCACATAACAAACGACAATACTCACACTCACATACAAAACCAATCTCACAGAACAAAACCACAACTCACACTACCAGACAAAGCACACTTCACGCTCCATACAAACACACACACACGACACACATACAACACAATAGTACTTTCACCTCACATACACACACCACACAGACAAAAGTACTCACACTCATAACACGACAAACCACTCACATACAACAAAAACACACTCACACACACATACAAACCTACAATACTTCAGACAAAAACACACTCACATACAAACAAAAAAAACAACACCACTGTCAACATTAACCCTAAGGGCTCACCGATACAAAAACACGACTCATACGCACAGACAAACACACTCACAATGACAAACACCTCTCATCACATACTCACAGTACAAAACACACCTCACAGCATTCACATACAACGAAATTAAAAAAAACAAAAAAAAACACACTCACATGAACAATCACATCAGTCACCCGCACAGAACTAAGACACACACACAACACACACTACAACACACTCACACCTCATCAGACAAACCACACTACACTCACATACAAACACAGCTCACACTCACATACAAGGTGGCTTACGAAACCTAGGCACCATCACATACAAACCACTTTCACGACTCCAGACGAAGAAACTCCAAGAACTCACTAGACTAAACACACTTGTTCACACGCCCATACAAACACACTAAAACTCACATACACACAGCACTCACATATACAACACAGACTCAACCTCACTACAAAATCCACTCACATACAACACACACATCACCCGATCACATACAAACCCACTCACATCAAACACACCTACTACAAACACACACACACACACTCAACCATCACTCACTAACCCACACACATACAACAAAACACAACAACACAAATACAAACCACACACACAAATGCCAAACACACACGCACCCCACACAGACATACAAAACACAGACATTTTTTTTTTTGTGAAAAGTGGGGACTCTCCATATGTGTAATGGTTTTTATACTGTACAGAACGTATATTCTATTGCCCTATACCAACTCTACCCTTAAACCTACCCCTCACAGGAGACTTTTTGCTATTTCAGATTTTCAATACACTCCCTTCTGTGTGATTTATAAGCGTTTTGAAAAATGTGGACATGGGTAATGTCCTGAAAAGTCACCTTCTCCTTGTAATACCTGTCATACCTTTGTCATTATACAAATTTATGTCCTCATTTGTCACAAAATCACACACAGAGACAGAACAACAACAACACAAACCAACACCTCAACGTCACGTCACTCATAAATTCAACTAGTTCATAATGGCTGTTCACCCAAAAATGTCAGTCTGTCATCATTTACTCACTTTCATGTTGTTCCAAACCTGAATGCTTTCCTTTCTTTCTTCTGTTAAACACAAAAGAAGATCTTTGGAAGAATGTTGGTAACCAAACAGCTGACGGTAGCCATTGACTAACACAGTATGGGAAAAAATACTATGGAAGTCAATGGCAACCGTCAGCTGTTTGGTTACCAACATTCTTCCAAAGATCTTTTTTTGGGGTTCAACAGAAGAAAAGAAACTCAGGTTTGGAACAACATGACGAGTAAATGATGAGAGGGGGAATCATTTTTGTGTGAACTATCCCTTTAAGTTCTACATTAAAAATAAATCAGAATTGTATTTTGAATATGTAATACATTGGTTATTTTTATAATTCCCTTATCCTCCCCTAGTATTATACATGGTCGAATTACAAAGAAAGTAGATGAAATATCAGCAGAAGATTGAGACTTTAAACTGAGTGAAAACTCATCATGGATGCAAAACAGTAAATATCAAACGAAACGAAGTGTCCATGTGAACGTGGCTACTCACATCTCTTCACTGATCTTCTGACGGTCAGAACTCAGGTTCTCCTCGTACTGCGAGTTCTGCTGTTTCAAAGCATCCAGCTACGACAGATACAGAGAAAAAAACAGCTTGCCTATTTTAATTGTGTGTTTTACACCTACAGTTTTTGCTGTGCCAAAATATTTTGTTGTGTGATAACTGACAGCATTTATTTTTCTTGTGAAACTTTTCATAACACTTCAAACACTGTACAGCAAATCTTAGCTGTTGAAGACGTTACCTCGTTCCTCAGAGAGTCTAAGTCTGTGTCCTTCTCTGAGATCAAGGCACTCTGTGTTCGGAGAGACCGCTGAAGAGCTGCGTTCTCCTTCTCTGATTCACTCGTGAAAGTGCTTTCCCTGCGCAGAAGACAGCTTGTGTGATTGAACTTTAGTCATCATTTACTCGCCCCCAAGCTCTCCAACCCTGTGTAACTTTTCTTCATCCATGAAACAAAAAGAAACGCTTAATAGAATGTTCGCGCTGCTGCATTCCATTCAGTAACGTTTTCAGACTTCAATTCACATACGAGACCCTGGAGCACAAAACCAGTCAAAATGGTCAATTTTTCGAAATTAATTTATACAATCTCATTTGTTAGGATCGGACGATATTTGGCTGAGATACAACTATTTGAAAATCTGGAATCTGAGGGTGCAAAAAAATCTAAATATTGAAAAATCCATCTTTAAAAGTTGTCCAAATGAAGTTCTTACCAATGCATATTACTAATCAAACATTAAGTTTTGATTTATTTACAGTAGAAAATTTACAAAATACCTTTATGGAACATGATCTTTACTAATAGTCCTAATGTTTTTGGCACAAGAATTATAATTGTGACCCTAACAATTCTTGTTGGCTATTGCGACAATATCCCACGACTCAACACTCTTTTGTGCTGCATCTCACACCTGTACTTGGATAAAAAAAATATAATAATATACATTCAAAAGAGACGAAAATCGCCAGTAGTCTCAGTCTTCATGATGAGTCGTTGAGTCATTTATTCAGTCGATTTGTTCAAAACGGCTGATTCGTAAGAAACACTGACTCAACGTGTTCAAAAAAAAGGAGGCCATTCATTCATTACTAAACACTGCGTGGCAGACCACGAACATGCTTTGTTTTAGCCATAGTGCAAAATGACAATATTTTCTCTCCGAATGAAATCACTTAATATTAACTTCTTGTTTATTGAACTGTTGCCCTGACTGTTAGAAAAGCCTGCCCCCACCATGATACTCTTACCAATTTTTTATAGATTATCCCCTAATGCCTTTGTGTGTGTGTGTGTGTGTTCTAGAAAGCCTGCGCATATAATACCATGATTAAACATCTATACTTGTTGCTATACAGTAACAATAATCTAATTTGACTGACTGGAACGATGAACTATGTCTATGAAAAGCATTAATAAACTGCTGTCATTTCTCTGTGTTCATAAATGTCTGTACGGACAGCTCATTACCTCGTTTTCATCTCCTTCAGCTGATCGTTGAGACCGTCACACTCCTTTCTGAGCTGCATTCAGACGACAGTGAAGAGATTTCAAGACATTTACTAATCACAAAATAGCACACTGACATGAGAACATCATCATATTCAAATTAAGCTATATTTAGCTAGCAAACTACAAAGTTTGCAATGAATCTACATATAACACTGGCCACATTTTTTTTTCTTTGACAAGCAGAATGAAAATTTGATCAAATAGTTTAGTTGAAGCATCTAGATTGCGAATCTTTATCTGCGGGACGGCCCGGTGGCTGCTTGTGGTATAACGCCCTAAATAAAATCTCACAGGAACCTCAATTTTTTTTTCATATCAACTTCAAATTTGGAACATAACTTATTTAGACATAAGGCATTCATTTTATACCAATTTTAGAGTAAAACATGATATGTAAAATATTTATTATACATAAAATAAAATAAATATAGTGCATTTTCTTTACAGTACATGTAAACTACTATAACGTTTTGATACTTAAATTTCTTTTTTAAATTCCACTTTTGCGATAATCTGCGATTTTCTTCTTTAAAAAGAGACCAAACTATAGCCTGGGGTATTCCAAAGCGTTCATAAATTACAACAATTTAAGTTTGGATAGTGCACCTGCCTGGGGAGTGACAAAATAAATGAGTCAAAAGTATCAATTATTATTTAAAGACTTCTATAATCGGTCTTCCGTCCCCCAATTGTAAACCTCTTCACTCAAATAATTACTACTTGGTCTGTACCCCTTTAGACTTTTTCAAATTTTAAATGCGATACAACTAAATGTAAGACTTTTTCAGCCACTGCTTGTTTCAGCTCCTCATACGACGGATACAGAGGAAAAAAACAGCGTGAAGCAGACACTAGTAGATATGAATACTCCTGCAAATATCTGAGGATTTAAAAACAAATGTGCAGCTCATTGTGGCGTTTACATGAATTATTCACGTTTTCTGAACTGCACAAGTTGTGCTTCCACCAGCAGCTGGATGAGTGTGTGGTTAAGCATTACTGATGCAATTCCTGTAGGTTTTTACCGTGTTTCTCGCTGTAAACCGCACAGGTACAGCACATTTCTTTATCTGTGGTGCTACACACTTGCCTGCTAAGCTTCCAGTACGAGTATGAGATTTTTTAAATCTCAAGGCATCTATGGGGCCCCTATCATTTCTGCGATGCACAAAACACAGAGTTGAGCGTATAACGGAGAATGTCCCAGAATTCGGATGAATTGATCAAAAGCACGGCTGCTGAAACTCAAAGCTACTTCTTCATGAAACTTTGGTTTAATAAAGAAATCGTGACATGAGTATGTTACTAATACACAGTAGGATGTACTTATAGTAATAATAGTACTCATAATAAAAGTATTAAAACATTTATTTTTAAGGAGAAAAAAAAATCTTTTTTTAATTTTACTTGTTTTAATTCTAACTGTAAACCTCTGTTGTGCAGCACTTTGTTTGCTAAAAAAAATTGGGATTGTTTAATTTCATTTTTTTAAAGATTACTTAAAATTGTATTGTTTTATGCCTTAATTAGTTTACGCGCCATTTCATTAAATCTCATCTAGAAAAATTAAACGGACACTCAGGCCCTATTGCCAGTAAAACCTGTTATAATTAATTCAATTGTTTATGAAATCAATTATTAACTGTTTTTTGGATTATGGATTTTTTTTTTACCAATCCAAGAAGCCGGAATACTAAATCGAAAACACAGAATTTAAGAAAAATAAATATTAAAGACTCATAGCGCCCTACAAATCGAATAAACGTTTTAAATATGTGTAGCATTTCATGATTTGATTTTAGACATGATGTTTTATGAAGGCAAAATGGTTTTTTATAGTGAAATTGAATCCAGAACTATTAAAACTGCATACGACACAAACAAGAATCCAAAATGTAACTCTTCGATTGGATAATAGAATGTTTAAAGAAAGATATATCTATTACACACACACACACACACACACAACACATACATTATTATATATATTATATTATGTATTAGCATCTGTTAGCAATGAGTCGTAAAGTGTGTGCGTGTTCGGGCGTAGTGTCTAGATTCTAACACTAGATTCTAATCAGTGTCATAAGCACAAAACACATCAGGAGTGTCACGATCTGTACCATGACACGAATCTGACAGCGATGAACTCGCCCGTTGCGTAATTATTATGCAAGTTGATATTCTGGTCATATTGTATTTCCAAGCACATTTGACCAATTCTAAACCACATCAATCTAAACAACTTGTCTTTAATCACTGATAAATGATATATAATTGTCTATGAAGGATGGAACCTTCACAGTCTCTGTGCCACCTTTCACGATTTATCTTCAGAATCTGGCAGTACATTTTGGAAGGTCATTTTTAGTCCATCTCTGCAAGACAGACTTTTCAGGATAGGAGAATAAACTCCTAAAACTTACTGAATCAAACTGGCTGTGTAGTCCCTGCATTTCTTTGGAATGGCGCTCCACAGCGTCGGCAAGCGCTTTCTCTCCCGCAGCAAGCACGTCTTTGGCTTTAGCCTGATTGTCTGCAGCGCTCTTCTCCTGAGGACGCAAGTCATACACGATGTCTGAGGACATGAACTTCATCTCCAGAGCTGCTCTAGCGCCCCCCCCCCGAGGAAATCACTTCAGCAGCTTTACAGCGTTCACTTTGAGAAAAAACTACATACAATCCAGGCATTTTTACATTCATTCACACAGTTCTGCTGTGCAGCATCTGACTCGACTAAATGAAAACTCAATGTTTAGTTTGCTTTGATTGCATTTTGAAAGAACGATTGAACTGTTAAAGTTTTATTGATTCATTAGACACAATTTTTTTCTAATGATACATTTGTATCGAATCATAAAACGCAGAATCCGGAAAAAAAGTAAATAGAGAAAACAGAATTTAGGGGAAAATAAAATTGATTTTATGGTATTCTCACGAATAGGTGAGTAGATTATGACCATTTGATTTTTTGGGTGATCGATACTCTTTAATCATTACACTTAGCACAGTAGTGTTATGGTGTAAAAATCGGTGTAATTTTCATCTGTACCATCTGTAAAACACTAATAGGTTAACTAAGTTCCCGTACTCTGTAAGGGAAACCTGTAAAATAGACATTTCATGTAATGTACAGTAAAATGCTGTTAATTGTAAAATTTTTAGAAGTAAAAAAGAACAATCACTCTAATTACATCTACACCGTAAACTGATATTCTGAAAATGTGACGCTCCACATTTGACAGTATTTTGTCTAAATAATCATGTTTCTTACTAGTTTTGGGAGTCAGTTTGTTTATCAGCTAGTATTACATTTGTGTTAATATGTTACATCGTCTGTGTTTAAATGACTGTTGTAATTGCATTATTAAGTGTCTGTGAGTCACCGTGATGGTGTTTGAGTGTAATGTCTATATATTAAGTATATACTCTCTTGTGAAACTAGTTGTGATGACTGATCTTCATTTGCGGTCTCTTTTACACCCTGCCTATTATGGTGTTGTCGGTTTGTTAAAGATACAAAACAGATTTTAGTAGCAGTGTGCGTTGTTGGATTTACTAGTTTACACTCACATTTCACATTGTTTGTAAATTAGGTTTATACTGTAAAATTTACAGGTGGTTCTGTAAATGTTTTTACAGCTTTTCTGTATTTTACACACAATTATTAAGCTGCCAAAATTGGGAGACGTTCTCACCAGAAGCGTGATCGTCTCCTGCAGGCTGGAAAGCTCTGCTCGGTGTTTCTGCTCCAGGCTTTTGGCTCGAGAGCGTTCCTCCTCCGCATGAGCTGCCTTCTCCCTCTCCTCTTCAAGCTGCTTCTGAAGCTCCTCTAGTCTCCTGAAATCAGGCAGGACTCGTGAATTATAGCTATGATTGATTTAGTCCACCAATATATGTTTCAGGCCCCACAAACCAAATCAAGCTAAGCTGTAAACCGAGGTCAACGACTCGTTTTCTTTCTCTACGGTTGTTTTTAAGCAGCTTAATCAAACCTCTCTTTCTGCTTGATCTCCTCATTCAGCTTTGTTATTAGAGTAGAGCTGTCGCCCGTTGATTTCGTCAAGTCCACAATGTCATTCTCAAGTTTAGTTTTGTCTTTGGTCAGCAGCAGTATCCTTTCCTCGCTTGCTTTCAAATTTCTCTGTAAACCTTAAGACGGAACAAGACATCAAGATCATCAATCGCGCCGAACGTAGAGCTCTATCGAATCTGACACAAGTCAAGCCGCGACTCGGAGTAATCTGTGCGTACACATACCTTGATCAGTCTGAGCAGATGTGGCTTGATCATGAGAGGTTTTTTCAAGATTCTGTTTCTGGAAAATGAAGAACGTGAATGGATTTGAGGATTAATCAAAGGCTTAATGCCTTGTCCCTAAATCAGTGCTTCTGGAGTTTGACTCCTACATATCCTAAACACAGACTCCAGAACCCCGCCATTTTCACGGTTTTCAGTGTTTTCCTTCTACTACGTGATCTGCAGCACAAAAGCAGTCTTAAGTTGCTTGGGTATATTTGTAGCAATAGCCGAAAATATATTGTATGGGTCAAAATTATTGTTTTTTTTTGTGCCAAAAATCGTTTAAGTAAAGATCATGTTCCATGAAGATAATTTTTACATTTTCTACTGTAAATATATCTACTTAATGTTTGATTAGTAATATGCATTGCTAAGAACTTAATTTAAACAACTTTAAAGATGATTTTCTCAATATTTAGATTTTTTTAGTTGTATCTCAGACAAATATTGTTCTATCCTAACAACCTACATCCTGGAAAGAGATTTATTCATCTTTCGATGAAGATACTCTCAAGATAAAAAAAATGACACTTAGACGGTTGTGTTCCCGGGTCACATATTAAAAATCAGCGGGGTCTAAAACAACACTGGACCACACTGACTTTCATTATTAAAGAAAATACAGAACTGTAATGGCAGCAGATTAATTTTTGGGTGAACTATCCCTTTAATTACTTGTATTACCATTTACCTAAGCGATTTTGCGTAAGTATTTTCCTCTAGTCAGTTTCCATGAAGGTATCTTTACACCGTCACTTACCAGCACACTAACTTCTTGCTCCAGAGAGCTCTTTTCCTGCAGCAGGCCACTCAGCTCTTGCCGTTTAACCTCTAGTACTGAGATCAACTCTGTGACCTACAGCACGGTATCGCACCATAATGGAGGGAGATGACAGGGACAAAACATGAGCAACGTCACACACAAAAACTCAAAGAGACCCGTGCTGGTCGCACCGGCACAAAGTAGAACTTAAACAAAAGTGAACGACTGGAATATTATGGGAAATAACATCTGAGAACACTGTTGAGAACAATGCTAACAGGGCTGCACGATTTGGAGAAAAAAAACTGTCATTGCGATTTCTGTGCTTGTGTGTATACGGCCGCACAATTTAGCAAAGATGTTATGATTGTATATCAATAATACGGCAATTAAATAATAATAATGTTATCAAATGAACATAAAAAATGTACTAAATAAACAAAATAAGAAATGTTACAATTGTAATGTTTCACTGTAAAATAAAAAAGTATTTAAAAAAAGTATTAATTTCCATCAAACTTTCCCATCAAATATCCCTTAACCTCCTGAGACCCAGAAAAAAAAAGTTTTGTGAATTTAGTATTTTTTCATGTCATCACATTGTTTAGAGCATAAGAAAAAAAAATTAAAAAAAACATTTTTGAAAAATTATATTTTATTCAAATGTTATGCCATGTCCTCTGTAGAATAAAAGACAAATAAACCTGATAAGTAAAACAATAACATTTAGTTTCAGGATTTTTTTATACCAAACTTTGTATAAAGATGGGGGCGGGAAAAATTTTTTTCCCCCTCAACTATGTTATGAAAGATATAACAGAATTATTTGATATACCATTTTGCTTTATGCATTATGTGTGTAAAATGGCCATAAGAGGGTTTACAATGTATCTATACACTTTGCATATTAATGTTTTTTGGGGCAATATGTAAAGAAAAAAGAAGTGTAATAATAGGAGTAATAATTGACAAGATTTTCATAATAATATATAATATTTAATAGGAATATTGAAATATAATTTCTTTCCCAATTCATTTGTTGATAAGTGCTTTTCATTACAAATATGGGAAGATGGTTGGCGCATGTTGCGTTCTCAGATACCCAAGAGTTTGTTTGGAGCAGCATTTACTGTGAAACACGCAGCACATATATTTACTTGATTAAATCACAGCCTTCGCAATTTGACAATCACACTAAGCCATACTGTGACTTTGGTTTCATTTCAGTTAATCGTGCAGCCCTATAATGCACAATGCACAAATGAAATGATCAAACAATAAGAATGAATGAATGAATGAATGAACCGCACAGGACTGTACTGTAAAACCTGGCTCATTGCAACCGGAAAAGACACGAACACCACTGAATAGTCAATCTGGTCATATACATATATAAGTATAATAAATATCAAGCTATTGTAGGGCTCAGAGATTGAAATCCGTTCTAAATTCTTGTCATGAGTCTTGACCGCCCCAGCGTCCCTGTCTTATGTTGATGGAAAGCGCACTTGACCATGCCGCTGATAGCTGCATCGATTACGCATTGCATTTATATCGACCCAGTTGCATAAGTTCACTACTAAGTTTACTACGGGGGTTTGTATGAGGCTGCAATCATGTTCTGCGAGAGAGAAAAAACTCCTATAAAAGTTGTCAAAAGAATAAATCCAGAGTAATCTCCTTAATGGTATTATGTTGTCCATTTGTTAGTATTGATCTAAGCATTATTTCTCCCCTCATGTTCCTATGGGCTTAATATCTTGGAATATCACACATACAAGGACCCTCTTTAGGATTTGTTCTCTAATATCGACTCGTAGAATCGCACGCATTTCGCTAAAGCATTCGCTGCATTGGTTTCTCCCATTAAAAGTCTTTGACTTTAATCAAAACACACTAGCCACCTAACATTTTAGGGAGAAGTGGGGTCTTGTGGCAAAGCCTGCTTTGTTACCTCAAGACCGCCGCCTTTACAATCCATTCACGTTAATTTGTTATTTACTAGTTAAGTAATCTACCAGTTCTCACTCCAAAGAACCATTTGTGTGCCAAATCTTTGGCAACTCTGTTGAATTCTTCACGTCAACTCTTTTCAGATTCCCTCGACATGCATACCTGTATATATGTTCCTGCCGTGTGGGATAAATGCGTGAAGGCTACCTTTTCTTCCTGAGTCTGGCTTGGCTTTTGCCTCCTCTATTTGAATCAATAGCCGCTGCATGTCTCGGTTCTCTTGCTGTTCTGTTGACTGCAGATTCTGAAGAACTTTTCTTGCTCGCAGACTGCTTCTGCCGTTTTTCTCGGCAGCTGCTTGACCCTAGCTTCTCCCCATCTCCAGCGCGCCTCCCCTGTACTCAGACTGTGAAGTTTTCCCACACCTCCTCCATCTCCCCAGTGCTGCTCCTGCCTTCTCCATACTGTGCGCAGCGTTCTACCAGGCCTTCGCCTCTCCTCGCGCCTTTCATGAGCTTGTGCTTGTGCTCTTTGGTGTCACCCTCTGCAGCCTGGCTTCGAAGCCGCTTGTTTTCGCGCTCCTCGGCTCCAGTTTGTATGTCACTCCAGCTGTTCCAGCCTTAACCACCTCCTACACCAGACTTGCCTGCCTTGTGGGAGGCTCAGTAGCTCTCCAAGCTTGTGTGCGAGCCTCGACCGATTCTAGTTAGCGACGCACTCTCACGATATTTGAATTCTCCCCTTAGATTTGGCCAGCTGACCCAAGCTGCTCGTTCTCTCCGCCACTGCATGTGGAGAGAGCGCGCTCCTCCTCAGGAACCCCCGTCTTGCCCCGGCGCTTCCAAAGCTTGCGAATAGCCAGCTACCTCCGGGTCCCGCAAGGCAAGATCCCCTCTAAACGCCAAGATACGGTCTTCTCAAGCCCCATTTGCCACCTAACCGAGAAACGCTCTTTTAGAACTAAATGTTCTGTGTGATAAGTGGAACTTATTGTGGTCACGGATATGATCTCTTTTCAGTTAGAAAGGGGCTCTTTCAATAATTATTCAACAAGTGTGCTCTTTTCCTTTACAGAGCATTCTACCTAAGCTACAACCCCAATTCCCGAAAGTGGGATGTTTGGTAAAATGCGTAGATCAAGATCTGTATTTGTTAATTCTCTTACGTTATTTAATTGACAAACCACAATGAAAAATTTCCAAAGTTTTCAATGATCCCTTAAAGCATTTGTAAACAAACCATTTTTGATGTTTAGGTTTGCAACACACTCCAAAAAGTTTGGACAGAGGCAAAATAAAAGTGAAAAGGTTATCATATCAAGTTAAACAGTTCACAGTAGCAGTGAATTGATCCGGTTGGGAATAAAGGACGTCTCATCTTTGCCCAAAGCCCTTTTGCCATGCGATAGAATGCACACAATCTAACTCAATTCTCCATGCAATAATCGCAAAGAATTTAGATCTATTCACCACTACCATACATAATCTTTGTGAAAGATCAGGAACCGGAAGACAATCCAGAAAAAACATCCCGTCTGTGTGGGTCCAACAGAAAGCCTGAGTGAATGGGTGTGACCTTTGACCGCATCAGTGGCACTGCATGGGAAGCGGTGTTAATTATAGCCACATGGGCTCAGGAGTACTTCGGGAAACTGCTGTCACTTAACACAGTCTGCCTCTGCATCAGTAAATGCAACCTGAATCTCTGTTACTCTAGGAGAACGCTATACATCAGCTCTATGCAGTGATGCAGTGGGGTTCTCTGGGCCTGAGCTCATCTCATATAGACAAAAAGACAGTGGAAATGTGTGCTGCGGTCAGATGAGTCCACAGGACGTGAGTTCTCATAGGCCAAAGACCCAAGGGATCATCCAGCATCACCCGACAGATGCATAGCAAAACGTCTGTCATGGCATCTCGGGTTACAGCCAAACAGCAGATTGACTGCATATTCGAGAGACTTGACATGAGGCATACACTGGATTGTACCGAGACATGCCTGCATCAAGATGACGTCTCTTTCATGGGAAGTCCATGGTTATTAGATCAAGACAATGCTAGGTCTCATCCTGCATGTGCTACAGCAGCGTGGTTCTGTAGACACAGAGCGAATGTGTTAGATCAGTCCAGATCTGTCTCTTATGGAACATGTATGACCAGTCATGAAAAGGAGAGTCAGACAATGACGATCACAGACTGCTGAGCTTCTGAAGTCTTGCATCAAGCCAATTGGACGGAAATTTTTGCTGGCAGAACTCGCAATTAAAGGACAGGTTATGTGCCGCAGTGTTAAAGATGCCTCGGTCCCAACTTTTTTGGAGTGTGTTGCAGCCATCAAAATGTTTTTATATTTACAAAATAAAATTAAGTGGGCCAGCGAAAACATTGGAAATCTTTTCTCTGTACTTTAGTCAATTAAATGAAGGTCAAAAAGAACGAACAAATCACAGATTCTTGATTTGATGGCACTTCACAAAACATCCCAACTCTCCTGGAATTGGGGTTGTAAGTAAAAAAGCATTGAAACGAGGAATCCGGGACAGAATTGGGAGGAATCGTGACTTTACAAGTGAGCAACCCCAAAACTGATCATCTAGCAGGGTTCCCACATGAATGGATTATCATGATCTTGTCAGTTATTCATGGTCTAGGATCAAGGATTTTTTTTTTTTTAGAAATTACTTTATAGACATTGTGTGCAGATTTCCATTTATATGTCTTTTTTATTTAGGAAGACCTTCAACCCTCTGTTATAGCACAACAGCTGGGTTCCGAAAGTAAAAATTCCATCGATTTTTTTTTTTAAATCAGTGGAATTATAAAAATAAATTTTACAAATTTATTTTGTGCTCCAGGGTCACATTTCATGTAGTTAAATACCTTCACCATGTGTTTTGGTGCACTCTTTTTGTTATTAAAAGCAAATGAGAAATATTCTCTCCGCACATCAGATTTGGCCACTAGATATACATATAATCAATAACTTTAAATGAATAATTCTTTCCCTCATTACAGCCATTAAGTACACCATCTTGTACCTGTCTTTTTCCCCTGATTTTGAAATAGTTTTGTGCATCAAATAAAAGTTAGTTATGTTCTGATTCACCTTATAGCTGGGTGGTTTGGTTCATGGCTTAAAATGCTTTTAATGAAAACTTTTAAAAAATCCCTATGGGAAAAATGAATGGAAAAAATACTTCCAGAACCAGCAACCAACGCCACCAAAAGCCTGTGTATATCTCCTACAGTACTTCCTAAGGTTGTGCTGATTTCCATTGGACAACTTACAATCTCCCGATGCTTTCAGGTTCTCTACGGCTGTGGGAACCCCATATAAAACAAATCTGTGTTCTTCTATATACCTATATGTATATCAAGACACCACAATGATATTACAGCAATGAGATATTTAGTGTATGTTAGTAATCATTCCTAGTATTAGTTATTAATTGGAACAACATGCAGTGAAGATCCCTCACTGACACAGAAAACTAAATGTTAGCTGGAGCACTGTGGCATATCTTCCCATAGCCCAAGTGAAGATCCATTACCCTAGAGTCTTCTAACTCCCTCTGCAGTTTGTCAGCTTTGGTCTTTTCAAAGAGAAGACTCTGTTCAAGCTCCTTAAGGAGGGCATGCTCCAGCTGGGTCTGCGTCTGTTAGTACAGAGAGAGGAGAGGAAGAAACACAACCAGTGCCACGTCACATGCCAGCCTGATGCAGAGAGACGAGGGGTGAGCTGTGGAGGTGTAGCGAGGAAAAAGAGGAGGAGGAAGATGTCGTGATGACCAATGCCACAGCGGAGGAAAGTGTAGCAGAGCATCAGTGCTTAGAGACAACACCAGATGCCATGCAGCATTAGGAACAGAAACAAAAACAGTACTTCGACCACAACAACGAGGAGAGGAACAATAAGAAATCTGATAATGTTACGTTGTTCCTGATGACCAAGCACTAAATCCAATGAAACAGGATGATGCTGAAGTTCGCACAATGAGATCTTCATGTAGGTTAGTGGCTTGTTAGGGCATTACAGATTAATTCAGAACTTATTAAGTGCAAAAAACAAAGACACTTGACATCTGTGTGGACTTGACGATCGACTTCAAAAAAAGAGGATCATTTAGTATCCATTTTCAATGGAAATTCACTTGTATTTTATTTCTACGGCTGTTGAAGCATGTAAAGCATCGTCTAGGTTGCTGATGTGCACCTAACAGTTTCTTGAATCTGAACGCATGAGTTACTTTTGAACAGGTAGGTCAGGACATGAAAACAACTCAAATGTGCAATGATGAAGGGTGCAAACGATCAATGAACCGATCAAGAGTGCTTGATTTAGGAACAGGACGAACCCAGAAAGTAATAAACACAGACATATTACTACGGAAGTCCTAAGAGGCTGCGGGATTATGAATATTTTCTTTCTAGTTTTCTCGGGATCTCGACATGACATAAAATTAGTTTTTTTACAATGATTGTTTGATCTACTGATGCTATAGTAATGAACAGCCTTGACGCGCATCTGATCGACAGATAAACCATGCTGTCTTATACTGTATGTTGTGGATATTTCAGCAAATTTTGCTTCGCAATACATAAATAAAGGCTAATCAATCACTGTTGATTTTTTTTTTCTAGAGACAGTACGCTAAACATTTTGTTTGTGTAATTAACATGTTTAAATGATCAAGAGGGGTGGGCGTGTCAAACGACTGCAAGCACAGGCTTAGCGCATCTTCAAATGATGCAGGAACTTATCTAAAATTCGCTTGGATATTGTATTGCATGAGATATGTGCTGTGACTGATATCATGTGCGTTACCAGTGTGTGGTGTCGTGTGTTTGTGTAACGGTTTGTGGCGTGTTTTTGTCTGAGCGTGCGTATTGTGTGATGTGTCTGTGTGAGCGTTTGTGGGTTAGTTGTCTGGTGAGCGTATTGTGTGTGTGTGTGTCTGTGTGAGCGTTTGTGTGTGTCTGTGTGAGCGTTTGTGTGTGTCTGTGTGAGCGTTTGTGTGTGTCTGTGTGAGCGTTTGTGTGTGTCTGTGTGAGCGTTTGTGTGTGTCTGTGTGAGCGTTTGTGTGTGTCTGTGTGAGCGTTTGTGTGTGTGTCTGTGTGAGCGTTTGTGTGTGTGTCTGTGTGAGCGTTTGTGTGTGTGTCTGTGTGAGCGTTTGTGTGTGTGTGTCTGTGTGAGCGTTTGTGTGTGTCTGTGTGAGCGTTTGTGTGTGTCTGTGTGAGCGTTTGTGTGTGTCTGTGTGAGCGTTTGTGTGTGTCTGTGTGAGCGTTTGTGTGTGTCTGTGTGAGCGTTTGTGTGTGTCTGTGTGAGCGTTTGTGTGTGTCTGTGTGAGCGTTTGTGTGTGAGTGTCTGTGTGTGTGGCTGTGCTGAGCGTTTTGTGGTGTGTGTGTCTGTGTGAGCGTTTGTGTGTGTCTGTGTGAGCGTTTGTGTGTGTCTGTGTGAGCGTTTGTGTGTGTCTGTGTGAGCGTTTGTGTGTGTGTCTGTGTGAGCGTTTGTGTGTGAGTGTCTGTGTGAGCGTTTGTGTGTGTCTGTGTGAGCGTTTGTGTGTGTCTGTGTGAGCGTTTGTGTGTGTCTGTGTGAGCGTTTGTGTGTGAGTGTGCTGTGTGTGTGTGTCTGTGTGGTCGTTGTTGTGTGTTTGTGTCTGTGTGAGCCGTTTTTTGTGTTGTGTCTGTGTGAGCGTTTGTGTGTTAGTAGTCTGTGTGAGCTTTTGGGTGTCTGTGTGGAGCTGTGTGTGTGTGAGTGTCTGTGGTGTCGTGTGTTGTGTGGGTGTTTCCGTGTTGAGGCGTTTGTGATTGCGTGTCTGTGTGGTGTGTGTTGTCTGTGTGAGCGTTTGGTGTGGTGGCTTCCTGTGTGAGCGTTTGTGTGGGAGTGTTTTGTGTGTGTGTGAGCATGGTGTTTGTGTTAGCGTGTGTGCTATTGGAACGAGTGTTGTGTGTGTGTGAGCCGTGCTTTTTGTGTGAGCGTGGTGTGAGTGTGACGTTTCCTCCCGTGTGTGTGTGTTTGCGGTGTTTTGTGAGCTGAGCGTGTGTGCTTGTGGTGTGAGCGTGTGTTTTTGTGTGAGCGTGACGCTGTTGTGTGGTTGTGTGTGAGCGTTTGTGGTGTGGGGTTTGTGTGAGCGTGTGATAGTGTGTGTGTGTCGTTTTGTGTGAGCGTTTTTGTGTTGGTGTGTGTGTTGTGTAGGCATGTTAGCAGGTGTGGGCGGCGTGTGTGAGAGTGTGTGTGTTGTGAGCATGTGTGTGTGCAATTTGTGTGAGCGGTGTGTGTGTTGTGGTGCGTGAGTGTTTTCCTACCTAGAATGTAAAATACAAAGACGTACACACGGTATAGCTCACTGAATTACAATGACACTTTTTACATATATAAATCACATTTACTCAATCCATTTAATGATTAACAATAAAGATTATAAATAAGGACAAAGATGCACATTACAAATACGTTGCTGAAGCGCGTCTTAGATAAACACAATATCTCCGCTTATCAACTAACAGTCATGTACTTCAAAGATGCACAGATAAAGATACAGGTGCAAACAGATACTATACAGTGACGTCAACCTTGCTTTTAATAAGCAGTTAGTTTATGATACAGAACGCTATTACGGTGGGGAGTCATGCATCTAGCAAGAACGTAACGATTACAGATACACACAATCATATTGATTCAAGCATGTAACATTATGAGTTAAATGTCAGTAATGAACAATACTGCACAAATTATAGCGATCACGAAGAAGGTGCTTATTCTGTCCCAAACGCGTACAGTAAAGTGTACAGTATACAACACCATCAGTTATATTCAGGTCAATAGTGCCACCTGTTGGCGCAGTTTTGTAACTTAGACTACAACTTTCGTTATCATGAGAAAACAAGAAAAAATATGAATAAATCCATGGCCTCTTAGGACTTCCGTATATTACAGCTCTTTTGCAGATAATTAATACAGATATAATGAACTCAAAGTCGCATAATAATTGAAAGCGCGTATGTTTAAAGTTCTGCTGAATGCATACATGGAGTATTTTCATAGTTTGGTCAATCGGTGGTTTTAAGAACCTCTGTTGGTCACGCATCTTGTCATTGAAATTCACAAGTCACAATACATCTCTATGCATGAGCCTGCATTTCAGCTCTCCCTCGTTTGTGTGTTAGCGAATGCATCGAAGTCTAGTGTGACCACAGCTTTAGGTCTGAATGTTCAGAGCAAAGATCTTCAAATACCTCCAAATCTCCTTTGGTAATGCAGGCTTCCTCCATCCGAAACTGCAGGTCCTCCACCTTCCTGTTTGGGACAATACTTCTTTATCATCTTCAGTTTGTATTTCCAGTTTACATTCTTACTCCTACGACAGCGGTATTTATTTATTTTTGAAAACTATTGACTATCAACTATTAGAAGATCTGGAATCTGAGGGTGCAAAATTCTTAAATAATTGAGAAATCAGCTTTATAAGTGTGTCCAAATAGTTCTTAGCATGCTATTACTAATCAATTGAAGTTTTTGATATATTTACTGTAGAGATTTACAAATCGCTTTATGGAACATGATCTTTACTTCATATCATAATGATTTTTTGGCATAAAAGAAAAATCTATATATTTTTGACCCATACAATGTATTTTGGCTATTGCTACAAATATCCCAGTGCAACTTAAGACTGGTTTTGTGCTCCAGGCTCACATATACAAATCTTAGTCATGTTAGTTTATAAATTTAATAAGAGAGAAGAGAGAGAGGAGAGAGAGAGGAGAGAGAGTTCTGCCATGCCTGTGAAAAACGTATAAAATACAAATAAGGATAGTTCACCCATATAATTCTGTCATCATTTAATCACCCTCTTGTCGTTCCAAACCTGTATGACTTTAAATTTATATAGTTTGCGAAATTAGGAATTTTTGTCCATAGAATGGAAGTCAAAGGTCACCAAACGGCACTATGGTGCGTAAATGATGACAGAATTCTCCATATAATTCTCATTCTATGCATTTTATTGGGACAAAAATGCCCCTGCGTCATCAATATCAACATTAGTTATCAATCCATGAGCTCTAAGGATTTCTATATGCAAATACAATCCTAAAAGTGAGGAGAATCCACGAGCTTGAACCGTATGTGTGACGGATGAATACTGCACCTCTTCTCCTCCTCCAGCTGATTGAGCAGCTCCACCTTCTCTCGGTCTGCAGCCTCCACAAGCACTCGCAGCTGGTCCAGTTTAGCATCAGCCTCCAGCACATACTGCAGAAACAAGTCAAAACAACCACATTCATCTCAGCTAATCATAACGTGCATTCGTATTTTCCAAACTGAACCGACTGACTACATAACACAAAACTTACGTGCAAATAAATAACATATACTGGCAATCTATCTATATATACAGCACAACATTGATAATTCTAATAATAAATCAGCATATTATACTGATTTCTGAAGATCATGTGACACTGAAGACTGGAGGAATGATGCTGAAAATACAGCTGTGCATCACAGAAATACATTACAGTTTAACAGAGATTCACATAGAAAACAGCTGTTTTACATTGTAATAATATTTACAATATTACATTTTCCCCTGTATTTTTGATCAAATAAATGCAGCCTTGATGAGCAGAAGAGACTTCTGTAAAAATCATTCTGATATCAAACTTTTGACCGGTAGTGTATATATATATTTTACTGGTCATAAAAGAGTATTTTGCATTTTTAATCAAAACTGTATTTGTCTCCTAACACAAAACAAACACTGTGCTTTTGTAGCGCACACTGCAGGTTATCGTGACAGCACTGTATTACTGCAGAACCTTTCGATTATTCCATATCGACGTTTTTATTTTTTGTTGGTCAGCCCACATCTAGACACAAAGATATAAGATTATGTACATGGCGTAAACTGTAGCAGATTCTGTAATTATTATATCACATGCCCATATATAAAGGCAACACTGTGATGCACACTGTCATAGACACATAAATACAAATAAACGAATAAATATACAGTGCTTATAAATTGATTTCACAATCTGAAACAGAAAGTGTGAAGTAAGAAGAGGAAGGAAGGCTTTATGCAACCGGCCATTGCTTACAGCATTTACTTCTTCTTTTTTCTTTTCCACATTTTTAACAATTTAGAAACCAAAAAGTTGCTATCTTAAGTACAAATCTGTTTATTTTAGTTTTTTCTAATGGATTCATTTTTTTTATTTATTTCTAATAAATCGTAGTAAATTTAATTGCAGAAATTGTTATGCATGCTTTCCAAGATATGGGATCTGCATCAGCCATCAAAAAATCCTATACTCGTGAATTAGTCTCATGTCCAAGCAATTGTTTTATTATGTCGTGGTTATGACAGTATAAGCCCTGCTAACATTAGCTTAGTGTCAATTAAATGGAAACATCACATTAATAACATTAGTAACATTAATCAATATCAGTATCAGCTGCCCAAAACTTGCCTGCTCGTCTGCTACAGTACCTACCTCGAATACCTTATCAACCACCCCGGGTACCCTAGCAACCGCTCTAGTAACCACCCCAAGTACCCTAGCAACCGAATAGCAACACCTTAGCAACCACACGGGTATTCTAGCAGCTATCTATCTATTTATCTATTTATCTGATTCTATCTATCTGTCTGTCTATCTATCTATCTATCTTCAGTCTGATTCTATCTATCATCTATCTATCTATCAATCAATCAATCAACCTATCTATCTAGTATGTGCAGTCTGATTCTTATACTATCTATCATAAGCGCCTGATTTCTATCTATCTATTTCTATCTATCTATCTATCTTCAGTCTGATTCTATCTATCTATCTTCAGTCTGATTATATCTATCTATCTTCAGTCTGATTCTATCTATCAGTCTGATTCTATCTATCTATCTATCTTCAGTCTGATTCTATCTATCTATCTATCTATCTTCAGTCTGATTCTATCTATCTATCTGTCTATCTATCTACTATATCAGTCTGATTCTATATCATTTAGTTCTGATTGGCTATCTATTATCTGTGCTATCTATCTTGGCAGTCTGATTCTATGCCTATCTATCCGTCTGCTTCTTCTATCTATCTCATGCTCTCCGCGATTCTATCATCTATCTATCTATCTATCTATCCGTCTGATTCTATCTATCTATCTATCTCTCTATCTATCTATAGTCCAGTCTGAAATTCTTATCTATCTATCTACGAATCCGTCTGTTCTATCATCTTCTATCTATCTTCACTTCTGATCTATCTATCTACTCTATAGTCTGATTTCTATCTATCTACTATCCTTTCTGATTCTATCTTCGATCTGTCGTACGTCTATCTCATTCGATTCTATCTATCTATCTATCTATCATCCGTCTGATCTATCTATCTATCTATCTGAATTATAGTCAGTCTGATTCATCTATCTTACTATAGTCTGATCTATCTAGCTATCTATCTATCGATCTATCTATCTATATATCTATATATCTATCTATATATATATCTATATATCTATCTATCTATCTATCTATCCGTCTGTATGTCTACTCTATCTATCTATATCTATCTATCTATAATCTATCTATCTATCTATCTATCTAGAGTCAAGTCTGATTCTATCTATCTAGCTACCTCTGCTTCTATCTATCTACTATCCGTCTGATCTATCTATCTACTACTATCCTTCTGATTTCTATCTTCTATACTACTCCTCTGATTCATCTATCTATCTATCCGTCTGATCTATCTATCTAGTATCCGCGGATTCTCATTCTAGCTATCATCCGTCGGATTCTATCTTCTTTAGCCTTCTGATTCATCATCTATCCCGGCTGATTTCTTCATCGATCTTCATTCGATTCTATCATCGATCTATCTATCTAGCTATCTCTCTATAGTCCTCCTCTTGATTCATCTATCTATCTATATTTCCTTCTGAGTCTATCGATTCTATCGTCGTATCTTATTCTCTATCTATCCGATGTCTAGAACTCTTTCTATCTTATCACTATCTACTATTCTTCATTCGGTTCTGAACTCATCTTCCTATTCTCTCTTCTATGGTCAGGCGTCTGTGTCTATGGTATCTACTATAGTCTGATTCCTACTATCTAGCTATCTTCCAGCTCTTCTTCTAATGTATCTAATTCTATATTCTTGATTACTATCTATCTATCTATTCTCATTCTGTCCTATTGTATTACTCTCTATATCGATTCTCTCTATCTATCTATCCCATCTCACTTTGCTATCTATCGTAGCGGTCACGGATTCTCGATTTCTATCTATCCTAGCTACTCCGCGCCTGATTCCTATTCTATCTATCTATCCGCCGGATTCTATCGTTATCTATCTATCCGTTCTGATTCTATCTATCTAGCATATCCGCGGATTCTATCTATCTAGCCGATCCGGCCCTCCTGTTCGACTTCTATCTATCCGGTTCTGATTTCGCTCTATCGAGCCGTCTGATTCTACGAGCTATCCGTTCTGATTCTATCTATATATCCTTCATTCTGATTTCTTATCTACTCTCCTATCTCCTCATACTATCTTAGGTCAGATATCTGCGATTCTATCTATCTAGCCATCCGCGGATCTCTATTCTATCTATATCATCTGTATTCGAGCTATCTATCTCCCGTCTGATTCTATCTATCTTCTATCCTATCTTCATCTCACATTCTATCTACCTATCTATCTATCTATAGCATTTCGACTTCTATTATCTATCTATTCGGATTACTATCTACTCTATCTATCTTCCAAGCTCGATTCTTGTTATCTATCTAAGTCTGATCGATCTATCTATCTATCTATCTATCGTCAGCAATCAATCAATCTATCTATCTATCTATCAATCTATCTAACTATCTCCTATCCTATTCTATCTATCTGTCTATCTATTTTCTGTCTGTCTGTCTATCTATCTAACTATCTATCTTCTATCTATCTATCTATCTTCAGCGTCAGTCTGAGTCTTAATGCGTATCGATCTATCTATAGTCATGATTCTATCTATCTATCTATAGTCTATGATCGTTATCTATTCTATTAATTCCGATCTCTCCTAGTCTTAGCTAGGCTTCATTCTGATTCTACCGTACATCTATCTATGTCTGATTCTATCTATCCTATCTATACTACTGTATCTATCTATGACGACTATATTCTGTGCCTTCAAAGCCATTCAAACACTGAGCTTTGAAAACGCTCCTAGGCGTGCATGTTAAATCCGTTCGAACTATCTTTCATACGAAAAAAATCAAACCAACTGACCAAACTTAGCAACTTTGCTGGACTCGGCGGTCGCATGATCGGCCGTGTCGTCATGGTCGTTCGTGACTCTAAGAAGATGAGCCTTCTGGTGAAGTGGGGGAGAAAGTGCCTCTGCGTAATTGGATCCGTGCAGTTGGCGTGTAAAGTGACAGCAGCCTAATGTTACCTGCTGCGGTCGGCATTTAGGAGGTTTAAGCCGCTGCGCGCCGATCACTGCTCGCTCTGGTGCCGCCTAGGCGTGTCCACCCGTACCCCCTCACTCTCGCGGCCGCCCTTCTAGATCGTAAGCGCCCGGCGCCTCAGGTGCCGCTCTCTACCTGATGGAATCGTTGGTCGTCTCGGTGCCGGTGTACAAGTTCCAGAGGGTGAGGCTCCTATGCAGTTGGCCACACAGGGTTTCTATGTAGGCAATCCTAGGGTCTCGCCTTTCACCCACGCATCCAAAAATAAAACCCCCCAGAAGCACCACACCCATAAAACAAGGAAGTTAAAAAACTTTGAAAATGACTTTAAGAAAATTGATGCGTACTGAGGGGTGCGGCAAGATAACAACACAAGTCGATGAGGAAAACGGAGACTAGAAGATTGGTGGGCATCCAGGTGCGTGGGGACGCGCGCGGGCCGCAAAGAAATAAATGACACCGAAAGACGTGGCGGTGACAGATGATTTTTTGTAGTCTGGCATTTAAATTGACTAATTTTTAGCACATCTAATATCTCTCTGGAGCTGATTCCAGCGCTGGACGTGCACACCAGGTGACACATCTGCCTCAAGCGGAAGAATCAATCTCGAGTCGCCTCTTGTCCTGGCGCGTGTTCGTCTATGCGTGAGCATGGTGTGTGTGTTGACACATACGTGAGCCCGGCCTCGAGTCCTGCAGGATCGCGTGGGTGGGCTGGTTAGGTGCGTCGAGAGTACCCAGAACGAAACGCAGAACTATCCAAGAGCGATAAGTTAGTCCGCCATTTGATTTAAATGTAAAAGTACTTTAAATCAATCCGAAGAGAACGGAAGCACGTGGGAAGGACCTGGACGGGGGTAAATTCGCAAGTTGTCTTGTTCTATCAGATTCTGGCAGCAGGTTCTGGATGAGCCCCCCCTGGCCCACTGTCTATGGTCTTCTTGAAGGGACCGTCGAGGAGACCATTACAATAGTCCACCCTTCTGTTGATAAAGGCATGAACAAGTTTCTCCAGTTCTTGACTGGAAACAAAACATCTAATTTTTGCAATGTTTTTGAGATGATAATATGCTGATTTGGTTATTGCTTTGACATGACTACTGAAACTAAGATCTGTCTCCAGAATCACAAAGATTCTTGACTTGATTTTTAGTTTTTTGACCCCTAGAGTCAAGGGATGCATTCACCTTGAGAACTTCATCTTTGTTTCCAAGTGCAATGACTTCGGTTTTTTCTTTGTTTAACTGAAGAAAGTTCTCGCACATCCTACTGTTAATTTCATCAATGCATTGGCTGAGGGAGTCAATGGGGCTGTAGTCATATGGTGATAAGGCTAGGTAAATGTGGGTATCATCTGCATAGCTGTGATATGCGATTTGGTTCTTTCTCATTATTTGTCTTAGTGGGAGCATATACAGGCTAAACAAAGCGGTGCAAGAATTGAGCCTTGTGGGATTCCGCATGTCATGGACGTCCACTTAGTCTTATGCTCTCCTATACTCACATAATGACCTCTTCCTTCTAAGTATGACCTGAACCATTTAATTACCATGCCAGAAAGCCCGACCAATTTTCCAGTCTCTCTAGTAGTATGTTATGATCGACAGTGTCAAACGCATCACTGAGATCTAGTAGTACCAGCACTTATATTTTGCCAGATTCAGAATTTAAGCGAATATCATTTATTATCTTTATGAGTGCTTTCTCTGTGCTGTGATGCAGTCGGAAACAGATTGAAAATTGTCCAGGTATACATTTGAGTTTAAGTATTTGTTCAGCTGATTAAAGACTACCTTTTCAATAATCTTTCCTATAAAAGGAAGATTTGATATTGGTCTATAGTTGCTCAATATGGTGTTATCAAGATTGCTCTTTTTAAGGGGTTTAACAACTGCAGTTTTCATGGAGTTTGGAAAAGTCCCAGAAAGAAATGAGGTGTTCACCATTTCTAAGAGATCTGCTTCCAAACAGTTGCACCCTTTTGAAAAAATATGTGGGATGTGTGTCAAGATAGCAGGTTGACGATTTTAAGGTGCTGTACTATTTCTTCCAAAATTTTGCTATCAATTTCTTCAAAAGCAGACATAGTATCTTCTTTTTGATATTGTGGTTGAATATGTCTAACCTCTGCATAACTTGGGGATGTGCTAATCGCCTTCCTGATATTATTGATCTTCTCAGAAAAGAAGGAAGCAAACTCATTGCATTTGTTGTCGGAGAGCATTTCACTGGCAATCTTATTTGGGGGGTTTGTCAGTCTCTCAAAAGTAGCAAAAAGAGTGCAAGTGTTGTTTAATTTACTGTTTATAAGGTTTGAGAAGAATGACTGTCTAGCTTTGCCTAGTTCCACATTGAAAGTACGAAGGCTGTCTTTATATATGCTATAGTGTATTTCAAGTTTCGTCTTCCGCCACATCCGTTCAGCTTTTCTGCATTGTCTTTTCATACTTTGAACACTTACTGAATCTCTATTATCTTAATCCGAACAGTTCACGTTTGATTGGTATATGTGAAACTATGCATTGGTTTTACTTGTACCTTTATTCATTTCTGTATATTCTTTACGATTTAAAATGGTAGCCTCCTGTGGCCAGGTTTCGTACACATTTTTACCACAATTTCCATGACTTTTTGAGATGACCTTCTGATCTAATGGTCCATATTTACAAGATACATGTAAATAGCAGAATCTACGTTCAAATGTATCATTATGAACTAACAATGAATGCCTATTATGCTACTTCTTTACTTTCTTCTGTTTGTTTTATAACGTTGAATTAAAAAAAAAAGATTTAAGCCTTACAAATTAAAGTTACAACTTGAATTTAGGTGTCAGAGTCAGTGAGGATCTTCACTTTGTCTTTTCGTTGTTTTGATTAAGCATTACGATCTGGTCAGGCTTTATTAGGCTGCTGTCCCTTTAAGACCGACTGCACGGATCTGATACACACAACGGTTTTCTTTCTCAACAACTGCTTACATTCACTTAAGACAAAACCGACTGCGTTTATGAATATACTAGCCAGGACAGGCATTTTGACATCATTTAGTGTGCATTTGGCCAGAAAATGAGCCAAATGCACGTGAGCGCGCAGAAAACCTTCTGGAGCGCGTGACTATCGAATGGTTTAAAAAGAATAAAAAAAAAATATATGTGCAAATGATAGTTTTGTGATGATGCAACACTGGCCCAATCAGGCACGTGACTGTTAACCGTCCCGAAACATGAGAGAAAGTCTTGCATCGCAGCGTCTCGGCCCGCCACAATATCAACACTGACCGCCACAAATAGTTTTTCCAAAAGGCTTTGACTTCGTTGAATTAACATGAGCTCTGCACGTTTCAAAATCAAAACGCAGCACGGGTGATTTTATATAAATATATCTTTTTTGAAGGGAACTGATTGTCTTCAGAAAAGTTTACGTGGCATTTTCTTTTCATCTTCTCCCTAATAACGCCTGATAAAGTAGCGTTCATGAGCGCAACGCTGCTTTGTTTACAGCCGTTCCCGGGGAAACCGCTCTATTTCTGCTGCTCCTAAAGCGCCTCCTGCTGGCAGAGAATGAATTTGCGCTTTCAATAAGCCCATCTTCTGTTTTATATTTACATTATATATTTCCCCCAGGGGAAGTGCTGCCACACATAGAGTGCAAGTCTGTGGGAAACACTCTACATGCTAATATTAAATACATGTTTGTGGGAATTTCCCGCATTTTAGTAAAACTAGGCGAAATATGCAGGCTCCCACACCAAAATTCAGGACCTGATTAAACAAATATATATCCTATCGTACAGAGATTTGTGAAATACATTTTTCCAAAACCTTCTGGGTTTATTGATTTTTCCAAAACTTTTCCAGGCCTGGAAATTGCCCGCAATTTGCTTCTTTTTCTTATTTTTAGTAACAAAAAAATAAAGAAAGAAATAGCTATATCGAGACATATTTTTATCGCAAAAAACTAAATTTCTCATACTGTGAAATAAGGTTTTGGTCATACCGCCCACCCCTACTTGAGCTTATAGAAAATTACAGAACATTAACAGAAAAAACATTTGTTGCATTGTTTTTCTACACTTCAACGACCCCTTATTCCTTACTCGACACAAATTAAACAGAGAAAGACGAAAGCACCGCTGGCTCTGACCTGCTCCTGGCCGTCTCGCAGTATGGAGAGCTCCTGCTCCACTTCTCCCACATGACTGTTTGCTTTGGCCACCTCGGCTCTCTCCAGGTCACGCTCGGTGAGGAGCTGCTCGATGTGCTGCTGCTTCTCCTTCAGCGCCTCCTGGAGTGCCGTAGTGCCAGAGACCTTCCTCGCATACCTTGCAGACGTCTCTGTCAGCTTCACAGAGAAACTCGTTCAGGCTCAATATTCTCTCAGATATGACCTTCTCTCTAAAGATGGACTCACTTATGTTACTGAAAGGTCACCTTGAAATTTTTACCAAGTAGCCATATGCTATTCCGAATGCATCCATTTATGCATGCTTTTGATTAGAAAGCAAGTTATCGAGTAATTCATTTGGATTTTGTGCACACACAAAACAGAAATTTAACTAGAACTGATAGTTGCAACTTGCAAAGTTTGACGTGCATCTGATAATCAGTCTAGGAATAGTTAGGATGCTTTTCAGAAAATTACAAATGCACAGATGCTGAGTAAATGTGCTGATTATAACGAGCGTGATTTGGGTAGAAAGCAGGCATTTGCCTAAAGAAGACATCCATGAGCTGGGTTCCCTGAAATGCTGTACACTAAAACAGCGCAGCTGATCAGTGAATTTGTTCATGGGACACTGGTCTATCCGTTTGAGACCTGGCTGGTCAACTGGCTCAACCCATCGCTCGAGTTTGCCAATGTTTGCCAAAAAACAGCTGATGGGAAAACCCAGTGTGGGAAACGATTTTGCAATTGCATTTTGGTGCTGCTAACATCACAGAAATGGCATATTTTGGCCCTGTTAAGCATGCTAGAGCTATGTAACCGAAGATAAGTGCACTCACCAGTCCTGTTCGGCTGGGGTTGCAACTAGTAGACGAGGCCACGGAGCTCATGGAGCTGATGGAGGAGGCGCTGGGGCTGCGCTTCAGTTCTGATGCCGTGGTCACAGCTTTGCGCACAGTGCTCTTTGCCTTGGCCGTGGTGGTGGAGGGAAAACCTATCCGAGTCACCTTGTGCACTGGTGCAAACAGACCATACTTGTGCTGACACTGGAAATACCTGATGACACAGACACACACAAATCCGTGCATGAAAACTCTGGGCATTCTGATAATGCACGTCTCCTACACGGAGGGCGACTGAAAGGACAGGCCACAGTACCTGGTTCCAGCCACAGCACCATCATTCTTTCCCAAGGGCTCGTCCAGCTCAACTCCACACCACTCACCCTTGGCAAACTCCGTCTCGCCCAAGAAACGCACCGCACCAGCTTTCGAGCCAGCAACCTGTGAAGGAAACAAGGACTTAACATGCATTCTGAGTAGGGATGCACCGGTTGACCGGCCGGTAGGGATGGGCGATATGGGCTTAAAAATGTATCACGATAATTTCTGATATTTATTGCGATAACGATATCAATGATGATAATTTAGGGAATCCTGTTTTTTTAGAGAAAAGTGTTATCTTTCCTATTTTTACCCAAAATAGGGTGTTGTGAGCAATACACACGTAATTGAATGACTGTATTAATTAATACTGGAAGCCGGAAGGGGCGCCCTTGCGCAGAAGCTCCACATATGCATCAGTAATGCTCCAGGAAATCCCTAATATGGACAAAGGTATCCAGTGATCGCTGTAGCTGAATAAAACGCAGATTTTAACTGAAGAAACCTGAAGACAATAAACATGCGATTGCACAAAATATATAGTACTGGTGTTCTTCAAGAAATCTTGGATTTGTATAGGAGATAAAGTATATTTTTATAATGCAACGCTAATCGACATAGCCTTTATCACTGTATTTAATGCTATAAAATAGTATGATTTCTATGTTATTCTGTGATACGAAACCATGTCTGGTTTCACAAAAATAAGTTATTTCAAACACTTTACTATGTTATGAAGTTAATATGGAGAAAAAGTATGTTAATAAATTAAAATATCTTTGTTGGACAAAAGGTTTGTAAACGACTCATACACATGTAAAACTGTTGTGCACACGTGCTACTGTAGTACATTTACTCAAGGCTCAGACCGATTTTTGTCACACTGTATAGCCCTATCCAAACCTGCTCAGATTGTAGAAGGAGCTGCTCAATTTATGGACCATTTCGCCCGCGCCCGTGATTTTTTGTGTCCAGGTCCGCAAACATATATGCCATATAATCAGGGAGCCGCTATCAATATGCAAAGTATTTAAATCTCTTTTGAATGAGCGCTCGCTGTTCACTTTCACAATGCTGAGCTCATCAACAAATATCCGATCTTCCTTTACACAGAGCGAGTGTGATCACGAAATCAAAAGTGAAAGTGAACAGCGAGCGCCCATTCAAAAGAGATTTAAATACTTCGCATATTGATAGCACAGCTATTAACAGCTCGCGTTGGATGCAGGGAAGTCAAGTCCGCGGTTTTCCTGGAATTGGGCTCTTTAAACTGTTGCCGAGGCTCGAGTTCCCCCCGTGGGTTAAAGGTTTGAAATGTTGCTTAGATTACATTTGACTGAAATCTTATCTATGATAAAACTGCACTCGATGTTAAGTTTTCTGATGGAGGGCCACTGGTAGGAAGCTTTTTAGCTGTGTTTTTGATCAATATGCATAACAGTGACTGTAAAATATGTATTTTAGCTATGGAAATGACCTGTTTTGGCCTGTTAAATACTAAATAAACATCTTGTTTATCTATACTTGTTGCTGTATTTATAATTCCTACATAAAAATATGAGAAGCAAGTAAACAACTTTTTTATTTGTATTGTTTTTATTTTAAAATTAGGCTATATCATAGGGCTGCACAACTTGGCCAAATAAATATATTGTGCTTTTTATGTCATATATTGCAATTTGAACTGACACATCTCATTTCATATGAAACAGTCTCATATTTTTACTGTGTTAAGTCGCTGGGGGATATTTGTAGCAATAGCCAACAATAAATTGTATGGGTCAAAATTATAAATTTTTCTTTTTTATGCCAAAAATCATTAGGATATTAAGTAAAGATCATGTTCCATGAAGATATTTTGTAAATTTCCCACCATAAATATATCAAAACTTAATTATTGATTAGTAATATGCATTGCTAAGAACTTCATTTGAACAACTTTAAAGATGATTTTCTCAATATTTAGATTTTTTTGCACCCTCAGATTCCAGATTTTCTAATAGTTGTATCTCAGCCAAATATTGTCCGATCCTAACAAACCATACATCAATGGAAAGATTATTTATCAGCTTTCAGATGATGCATAAATCTAAATTTAAAAAAATTGACACTTATGACTGGTTTTGTGCTTCCAGGGTCACATATTATACTGATTTCTGAAGATCAGTATAATAAATCATTTTGCCTTACTGATGCAGTAGCCTATTTAATGCGGCGTTTTTTGTTTTTTTTTTTGCGGTTTCAGGGCGAGGGTCGGGTACAGAATTAAACTGGTGCTGGCTGCTGTCGGATAACGGGTCGGGTGTTCTGTTGTGTAGCTACTGCGGATGCAGGTTTAGCTAACAGCAGCCGTGCAGGACTCTGCTTTAAACTGCTTTGCGTCTCTCCGTCAGATAAACTCACGTGCATGATGCGCCATTTACGGGGGCTTATTAAAAATGAAAACTCATTCTCTGCCAGCAAGGAGGCGCTTTTAGAGTGTTAAAACTGGTAATGCATATCGAAATATCGGAAACATTTAAAAATCATATCACCGTTATTGAAAAAAAAAAAACATTGCGATACATATTGATATTGAATTATTGTCCAGCCCTAAAACACATTATTATATAATTCTATGCGATGCAGTTCTAATACAGTATATGCGCTTTAAGTACGTGCGTCACACAGCGGCTCTGTTCACAGTAGTACCACTGGAACTGTTATCATTTACATGTGTGGTGCGTTTCAAACTCCATCTCTGCATGTTGTTGAGCGTTTGGTTTTATTATAACCTTCATCTTGAAACGCAACTGTGCCATTTCTTCAGATTTGTAAGGTAAATCATTTATAAACCTCACTCTGAGTTTACACAGTGTGATGTCCACATATTCTTTTAATTACGGTGGCTATAGCATCTCTGTCCTAAAGAAATGGCCAAATATTAAAGATTAAGTGGACATTTGAGTTAAATGGTGTTTGGTTAATATTAAACAAGTATTAGATAGATCGCACAGTAATGTGTAAAAACAATCGGCAGGCCGTTGGCGCCCCCTGCAGGCCTTTGTTGTAATGCATAAAAATGGTGTTTTTGTTTTTTTAAAACATTAGCTCTATTGTTTATAATGCATTGTATTTTAACAGTTTTGTTCAATAAAACCATATGATTTCTTGCTTTTGATACTTTATTTGAACTAATTATTATTGCCTCATTGCTATTATATACAGTATGTATTTTAAGTAATTTTAAAGGCTATTGTTCACTTACATCTATTATTACAGGGTCACATATTATAGTGATTTCTGAAGATCATGTGACACTGAAGACTGGAGTAATGATGCTGAAAATACAGCTGCACATCACAGAAATACATTACAGTTTAACAGAGATTAACACAGAAAACAGTTATTTTAAATTGTAATAATATTCAAAAAAATATTACTGTTTTACTGTTTCTGGTCAAATAAACGCAATGATTCCAAATGGTTGGACAGGTAGGTAGAGGATCTAACATGTTAGAAGCTCAAGGGTTTGTTATAACTGTTGTCATGATTATTCATGATATGATTTATATTAATAATGCATTATAAATACTGTACAGGCTTCACAGAAATGGCCCATTAATCCTAACATGCATAATGAGTATAAAATAGCTTGTGAAATGCACTCACCAGCACTCGATCGTTGATCTTCAGCTCCCGATCTCCCTTCTTGACCGAGCCGCACTCTGACAGGTTGGACACGGACTCGCTCTTTGACCGCGCCAGCTCTGAGGCTGCAGTAGTGGTTTTAGCAGGTTTCTTGGTTGAAGCAGATGCTGGTGTAGCAGAAGGGGTGGGTGATGCAGCACGGGACGGAGGAGAAGTCATCGTGTCGTCCGCCTCGCCTTCTGTGCGTGAAAGCTTGGAGGGCCGTGTGAAAATACCCTGTAGCGCGTCGCACTGAAAGTAGCGCACACCTGACACCGAGCCATCGTTTTTCCCTATCGGCTCGTCAAGCACAATTCCAGCCCACTGGCCCGGAGCAAACTGGGTCTCTCCTAAAAACTGAACGACGCCCGGCTTGTTGCCATTCACCCAGACACGATCGCCGAGCTTGAACTGCTCTCCTGCATCTTGAGCTTCGGCTGAGGATTTGTCAGCTTGAGTTGGTTTAGCAGCACCTGATCCAAAGGAAGAGAAGAAAACGGCTTTGTTTGGAATCCAAAAATGCACTTAATACTCCTACAGCATGCAGTGTGTGCACAGAACACCTGAAAGACCAACCACGATAACTACTCAAAATGTTTAGCATTGCATAACGCTTAACGTTTCACTTAACTGTGAGCATTACACAGAATCCAGTACAATAGTATTCTATTCCTAACATAACCAGCTATGACTGAGCTACTTTGGAAGCAATATTATTATATACACTACCAGGCAAACGTTTTTGAACAGTAAGATTTTTTATGTTTTTAAAGAAGTGTCTTCTGCTCATCAAGCCTGCATTTATTTAATCAGAAATACAGCAAAAGCAGTAATCATTGTGAAATATTTTTACTATTTAAAACAGCTGTTTTCTAAGTGAATCTCTGTTAAACTGTAATGTATTTCTGTGATGCGCAGCTGTATTTTCAGCATCATTCCTCCAGTCTTCAGTGTCACATGATCTTCAGAAATCAGTATTATATGCTGATTTGCTGCTCAGAAAACATTATTATTATTAGGGCTGTCATGATTCGTCGATTTTATTCGATTTTAAAAATACTCGACCAGTTTGCTCGCGTCGACTAACCGGCAGAATACCGGAAGTGACGCATTTCACGGACGAGAATCCATAAAACACATTATTATATAATTCTATGCGATGCAGTTCTAATACAGTATATGCGCTTTAATTATAAAAAAGTACATGCGTCACAGTAGCTCCACAGGAACTGTTATCATTTACACGTGTGTGGAGCGTCTCAAACTCCATCTCTGCATGTTGTTGAGCGTTTGGTTTTATTATAACCTTCATCTTGAAACGCAACTGTGCCATTTCTTCAGATTTGTAAGGTAAATCATTTATAAACCTCACTCTGAGTTTACACGGTGTGATGTCCACATATTCTTTTAATTACGGTGGCTATAGCATCTCTGTCCTAAAGAAATGGCCAAATACTAAAGATTAAGTGGACATTTGAGTGAAATGGTGCTTGGTTAATATTAAACAAGGATTAGATCGCACAGTAATGTGTAAAAACAATCGTCAGGCCGCTGGCGCCCCCTGCAGGCCTTTGTTGTAATGCATAATGTACATTAGCTCTATTGTTTATAATGCATTATGTATTTTAACAGTTTTGTTCAATAAAACAATCTGATTTCTTGCTTTTGACACTTTATTTCAACTAATTATTGCCTCATTGCTATTATATACAGTATGTATTTTAAGTAATTTTAAAGGCTATTGTTCACTTACATCTATTTTTATTACCACAAAAAAAAATTCTAATTATAGGGCACTATGAAATCCATTTTATTTCCAAATTCATTTTTCTATACTCTGTTTTAATAGTTAAATTAAATTGTATTAATCAAAAAGCCTGTCTAAATAATTGAGTTAAAGTTTTATCTTTACCAAATTCTGTTTTCCATTATTTTCTGAATTCCATTTTAATGGTTCCATTAAATTTAATAATCAAAAGCATCTCCAATTAATTGATTTTATAAAAAAAAAAAAAAAAAAAAAAAAATCAGAAACACTGCACATTTACATTTGTCATTCTGGTAAATACCACTTCTGGTAAATACTCCTTTAAAAAGTGTTTTTTGATTATAATTGTATTATTAGTAGACTAGAACACGTGGACATGTTGTCATTCTTACTCTATAACACTGAACTCATTTTCATAGAAATTTGGATTTCATTTGGTTTAATAAAATAGTTTAATAAAATATCTGTAAGTAAAATTGTTGATTTTTTTTGTGTGGGAAATCAATCGTTTAGATTAATCGATAAATTAATCGAAATAAAAATAGTCATTAGTGGCAGCCCTAATTATTATTATAATTATTATGATGTTGAAAACAGCCGAGTATAATTTTTTCAGGTGTCTTTGATGTAAGAAAGTCAGAGAACAGAAGAACAGCATTATCTGAAATAGATTTTTTTTGTGACATTATAAATGTCTTTAGCATCACTTTTGATCAATTTAAAGCATCCTTGCTAAATAAAAGTATTAATTTCTATCATTTTTATCCCCCCCAAAATAATAAAATAATAATATTATACCGACTCCAAGTTTTTGAATGATAGTGTAATGTTACAAAAGCTTTCTATTTCAGATAAATGCTGATCTTTGGATCTTTCTAATCATGAAAGAAACCTGAAAAAAAGTTACTCAACTGTTTTAAATGTTAATAATAATAATACTGATTTCTGAAGATCATGTGACACTGAAGACTGGAGGAATGATGCTGAAAATACAGCTGCGCATCACAGAAATACATTACAGTTTAACAGAGATTCACACAGAAAACAGCTGTTTTAAATAGTAAAAATATTTCACATTATTACTGCTTTTGCTGTATTTCTGATCAAATAAATGCAGGCTTGCTGAACAGAAGACACTTCTTTAAAAACATAAAAAATCTTACAGTTCAAAAACGTTTCGAGTGCTAGTGTGTGTGTGTGTGTGTGGTCAGACGTGGTCTCACCGACAGAAGGAGGGGTCTTCGTGACCCCAGCAGCGGCTGGCCTGCTGATTCTGCTGGGTGCTCGGAGTCCAGTGGGTTTGGCTGTGCTCATTGTTGCTCTGAAACGGTCCGTCTATATTTGCACGTTTCCTCTCCAACAAACATTGACCGTTGAGGCTGGCGCAACAGTGCAGGGAAAAAAATTAAATAAAAACAAAGTGAAGGAGAAAAGGGGGCAGCGATGTCTGTGGAGAGAAAGAAAAGAGAAATAGATCCGCATGTCTTGCTTTCTGCCATTTCAGTAATTTCATGCAACACATCGTTTCACAGATCTGTTAATGCGGCTGAACGTGTAAAGCCTATTTCACACTGCACACGTAAGCAACAGAGGTTATGCACAACAGACTTCTGTATTCTGTTCACCGGGTCTCGTCGCTTCCGGTTCAAGCGTTTTGTAGATGCTTCGTTAAATATGAAGCAGTTTTACTCAAGATGCCTTCAAAGTAGATACCAATGATGATCATCATAGCCAATGTCCATCACATATGCGGACTGATATCTAAAGGTCTTTTATTTTTATTCTTGAACAGCAAAAACAGCTATATACCCTATATGCAACAGCTGAAATAAAGCACGTGGCTCAGTGATTCACAGGGACAGGAATCAACTCTCTGAAACACTGAATCAAGAATCGATTCCAAAGGAAATCGACGACTCTTTAACAGCCTTTTCCAGTATTTCACTTGTCCTGTCGGATGATTCCTTTCAACAAATCTGTTCGCAGCCCTTCTTTCACACTGTTGTACAATGATGTCCTTGCTTATGCATTTCTAGCAACTCATTCTCATGTGCAAGTCACTTTGGATAAGTGTCTGTAGACTGAACCTGAAAAAATCTGGCAGCAGAGTGTGTGTCTTTTGCACTTTTGCAGCAATATCAATATGAGATGAAATGTTTATCAAATCAATTCAAACTGCAATTTATGGTAAAATAACACTAGACTTTTTCTTACCTAAGACACATTATGGGAAGCATTTAAATATGATGTACTTTTTAAATTCTAAACATTAATAATATACTATGAATGCATTTAGAAAATGCAAAATCAGATCATTAATCAAATGTGAATTTAATTAAATTTCACTTTGAATGTAATTGAAGTAGCCTAATCTTTATAATTTAACAAAAAATTATTATTATTTATTTAAATGCTTTGTCACATTGTATAAAATCAATAAAGAATTACTAAATAAAACACTATATTGTTCTGAAATTCTATTCATTTCTACATAAGCAAAGCAGCGCAAATGAAACAAAAACTCTGACATCTTGCTGCAATCAGTCCAAACTGATACTAATGTAATAATATAGTAATAATAAATAAATAACCAGACAGTTATTGTAGGGCTGTTCAAAAAGTGATGAAAACTACATTCGAATTTTCTACTTAAATTTTATCCAAATTCAAATGATATTCTAATTTAAAATGCATAATTTCAGTCAGGGTGAAGAAAAGCTTTCGGCTTCTCTCCTGAAGCCACAAGAGGGCGCATCGAGCAAAATATTATGCACGTTTCTTCAAAGCGTAATAAAATAACACGACTATCTTTAAAATAAAGTGCATACTGTTTAAAATAATGTTTATAAACCATGCATAAATAATAAAAGTTGCTGAACAACAAGTAGAGAAAAAAATCAGCACCATGCATGTATGTATAGTTTGAAGGACCGAAAACCAATCACAAAGAGTCGGCGACTTTCTTTATTTAAAAACATGAGATGCAGTGGGATGTAGCGGTGTGCGACATATGTCGTCTGCGATTAATATCGTAATTGTTGTTTTAACGATGTGCGATTTGACATTCGAGTATTTTGCAAAAACCATTCAACACATCCCTACAGAGCGCACGCATGCACCACGTGAAGTCTAGACTAGTGCGCGTTCGCACTTAGAGTGCGTTCTGTCACTGCATGATTCAATTAAAATACATTTAGAATGATCACAACTTCAAGACATGACGGCAGAACATTTACATTTATACCACTTCATATAGTTTATGTCTGTTTCACAACGAAGAGTGCCGTTTCTCCAAAAATGACCCTGATACAAATTGTGCATGAATTCAATTAACAATAAGTTAATTAAGAGACTTACGTTTTAGACGCCATATTACTTGTTTTTGCTCTATTTCACCAACAATCATTCCAAACACAGCCACAGCGCTGTTTTGTGTCTCTGAGCAACACGACGGTGTTTCGTTCCTGAATGAATCAAGCTTTTAAATGATTCGGTTCAATCGCAGTGACTCACTTATTAACAGTGCTTTGCTCCCACCTGCTGGCGGTTTTAATTTCAAATTTCTGCTTTCCTTGCTTATTTATTGATTTTTTCATTTTTTAAATAATTTTAAATATCAGTATTCAACGTTTTATGTTCAATATATCAAAACATTATTTATGCATTTGTAATTGCAGGTTAAATGCGTTCATGTCTTGCATTAAACAAAATACATGTGTGTAAATACATCTAAATGCAGCTTCAGACGCAGTGTCTGTGTGGATTTAATTTGCTCGTTAACAGCCCAGATGTCTTATTATTCTAATTCACTGATTAAATGTAAGAATTTGACTCAAAAGATAATGCACACTTTTAGAAAAAATGGCTTTATGAAGGTAAAAATGCCCATAAAATGCAAAAATCAGTTTAAAACTTATTGGAAAAGATTAATTTCTATCCGTGTGAACTGACCAGCACACAGAATATGAAGAATATTAAAAACTTTAGGAGTCAGCTGTCTTCGGCAGTGCTTAAGATACCAGCACATTGACACACTCAGCAAAATACCGTCATCGATAGAATCCCAGAAAATAGAGAAATCGTTTTGTGTCAATATCGCACACCGCTAGTGGGACGGGGGAAACCGCCATAACCTCTTCAGACATGTTTTTAAAAAGTTGATGCATTAATTTTGCACGGCTTTCTAAACATGCGGCTCTCTTGTGCGAGACGCGAGTGCAGCGGTGATAGATATCCCTCTAGAAAATGCGCGAAGTATGTGTTCTGTGTGAACGGCTTGGTTTCAGCTTTGACGTAAACGACATCTCCTCTGCATCGATGTTCAATGTTGTACATTCAAATGTATTATTATCGTGTACTGTATCTTTAAGTTAAACTTGTAAGCACTCGTCCAACCACCCATCCGCTCACACACAGATCCACACAAGCCATCTTCTTCTGATACAGCATGAGGTGGAAATGTGCATGGCAGTAAACCACAGCTGATATAAAGCAGAAACTACACTCCTGCAGAAGATGACAGCTCAGATCTCGAGTTAGTTCGGCTCTCTTTATGACCATCAAGTCGCTTTGCAAGCAGTGTTGCCAACTTAGCCATTTTGTAGCTAGATTTAGCGACTTCCCCACCCCTCTGGAGACTTCTTTTTAAACGTTTAAGGACAAATACAGCAACTTCTCGGACAAGCCTCGTGTAAGCGCTGCTCTTGCCCACTGACCAGCATGCAGCTTTATACAGACCAGTGTATTTGGCATCATGATGGCATCTGGTGACACTTGGCTACCAGTTTGAGCTGCTCTCAACTGAAAGCAGCTGGCACGCTGTCCAGGACATTTCCCGAAGTTTGGGAGTCACACAGCGCGTCACGAGACGGACCCGATCTATTCTGGCCTCACGGAGGAGTTCACTCGTGGCCCGCACACCGGACGCACGCGCGGGACTCGGCCGAGGAGCGGCCGCCGAGCAGCAGCCGACGGGAAACGCGCCGCCCTCTCGCCGGAGCACCGAAGCGGGCTCACCTGCTGGCTCCGGGCCGCGTAGCGCTCTCAGAGATCAGCTGCGCCGGGGTCTCTTCTCCGCCGGGTTTATCCTGCTGCGTCCGAGCCTCTTCGGGTCAGCGGCGACGCGAGTGACGTCATGACGCAGGCGCGCTCAGCCCCGCCCCCAACCATCTCTGCTTTATATAATTGGTGTTACTTTGTGGCAAGTGTATTGTGTTTTTTAAGACTGTTTCAGATTGTTTGTATTAATCTGTGTGTGAACTACACATAAGCTGAATAAAGGTTGTTTTACGAGCAATCTTAAATCACTAAAACCAGTCACAATAGCAGAAGACATGAATCATTCAAAACAATAAAAGGTAATGATATTTTCCGTCAGCTAACCCAACCCCTCACAGAAACAGATTTAAATTAAATCATCTGTTGGCGATTTTCTAAGCCTTTTTAAATAAAGAACCAGCAAAATGTCCTACTAGTGGGTTGCACTGATCACAAAGTACAGTTTAATACTCACACACACACACACCACACACATCACACCACTCAAACACACACACACACACACACATCAACACACACACACACCACACACACACACTCAAACACACACACCCACACACACACAAAAAAAAAAAAAAACACACACACACACACACACTCAAAACACACACACACACACACGCACTCAAAAACACACACACACACACACACTCACACACACACCACACACACACACACCACACTCAAACACACACACACACACACACAATCAAACACACCACACACACACACACTCAAAAACACCCAACACACACCCCACTCAAACACACACACACACACACACGCCACCAAACACACACACACAAACACACACACTCTCTCACTCACTCACTCAATCTCAACACACACACACACACACACACACACACTCAAAACCACAAACACACACACACACGCACTCAAACACACACACACACACACACACACACCTCAAACACACACACACACACCACACACGCACACACACACACACAACACAACACACGCAACTCAAACACACACACACACCACCACACACGAGCTAAAACACACACACACACACACATAAAACACACACTCAAAACACACACACACACAACACACACACACACACACACACTCTAATAACCACACTCACACACACACACGCACACACCTCACCACGCATCAAACACACACACACACCCAAGCACTCAAAACACCACACCCTCACACACACACTCTATCTCTCTCACACACACGCTCACACACTCAAAAACACACACACACACACACGCACTCAAACACACACACACACACACACGCGCACTTTTTTCCAAAAACACACACACACACACACACACTCATAACCACACTCTCACACACACACACAATCTAATAACCACACTCACACACACACACACAAACAACACACACACACACACAAACACCACACCACACACACACACACCACAACCACACACACCCACACACACAAACACCACACACACACGCATCAAACACACACACACACTCACTCACCCACACACACCCACACACACGCACACATGCACACACACTCACACACCCACACACACTCACACACGCACACTCACGCACACACAAACACACACGCACACGCAAACACACACACACATCACACACACACCAAAACACACACACACACACACACTCACACACACACTTTCTCTCTCTCTCTCACTCACACACACCCACACACACACGCACTCACTCACACACACACTCACACGCACCACTCACACACACACACACGCACTCACTCACACACACACACGCTCTCTCTCTCCCACACACACACACACACTCACACGCACCTCAAACACACACACACACACACACACTCAAACATACAGATTTATTATATTGATTTCTTTCCCCAAATGCATTGGCTGCTTTGAGACAGCAATGTTTCAGGAGTTCAGGACACATGCTTATTCGACAGCTTTATTTTTTCAGATGAACTGTTTTTCCAAGGCATGGTTAGATGCCAGTGTTTTCTGTCATAGCTGTGCAAAGATTTGATTTCAAAAACAGTATCATAGCTATTAAACTATATCTTATGATTTTAATCTGTATTTAACCTCAGAACGATCTCAAAGTACAAAGAGCTGCTAAAGTCTGATTTTGTGGTGGCTGTGCTTTAAAACTTAATTATTATAATATTAATTCAAGAATGAAGGATTTTGAAAGTCTGACAGTAATCAGCGTGTTGGAAAAATACTTGATTAAACAGGGGAAATCGCAAGGAGACTCATTCTAGTATCATTTGTTGCTAATATTTTGAAACAGATTTTATTTTTTCACTTTAATTTTAGTTAAAGTGTTAATAACGTTGTCGTGTTTTGGTCATTTTTATTATATTTTAATGTCCAAATAGTTTTGGGTATAAGTTTTAGTGCTAGTTTGTGCTATTATTTCAATTTCAACTAAATGAACGTTGCATTTTGTCTTTCCAACTAGCAGAAATATTTGATTTCAGTTAGTTTTATTTCAAATAATGATATTTTTAATGGTTTTAGTGAACGATAACACCCCTGCTCTCTAGAGTGGAAAGGTGTAATTACATATTAGTAATAACCAACCTTTTTTTTTAGTGCTTTATATTTATAACTAAAAATCGCACTCAAAAACTCATCACTTATACATTATATTGATTATTATTTGCCGTTATGCCCCCAAATAGCAAGCTAAAGGCGACAATATTTCAGGTATTAACGATTGGCACAAAATAATGACTGAATATTCAACTTTAATAAAAGAACTGCTTTCTATTTTGATATGAAGACGTATTTTACTGTACTGTATTTTGCCGCTTTGGTGAGCACAGAGAGTTCTTTCAAAAGCAACAAAAATATAAATTATTCCAAACTTTTAATGCTAATGTAGTTCTGAAATCTGTAATAAAAGCTAAAGCCTCTGAAATGCCTTTCTCCAGACTTCTATTGTAAAGTATTGTAAACATGTTTTTCCTGCATTTATGATGATGATGATGATGAATAAAAAATAAATAAAGTAGAAGAAGCAGAAGGTGCAAACATTTTTGTGTATAAAGTGCAACAATTTCATTTTAAGTTCAAGTTAAAACTTTTAATTCAGTGAGAATTCTTAAGAAATTTATTCTGAAAGATATTCACAATAAAATACACAGATGGAGGGCATGCAAATGAGATGTAGCGGTAACGAGCGTAATTACAGAAAACAGAATAATAATAAAAAACATTCCCTACACAGAGATCAAGTATCCACAGTCAGTTAATAATCAGGTACAAACCAAATAAACCTTTTTGTGTTTTTAAAAATCACACGATAGCTGTAAAAAGATAGAAAGCACCAAAGTAAAACTACATACAAAAGGACTGTGATTAGAGAGAAAAACACACTGCTCGTTGTCCACAGGTGCGCAGTAAAAACACACCACTTCCATTACTTCTTGCCTCGGGCCTGACTTCTCGGGGAGCCTTTTAGCAAATCTCGAATCTTGAGGTAAACCCCCGTTGCTTCAGCCACCTCCGTAAACTCAGGCGTGTCCTCGAAGGGAATAATACCCGCAGCGAACCTGCTCCGGTGTGGGACGAAAGCTACTTTACTTACGGCAGGCTCCTCCGTGTTTGTCTGAGGAGTGTCTGAAGCTGCATTTGTTGCATCATGATTATGGCTTTCCTCGTGAATTTCATCCAGGACAATGTCGTCACTCATCCCTGCTTGCAAATCGACGGCGGTTTCATCTATCCTCTCCTCCTCACAAACATTAGGTGAAGATGGCGTGCTCTTGATTTCATACGCGTGACTCGAGTCCTCCGTCTTTTCTCCGTCTTCCTCCGAGTCGAGTTTAAGTGAAGTGACCACACTAGGGGAACTCGGGACGGGGGTCTCGGAATCACTGTTGGTCGTGGTATCTGCCGTCTCAAGGGCTGCCCAGAGAAGCCTCTGCTGCTCCTCCAGTTCCTCCAGAGACAGCCCGTCCTCAGACTCCTCCCCCTCAGTCAACCCTCTCGCCTGATTGGCCGGGGAATCGTTAGTAGGTGGAGTCGGCGGTGGAGTTCCCTTAGGGATGGGCGGAGTGGACGGAGGCGTTCCCGGCGGGAGAGGTGGAGCAGCGGATGAGGACGCAGAGCCAGGAGGGAGCGGAGGGTGGAACTGGAAACCATCAGATCTAACCGGACACGTGTCGTGCTCTGTAGAAGGACAGAAACTAAATCATAATAAACAGGGTTTTTTTTTTTTCAGTGATGCACTCAAATTTGAGCACGGTCCTGGTGTGGGCTCCCGGTCTCCCGAGCGCTCTTTAGCATCTTACGACCAATGCGCACAAAAATAGGTCAGATATCCTCATTAACACAGCTGTTTTTTGGAGGGAACGCATGTGTAACAGCACTTTTAGATCCGCGTGCGTTCGCTGTTAAAGAGACCGCAGCCTAATAAACATCTGCTGCCTGTCATTAAAGAGCAAAAGAAAACTAGAGGAGTAAAGTTCACAGACAAACTTTGAAGTTGGCTTGAGAAAGCCTTGTCTGAAAGCTTGAAATAGCTTTGAAAAGCTTAAACTTTCATTTTAATTGTTGAAACTGAAGTTTGGGACAGAGTGGGAACACACGTTTTAACATGAATTAGCATGTTGATAGCATGATTTAACACGTCACTAGCACGATTCTACATGCATTAGCATGTTGCTAGCATGATTTAGCATGTCTTTATCACGTTGCTAACATTATTCTAGCATGATTAGCATGTATCTAGCATGTTTCCAGCATGATTAACATGTTACTATCATGATTAACAAGTTACTATACTAACACTTTTAGCATGATTAGCATGTTGTTAGCATGATTAGCATGTTTATACGCGTGTTGTGCATGAATTGGCATAGGTACTAACATGTGTTATGCATGATAGCTTTGTTTAGCATGAAATTTTAACATGTTATTAGCATGGTATGCAGATTGCAAGTTATAGAATGTGTTAGCATTATTAGCATGTTTTGCGCATGATTGACATGTTATTAACATGTTACTAGCATGTTTCTAATGTGATTAGCAAGTTATTCGCATGTTGTTAGCATGTTACTAGCATGTTTTAACATGATTAACATGTTACTAGCATGTTACTAGCATGATTTTAGATGGAATTAGCCAGTACTAGAATTGGTGCTAGCATGATTAACATGTCTAACATGTTTTTAGCATGATTAGCATGTTACTAGCATGTTGTAAGCATGTTTAGCATGTTACTAGCATGTTGTTGCGTTCGCTGTACAAAGATAAACATCTGCTGCCTGTCATTAAAGAAAATCATTCACTTATCTTGACTGAATATCTTCGGTCACTTTGACTTTAGGATTTATCTATATTTTGTGAAAACAAAAACTATGCAGTGTTTTTAAACTTTTGACTTTAATGTCCGTACCTGACATTTGTTCAGTTGTTTATTTATGCTATTTCTAATGGATTAGTTTGTGCCTATTTTATTACTGACTGTTTAACAATGTAATGTTTGACATGCATATTCGTCTAGTTGTTTTGCTGTAGTATTTTTGTTAAAACCGTAGGCTAAAGTTCCTCTCGTAGTGTTCTGTAGGCGGCTGATTTTTGCTCATGTTATTCAGCTGTTTGACTTTTTTATTTTACCTTATTAGAATAGAAACTAGGAATCGTTAATAATTGGAATTGAAAAGCAGAATCAGAACTGATCAAATTCAAACCATACCCAACCCTAGTAAAAGTCGATTAATCATAATTAATTGCTTCCACATTAAAAGTTTGTTTACATAATATATATGTGTGTGTTGGGTTTATTTGTATGTATACATTAATACACACACATGCATATATATATTACACATACTTAAATATTGACTACACATTTCTTAAATATATACATGTATATGTGTGTGTATTCATATATACAAATACAAATGAACAGTACACACATATATTATGTAAACGCTTATTCTGGAAGAGAATTAATCACAATTACATTTAAATGTTTATAAGCAAAGTTTTTTAATTTGCGTGTTGGTTATTAAATGTCAGTGCATCACTAGTACTTGTGTAGGATCATCAGACATTAATACGTGAAAAACAGTGCAAGACACACAGAGATGCAGCAGAAAAAAAGCAAAATATAATTCAGTTTTTGCATTTCGGTCGTAAAACCTAGTTGTGTACCTGACTCTATCTCCATATCTGATTCGGGGTTCTCTGAATTTGATCTCTGTTTCTTCGTCTTCTGGGCCGTGGATTCAGACTCATGACGCCTCTTACTGCAGCTGGAGTCCTGCTGAGCACACACGCATGCACAAGCTCATTAACTATTTGGGAAATATGAATAATGGCAATAAACAAAAAAAAAATATTACAACAGATGCATTTACCGTTG
>JADLZN010009534.1:0-47500 GCA_018155175.1 Sinocyclocheilus anophthalmus | reverse complement strand
CACCTTTGTGTTTTGAAGACGAATGAAAGTGGGTTTGCAATGAAACGTGGGTGAGTTTTCATTCTTGGATGCATTAAATGCAAAGCTCCTGATTCATTTGTTTAGTTAATTGCTAATTAATCTTATAATAAAAATGCATGCCTGCTTATTTTTTTAGGTATAGTTTTAGCATTCTTCAGAGGTGGAAATGGTTTCAATATGTTGTGTCTGGTTGAGTGAACTGCTGAACAATATACTCACAAATTGCGATTGATCAATAATGACATTTTAGATTTATTTGGGACAATCTGGAAATCTCTAATAGACGATCCGGGAATATGATCACCTTTCATATTAAATGCTTTTATGATGCAACCATGATATTTTGATTTGAATATCCTTATATTATACTTTATTAGGGTCTCTGACACTCGTTACATTATTTAGTTCATACTTCCGTTCATTTCAATCCTCTGTACTGTTGTTTTCTATTTGTTTTTGGGCCTCTCCTGTGTTCAAATGTTTGCTTTATATGAAAACAAAAAGATTTAAAGAAAGAAATGTGCAATGACAGAGGCTTCACAAGAAGGCTGACCTCAGTATTCCTGGCTTGTACTTTGCAAAGCGCTCTTCGACCTCTTCTGCATGGTAGCGCTGGTTGCTCTGATTGCTGTTCTGCGAAAACTCCTTCCTCTTTTCATTGATACGAGCCATATCTTTGGGCTTGAACAGTCCAAAAAGACTGATTCATAACTCAGTCACAAATGACCTCACGTCGACTTCAAAACATAATAATGTGTATGTAAATATTAATATTGTCTATGAGTAAAAGAGAAACACCTCTGGACAGTCTCGCAGCTGATGGTCCTCAGAGCAGCAGTTGAAACAGCACGGTCTCGGCCTGTGAAGACAACACCAAAAAGCAAGTCTTGCAACACCATAAACATATGAATACTGAAATGCTGCTATAGTGAACTCTTGGCATACCTTTTCTCCTTTATCTGCACCTCTTGGCCCTCGAGGGCGATGATCTGGCCGAAGACCTGCGGATATCTTTGCAAAAATGATTCAGGAGCAGTGATGCACATAGACATGATTCAAACAGAATAAAAGCATTGTCTAGAGCAAGTGTGAGAGCAGAGCTGGCTATAAGCGTTCAGGATACTTGGGAACCTCCCATCCGTCAGTCAGCTGTGGGTTTTCATTCAGCAGTGGCTGGCCAAGTTTATCAACACAGAAGCTGGTGAAGTACAAGACACTCCCTATCACCTACAAACCAAGAACAAGAAGTACGGGTTTCGTTTGTGGTGGTTTGGTGACTGCGTAGGAATAGCGTGTGCTGGCTCCGGTTTGAACAACTCACACTGAAAGCATTCCTCATGTGCTTGGAGTCACTGGAAGTCTTTGCTTTGTAGCTCTCCTCCATAACGAAACCTGAATGCTACAAAAACAAACAACAGTGCGTGATGCAGCGTACTGATGAAGACTGCTGTAAGAGACGTTCAGAGACAGTGAAGGCGTACATGTGGCTTGACATAAAGCGCAGAGCCTTCCGGATCATTTCTACACTCTTGTAGCCTCTTCTGGACAAGACAGCAGATGAAGTCCTCCATTTCTTTCCGACACTGCCTAAACACACACACACAATCAATGTTATTGATTTTATTTATTTTTATAACACGGACATAAAACACACACACACACCACACAGACAGACAGACAGACACACACACACACACACATACACAAGACAGACAGACAGACCGATCAACACACACACACACAGACAGACAGACAGACAGACACACACAAAGACAGACAGAGACAGACAGACAGACAGACATACACACACACACAGACAGACAGACACACACACACACAGACAGACCATACATACACACCAGACATACATACTACACCACACACACCAGACTACACACACACACATACAGACAGACTAGACAGACAGACCACACACACCCACACGACATCACAAGCACCGCACATATAAATGGCACTAAAACATTGGACGTATTAGACATGACAGAGAACACACACAGACACACACACACACACACACACACACACACACACACACACAGACAGACAGACACACACACACACACACACACAGACACACAGACACACACACACAACACACACACTACCTACATACATATCCACACACCCACGACATACATACGACTACAGACCTACATACATACAGACAGACACACACACATACAGACAATATACACACACACACACACACACACACACACACACACAGAGACAGACACACACACACACACACACACAGACACAGGCACACACACACACAGACAGACAGACAGACAGACAGACAGACAGACAGACACACCTGGAAATGATGTTGTTTCCATAATTAATTTGACAAAGTGGCCCATCGATTTTGGAATCTTCTATTTTTATCCCCCTGGAACACAGAAGAGCTTTGGTAGTCAGTACATGTGAATGAATGTCCAGTTTAAGCACACACTGACACAAGCTCCCTCTTTACTCACGCAGGACGACTCAATATGTCCAGCTTCCTCTTCAGCTCCTCATGTGCATCAGCATTAAGGCTCAATATAAAGACAGAGACAAACAGTGAACACAACCAAGACAAACGCCACACATCAGTCAGGTCTGGTGTTCAGATCATTAGAAGCAGAGGACCCTAGAGCTCCTCCTGAACGTGTCTGAGAGCACTTGCAGAATGTGAAAGGTTGCTGTTTCAGTATGCTTTTTTTTTTTTTGAAGATAAAAACATTCCAAAATAGCATAACAAGAGTTATAATGTGGATTAAAGACCATACAAAATGAATAGATTCTGTGCTACCGGTGCAAACCGAATCCTATTTCTATCGCAGCTCAGCTGATCTACGCATGTGTGTGCACGGGCTCCTGGGCTCCTGGGCTCCTGGGCTGTAAGGGTCGCGTGAGTGTCTGTAAGGATATTCTCCGCCTTCAGACGCGCGGCTGTTTCTCCGCACGCTTCTAGAGTCTCCCGCAGCCCGCGCTGCGACGCGTCCTCCTCGAACTGCTCGAACAGCTCGCTGTCTCCAAACTCCACCGCAGCCATGTTTGACCAGCGCAGCTAGACCCGGAGGACAAATCCTGCGACGCGCTGACGCGGGAGCGCTGATTGGCTAAGAGACCGGAACCCGGAAGTAACCTCCGTTTAAACATGTAAACAAACACTTCATAGCTGCAGCGGTCAGATTCCTCCTGAGCAGTTCATTTTAATTTTCCAAAAGGATAAATCACTGCGGGTTCTTGTTTCTCCAGCGTGTGTTTCCCTTGCCTTGATTGTTAATCAATTAAATGCATCTATTAATGTGTAATAATAATAATAATCTGTATTTTTGTTCATAATCAATCTTTTTCCTAATCATTTTAACCGTCTGGTGTTTCCTCGGCCCTTTTAGATTTTAAAAATCGCTACTTCATCGGAATATTACGAAACTTGATTACTTTTGTGACCGCAAATAAATAAATAAAGTCGTGGACTTGATTCGAAAAAGCTAAATGGTCCTGAAAAATGGTCACACTTGTGTTGTTCACGGTCAAAAATGACCACCATCGGGAATTAATGGGAAATAGTGTGTGTACAATCTACAAATCATTCACAATGCAGAAAAAAGTGCACAGCAATGAAGGGGTGACACTCTAAAATATCAATAGTGCAAAACAGACACACTCACTCACAGAGACACACTCACAGACTCACAGACACACTCACTCACACACACACTCACAGACACACTCACGGCACCCCCACTCCAGACCACCCCCATCACAAGGACCCAGTCTCGCACGCTAGTGCTGCAGACGAAGTTCCTACCTAGGTCAGCCTCCGCACCACTCACAAGCACACCCCCTCCCAGACACCTCACTCAAAGACTCCGAGACAGCACTCACTGTCACACACTCCACAGACACACGCCAGACACGCGTCACTCAAATGGACACCTCACAGACCCAGACACACTCACTCACTCCCGTCACGACACCGAACCCACCACAGACACCTCACTCACAGACGCACGACACACTCACCACCACAGACATGCTCCTCCCAGACACTACTTCACTCACCGACACTATTCACCGACATGTTGGCCTCACAGACAACCACTCACCTCACGATCACTCGACCAGACACACCGCAGGTCACAAGACACACACACGCACAGACACACACTCACAGACACACACTCACAGACTCACAGACACACTCACTCACTACACTCACAGACACACCCACTCACACACTCACACACACACACTCTCACTCACACTCACTCACAGACACAGACTCACACACACACAAACACACACACAAAAACACAAAAAAAACCCACCACAGACACACTCACACAGACACTCTCACACACTCACAGACACACTCACAGACACACCCTCACTGACACCCACCCACTCACATCACAGACAGCCCCTCACAGACACACCCACGCACACACACTCACTATCACAGACACAGACACACTCACTTCACACCTCACAGGACACCTCACAGACGCACTCACTCCCTCAGACCTCCACACACACTCACTCACAGCACCCACACTCACTTCACAGATCACACACTCACAGACACCACCACTCACAGACACACTCACTCAAGACCCACTTCACTCACTCACAGACACACCACTCCCAGACCACTCACTCACAGACACACCTCAAGACACACTCACTCACCGACACACACTCACATACACTCACGTCACATACACACTCTCAAACACACTCACTCTCACACACACACTCACAGACAGACACATACACACACTCACAGACAGACACATACACACACTCACAGACACACTCTACCACCACTCACTCACAACTCACAGACACGACTCACTCACAGACACACCTCAACAACACACTCACTCCACAGACACACCCACATCACAGACACACTCATCACAGACCACACTCACTCATCAGACGCACACATTCCAGACCACCCACTCCCAGACCACCTCACGACCACTCACAGACACACTCCATCCCAGACTCACAGACTCACACTCACTCACTCACAGACACTCACTCACAGACACACACTCACAGACACACTCACTCACAGACACACTCACAGACACACTCACAGACACACTCACTCACAGACACACCCACACACACACTCACTCACGCGACACACTCACTCACAGACACTCACTCACAGACACACACTCAGACACACACTCACACACACTCACAGACAGACACACACTCACAGACACACACTCACAGACACACTCACACACACAAACACACACTCACAGACTCACTCACTCACACACACACCCACTCACAGACACACTCACTACAGACCCACCCTGCAGCGCACACTCCTCACAGACACACCACCTCCCACACAACTCCCTCACAGACACTCTCACACACTCTCACAGACACACTCACAGACACACTCACACACACAAACACACACAAACACAAAAAAAAGACACAACCCACTCACAGACACACTCACTCCAACACACACTCAGACCACTCACTCACACACACCACACTCACAGACATCCGAAAATCACTCACCTCATCATACCACGCCACATCACAGACACACTCCCTCAAGACAGAGGTGGACAGTAACTAAGTACATTTACTTGGGTTTTGTACTTAAGTACACTTTTTGAGTATTTGTACTTTACTTGAGTATTATTTTTTCAGGGAACTTATGACTTTAACTTCACTACATTTGAAAGACAAATATTGTAGCCTACTTTTCACTCCACTACATTTCTATCAAGATCCTCGAAGCAGAAAGTCGTTAGCAGCTTTGAAAGTAAGTGGGTGATTTTTTTCTTCTCCAAAACATGACTTTCTTTTTTTCAGACAGTTTATCAGTAATCACTCTTGTAGGACTACATTAAATGATTTCCCAGCATTTTTTGAACACTGACCAGTTGCAAATGTCATATTTATTTACAACTATTTAATAAGAAGTTAATATTGTGGTATAATTTAGACAAAATATTGTCTGATTTTGCTAAGTTGTGTACGTGAAAATATTACCTATAAAGCCACAGAAGAACTGTTGTGCGTCTCCTAATAAAACACAATAGGCGTTGGACTTGAAGCAGCACTGCACAGACCTTCTGTGTGTGACATAACAGTACTGTTTTTTTTTTTTTTTTTTGATGATCAAATAAGCCTTGCTGTTGTAAAGTTACACAGCTACAGTTGTGTTGCTGCACTGTAAAAAATGACTGTGAATTTAACGGTAAAAGACTGTGAAAATGCTACAGTAAAAACCTGTTAAATGGTTAACGGTAAATTCCCCTACTATATACGGTGAAAAACTGTATTGGACATTACATTTTTTGGACATAAATTTTTACGGTAGTATACCGTTTTTGGAAGTGAAAAAGACCGTATAATTTACAGTGAATAACCATAAATTGACATTCCCAGAATTCCCTGCGTTACATTTCAAATTTGATGTTTTTTGTTGAAATAACTCTGTTTTTTCTTATCAGTTTTGTATGTTAGGGTTGTGTGTTACACCTAATGTTGTTAAATTAATGTTTATTGCATTATTTCAGTTTCATGTGTGTTACCGTGATGGTGTTTAGTGTTTGTGTGAATGACACACTGTGCACCTTATATATGTTATTATTTAAAAGCTGCTTGTGATGGGCTTTGGTTCATCATGTGACTTTCTCATCAGCTCCTGCATTTGGTGGTTATCAGTGTATTACAAAGCTACAAAACAGATTTCAGTACTTCAATAGGTTGGTATAGTAACATTATATCAGTTAATGAAATTACGGTATTTAACTGTAAAACCGTAAAACCTAAAACGTTGCTACCAAAGTATTTTTTAATGTAAAATTCCGGCAACCACAGCTGCCGTTTTTTTACTGTACATTTTACAGAATTTTTTTTACAATGTGGGTTTTAAAGCAGGTTTGATGTTTTATTTTCTTCCTTATCACTCTGTATTTACAGGATTTCACTGTCCACTCTGTTCAAATGTGGATGAATGGCTACACATAGATGTGTAGAGCTGTGTGAGATCACTACCATCCTGCTTTGTGGGGGTGGGTAGGGGTGTTAAATAATGTTTTTTGTTTAGTTTTTTTTAGTTTTAACATTCTAAAAGCTCTTTATTATTAAATTACATTTACATTTACATTACAATAAGGACAATAAAAGCATTCAAAACTAACAAAAAAGCAACAATATATAAGTGCAAATGACAAGTCTCTGTAAGCCCAACACAGTACACGTAGCAAGGTATTTATATACAGTTCAATTAAGTATACTAGTCAGATTGCAAGTATTACAGTACAACAATAAAACAGTGCATTGACATAAATAAGTCAAATTTACTTTTGGTACTAAGTACTTTTAAAAGCAATTACTTCTGTACTTTTACTTAAGTAAAATTCTGTCTTTACAACTTTTACTTGTAATTGAGTAATATTTGACCAGCGGTATCTATACTTTCACTCAAGTAATTTAGTTGAGTACTTTGTCCGCCTCTGCTCACAGACACACCCACTCACAGACACACTCACACACACAAACACACACACACACACACACTCACTCAGACAGACACACACAGACTCACACTCACACTCACACTCACAGACAGACACACTCACAGACAGACACACTCTCAGACACACCCACTCACAGACACACCCACACACACACACACGCACTCTCACACACGCATCCTCTCATACACTCACTCTCTCAAACACTCACTCACAGACACACTCACTCACATACACTCACTCACACACACACACACACAGACACACACTCAGACACACTCACTCACAGACACTCACTCACACACTCACACACTCGCACACACTTCACTCACAGACCACCTCACTCGCAGACCCACACACTTACAACACACCTCACTCACAGACACACACACTACTCACAGACCCACACACTCACACACTCAGACCACACTCACAACACATACACACTCACAGACTCACACGCACTCACAGACACACTACTCCACAGACACCCCTCAGACACACACACTCCAGATACACACACTCCAACCCTCACTTCACAGACATACCCTCACAGACTCACGACCCACTCACATCACAGACTACACTCACAGACGCACAGACACACTCACTCACAGACGCCCGACACACTCACCTCACAGACACACCCACTCACAACTCACAACACCGCCAGAACACTCCCATCACAGACACACACACTCACATACCCCACACTCACTCGCCGACACTCGCATACACACACTCACATCACAAGACCAACACACAACCCACCCTCACTCGCACACACTCACAGACTCGCACACACTCACAGACTCGCACACACTCACAGACTCACACACACTCACAGACTCGCACACACTCACAGACTCGCACACACTCACAGACTCGCACACACTCACAGACTCGCACACACTCACACACACACACACTCACAACGTACTCCGCAACCACTCACAGACTCGCACTCCACTCACATACACACACACTCACAGCCGCACACACTCACAGACACACAAAGCACTCACAGACTCGCAGCCACTCACATACTCTCACTTACACTCACCCAGACACTCGCCCACACCACTCACTCCCACATCCCCACCCCCACTCACTCACACACACAGAAATAACACCACTGTCTCGTAAAATCAGATTGTATTAATCTCTGATAAAGGCAGCTGTACATTCTTGTTACTTTTTGTTGAACTCTGTGTTCAGGTGCTAGAGCCCTTATACTATCCTTAAAACCTTAGTCATCTAATTTTTTCTCTTTAAGACTGGTCATACTTTCTTAAAGTCATTAAAAAGGGAGAATGGTCTCATTTGAATCCAAAAGTCGGACTGATTTAGTCTTAAGAGACGGCGGCCGGGAGCAGTAGCAGTCTTAACATAGCGGCTATGTTATGAAACGGGCCCCTGATGATATTGTCATAAAATGGATTTCTTTATGTTTCAGCTTTGACTTTAACAATTAATGCAAAAAATAGTTCAAACGCAACATTTTCAACCAAAAAAAAAATCTAAATCTTTACAAAAAGTTGTCTTTGATAATGTCTAAATATAAATCCAAATCCACAAAAATAAGTATTTATGTCTAAAAACAACTCTTTTATATAGAGCTATACATGACTCGCTCAGAATTTCAGAAGTGTTTCTTTTTTTTACTCCCACCAGATAGCACTAATCTGCCTTCACACAGTGGATTTTAAAGGCATTGTCTACATTTTAACATGAAATACTGCCATAATTGAAAAGTAATATAAGATTTGAAAAAAAAAAAGTATTATTCTCAATGGGAAAACTAAAAATCAAGTCAGGAATCTTGGTGTGATTCTGGAGACAGACCTTAGTTTCAAAGCAGTAACTAAATCAGCATACAGTACTATCATCTCAAAAACATTGCAAGAGTTATATGTTTTGTTTCCAGTCAAGACTTGGTAAAACTTGATTTATTACCAGCAGGGTGGACTATTGTAATGGTCTCCTCACCGGCCTTCCCAAGAAGACCATTAGACAGCTGCAGCTCATCCAGAACGCTGCTGCCAGAATTCTGACTAGAACCAGAAAATCTGAGCATATTACACCAGTCCTCAGGTCCTTACACTGGCTTCCAGTTATATTTAGGATTGATTTTAAAGTACTTTTACTCGTTTATAAATCACTCAATGGCCTAGGACCTAAATAAATAGCAGATGTTCACTGAATAAACCTAACAGACCACTCAGATCATTAGGATCGAGTCAGTTAGAAATACCGAGGGTTCACACAAAACAAGGGGAGTCTGCTTTCAGCTACCAGCTTCCAGAAGAGATCAGCTGTGCACATTTAAATCAGACTCAAAACACATCTGTTTAGCTGTGCATTTACTGAATGCTTTTTTTTTATTCCTAACTGTTTTAATTATGTTAAATCAACTTTTCTTTTATTGTTGTGATTATTTTTTAATGTAAAGCACTTAGAATTACCATCATGCATGAAATGTGCTATATAAACTTGCTTTGCCAATCTTTCAACGTCAGATTCTTTTAGAAGTATAGTCAAAGATAAAAAATGTATGATCCAATGATGAAATCTATTTTGTGTTAAATTATTTTATTGTTCTAAACGTGAAATGGTGTTGCTGTTCTTTTGGTCGTTTCCCAACTGAAACTGAAACGTCTGTCATGTTAATTTGCATCCTTAATATATTTATGTAGTAACAATTTTATTAAAAGCATTAAAGCCTTCACAATATATCATAGCCCCTGGTACCCTTGGTCACTGATATATCAGGAATCGCTAGCTTTAGACGGTTTCAATACAAACACAGTGAAATATACAATCATGTTTCCCAAAATCCAAACAAAAGCTTTACAATATTAAACACAATTTTCAGAGACCAAGCAACGGTATATGCTTGAGCACTCAACTGTATTTACAGGTGAATTTTCAAAACGAATACAAGGACAGATCGGACGAATCATACATGCAAGCTAATGCACCGGCATTCTCTACAAGCACGTACAAATCAGCTTTACAGCGGCAACGTCGGCCAGAATTTACAGAAAAGAGAAGCACGAACACAGAATGTTCAGACAGCATCCATGCCCCTGGAGGAAAACGAGGAGGAGAATCCAAGGCCCATTCCTCTCTGCGTGTGTGTCTGTGAACGGGCCATCTCATACTGAACATCCAGATTGCGGAACATCTCTTCCTGCTGCTGCAAGGTTTTGAGTCCTTCTTCATTAGCAGCTCCTGATGAGCTACCTTCTTCTTCATCCTACGGTGAACACAACAGGGTCATCAGCATCAACAACTAAAACTATTCAAACATCTTTGTTAATTGCAATCAAATATAAATACTTGATGAAAAGCAAACTAAGCAAAAACGTTGACGCACTGAAATGACTAACTGGAAATAAAAACTAACAAAATCACTAAAAACCATACATAACAAATACCAACATAAAAAAATTAATTCTATATTAAAACGAGCGATTTCTCCAGTTCACACATTAAGAGCATTTCGAATGAAAAGTAGAAAAGGAGAACTCTTACTTTGATGCCCATAAGTTTGCGAAATTTCACATTTTGGTCTTTATTACCAAAACTCAGCTTCTCCCAAAGCTCAGCTGTTTGTGACTTGTCCTACAACACAAACACATATATATAAATGCTGAACATCTTAAAACACACTTAAGATTTTAAGGATGTCAAAAGCACCGTTACTAGAATGAGAGGCAACTAGTTCTTTGCAAAAGCAAATCACTTATCAATGGCAAAATGAGCACTAAAGATGAATTTTCTGGTGTTATGATTTTTGGTCAGACTGTGCAAAAGTTATAAAAACAGTGTGTTCTATCAAAAAGCTTGTTCTGAAGACGATCCGAGCCAGTTTTGGTCAAAATGGCATGAATCATCTAGGATGGGTTCACAGGATTTTGACCAGAATTTTGTTTATGGCGTAAAAAGATGCAAAATTTGTCACAGGGTGCTTCCAACTCAGAACGAGCCCAGAAGTGATCGGGAAACATGTTTAGCTTGTGTCACGTTTTGAATAAACACAAATGCACAGCTGAGCTGTCAGTGGCGCTAGAGGATTTGCTTTGGTTAATGTTCAGACTATCATCTATCAGTCTGCCAAATTTCATAACGTTCCCATAAATTGTTCTATGGGCTGCTATAGACTCAAGAACAATTAATCCAAACATATATTAATTACATTATCAGTGACTTGCTAGTCCTCACCCCTTCTTTTTTCCCCTGCCACAACATTTTCCTCTTCTTCTCCTGCTCTGCAAACTTCATTGGGTTCACCGCTGAGGGATTGTAGTAGCTTGGCACAGCAATGCCCGTCTCTGCCAGCGTTTTGGCCTGAAGCGCCGCCATCTGAGCAGCCATTGCGATCTGAGGAGTGACCTGTGTGCCGGACGCGAGCAGCGCTGCAACGTTCAGGCCAGGACTGGGTGCTGCCGCGGCCGTATCGCACAAGAGTGGAGCTGCTTCTGTTGGGAAACCAGCCATATATCAGAGAGATGTAGCGCTGAGCTCAGATGATCTGTGCCAGTTACTTACCTGCTGCTATCTCTTGTTGTTGCCGTTTTTCCAACAACTCTTTTTCTTTCTGTTCTTGAAGCTTCTTTGCTCTCTCCAACCTAAGAGTGAGAGGAGAACATATTCAGTGAAGGTGAAAACTACAAGGCTTCTCATCGACTAGTCGGATGCTTTAGGTGGTTTTCACAGCGGGTGGTTTTGCTGCGGTCCAAATCACAGCCCTGGATATAATAACATTGAAACTTGGCTTGAGTGATTATCGTCTGCGATAATATCATAATTGTTGTTATAAAACGGACAGCTCCGGTCCTTGATTCTGATTGGTTGAGCTAGGGCTGGGCGATATAGCTAAATAATGTATCAACGATATAATGTTTCATATCGTTCGGTATCGATAATTATTGACACTTTTATAACCTTTTTAAAACAAAGAGCAATAGAAAAAAAGGTTTAAATTTAACCAGTGTATTTTTAAATTAACCCAATTTATTGAGACAAACAACAAATATTTTTGTTTTAACAGTCAAACACAATAAAAATTAAACAAATATGTAACTTCTAATGTTTTATATGCAGATTAAATGGGTGTTAAGTAAACTTTTGTCGTGTCTCCCGAGGCCACAGGAGGGCGCAATGAGCAAAATAATGCAGCGCATTAAAATGTCAATGCAAGGAAATAAGTCTATAAAAAAAACACGTGCCTTACATCTACATTAAATCATATAAATCAAATATAATTTCATATTATGAACAAAACAGCATCACGTATTTATGCAAAGAGCCGAAGCGCCGATCACACAAACTGCATTTAAAAACATACGAGACGCAGAGAAAAGAAATAAACCTCCACAAATTCGCCAAGTGTTTTCTAAGTTTAAACTGTTTTAACTGTGCATGGCTACATCTCTTGTGTGAGACGCGAGAGCAGCAGTCATATTTGTCCGTCTAAAAAATCGCGGAACATGGGTCAGGGTGATGGTTTGGTTGGGTGTTAACCCATTCAAGATCATTATCCGCATTGAGATACTATATTTCTCTAATATTTTGATACCTGAATACGCAGCAGGCGGCGGTCTGGTGGGCTAGGACTAAACCAAAACAATAAACTACAAAGTCACCCGTACATCTATATCACCACTCTACCGCGCACTGATGACGTGATGCACACATAACATTGGAGGTAATATTTTTGCATTCAAATGCAAGTGTTTATTTTAAATTCGACTAATATGTAGTTTCGGTATGCAACAATTCTCGTCACTGGCACAGCACTCCTGTTCGTGTTTGTGTGTGCTGTCTGCGTCACTCAGAGCACGTGCCTCGTGCGCTATATCGAACATTTTTTATATCGTTATCGAAGAAGGTGTACCGTCCAGAAATATCGATACCGAAAATACTTATAAAGCGGAGAGTTCCGGTGCTTGACTCTGATTGGCCGAGCCGCGTTCGAAGCTGTTGTAAATTAATCTACAAACATACACCTTTGTTTACTTCTCTGTGTTGCTCGGCAACCACTTTGTAGCAACCACAACTGTTTCTGAGGATCTACATTGTTTGGTGGAAGAATACTGTTTGTATTATTATTACACTTTATTTGCTCTGTTTTGTTTTGTGAAACCTTACTACGTATATGGAATAACCGTTTTATAAAAGCAGTAACCCCCGTGAAGCCGTAGTTTATAGTGAATTCATAACAGCTCGTGCCTAACAACGCCCCGTAGCTGTTATAATTCACTGTAAACCACGGCTTCTCGGAGCTTATTGCTTTATTTTAACGATTAAGCAAGCTGACATTATCGAGCGTCACTCGCTTTGCAAAAACTAAACAAAAACCTGTCCTGAAAGTCCAAAAGTCTCTATGTGTGCTGAAGCTGATTAGAAAGCCACTGTAATTCAAGTTATGAAAGACAAATATCCCTGTATGGGTTTGTGTTTATATTTATGTAGTGGGGATGTAACGATGCACCCGAGCCGGTTGAAAATCGATACAAATAAGTGCTACAAATTTCAAAATGATAATCTAATTTTGATTAAAAACTACTCGTGCTGTATTTATGCAACGTCTTTGTTTGGATCGCGATTAAAATACGGTGGTTGCCTCTAACTGTAAATAAAAAGAGCACAGGCAAAGCCTTAGTTCGTTTATTTGAAGAGATTTATTTGATTTAGAAAAAAATTATTGTATCGCATCGTGAGTTGAGTGAATCGTTACATCCTATTATAGAGTTAAGTAATATGACACAGACAACAGTGCCATTTTCCTAAATATGAGCACGAGAGCGTGATCACGAATGCGATAATTTTATACAACAGTTCAGCAAACAAGAAGTCAATATTGAGTGAGTTACATTTTAGACACAATAGTGTCTCTTTTTTTCTGTTTCACCAATGAAAATAATTCCAAACAAAGCCGGAGCAGATTTGTGTTTCGTTCCTGAATGAATCTGTTGTTGAACGAATCATTTGAGTCAATGATTCAAAGATCTATTCATATAGACATGCTTGATTTCTAAATGAATCAGAAGTTTTGAATGAATCGTTTGAATGGACGATTCAATGATTCACTCATTAAGACAGAGACTTGCTGCCACCTACTGGCGGTTTTAGTGTAATTTATCCATGACGGGCCTAAACCAGCCAAGACACCAGCACAAAAACACACTCAGCAAAATAGTGTTTAATTACAGTTATCAGAAAATCAAGTTTTTTTCCCTTCTCAATATTGCACACCCCTAATTGAAACTGCGATGCGTTTAGTGTGATTGTCAAATCATGCAGGCTGTGATGTGTCTATATGGCGCGTTCAAATCTGCGATAGATTTACTCAACTAAAATGCTATGACATTTAGTCGACTAAAACTGGAAATTCAGATGACTAGAACTAACAAGCAAAAGAGTCTAGCTAAAACTAAACCAAAATTTGCAGTCAAAATGAACTCGCTGCTGTTCTGTAGAGTGTAAATCATATGTTTTGTACTTCTGGGAAACAGACGGCGCTCTACCTTCTGGCCAAAGCCTCCTGAGCATCCATGGCTGTGTTTCTGCCCCTGAAGGTCACCGGGCTCGCTGACCGACTCAGACTTTTCCTCCGTGCTTTCTCTGTCCTCTTCTTCTTCTTCTCCCTAGACAAAATTACACCATCTCACAGTCTTAGCACAAACCCACATTTTCATGCAAAATCCCAAACACACAGTCTTGCTCCAACCTGCTCTTGCTGCGATGTCTGTGTTTGCTTCTGGAGTTTGATCGAGACTTAGCCCGTCTCTTCTTGTCACGACTGCGCGAGCGAGACCTTCTTTTGTCCAGGTTTCGATTGTGATGTCGCCTACAGTATAATATGATTTGACATCTAAGCACACTTAACCTTGCCATCCTCACTTGTTGCATGAATTCAGACGATTCAAACGAATCAAAGGGAAATACCTTTCCCTCGAGCGTGATCGTGACAGGCTTCTCGGTCTGGAGGACTTCTTGTCTTTCCGGCGCCGCCGCTCCTCCATGTCTTTATCTGACGTCTCCAGCTGCTCCTCTGATCCGCTCCGACACCGCAGAGCTTTCTCAGAGGCCTTCTTCCGCGCCTGTTTTAAGAAGAATTGGTCTCTTTCAGGAAAATAGTGCAATAAAGAGAGTTAGTAAGTTGGTTTGAGCACAAACTAATTTAAAAAATAATAAAAAATAATTCTGACAAGAAAAACTGTTTTTAAAAAACCCTATGCCAACTTCCACCACCATCCGAGTGCATCGTGTACAGTTACATTTAACACAAATGAGCACATTTAACCAACACATTTACACCCAGTTCACTACCCCCCCAAAAAAAAAAAGGCCTTGTCCCATTCAAGAACAGAACACCCACATCGAACGACTGGGTCAATTCAAGATGAATAAAATAAACTGTTAAATATGCTGTATTACTGAGTTGGGTTCATGCTAGTGAGTGATAATATCCTACACGTCTGAGACTATTTCTGTTCCAATATTGCACTCTGTGTTGCATGCAAGTGAGAGCTAATAAAACTAACAAAATAAAATGACATGCATTAAGTGAGTTTAGGTGTACCGCATTTGTTTCTGCATAAAATGTTTTCTTTGGAGAAATGCAAAGGTAATACTTCCATACAAATGCAAAACGCTGTAACAACACCAACTGTAAATGGCTGTAAATGTACAATTTAAAAACAAGTGCAATCTCCGTGTTTAGCCTTGTAGGGCAGAACAGGTTAACAAAGCATTAAATAATAATACATTATGAATAAAGCAATCTGTCGTTAAATACAACAAAGTGGCATGATTCTTGTGAAAATGTACGAGAAACTCACGGTCACTGCGTTCAATGCCCTAATGACCTTCCAGCCAATTATTATGACCCAACTAATACATTTCTGAAAAATACTCTTGGTGCGCGCAACGCTACGGTTTTAAACGGACTTCAACACTGTGCAAATCTACATGCATTCACATCAGAAACAGCTAGTGCTGGGCAGTATGACCAAAAATTTATATCACGGTATTTTTCAAAATTATACCGGTTTCACGGTACATGACGGTTTTTTTTTTTCATGCATGACCGGGTGTTAACCATATTTTCTACTGATTGAGAGGAAATACTGCAGTATATTGACTTAGAATGCCCTATTTTACTGTCATGATGAGTGAATATTGTCAAAATACCACACTAAATAGTGACTAAACACGACCCCTTTTAATACATGTTAACCAGGAGTCACTCTCATTTATAATCACAGCATCGTCTGATAAAATCAACATGCATCTACACTAAAGAGCGGCTATGCGGTTGTTTTGGCTATATTACTTTTTTGTCTCATGCAGCGCACTGCCTGCGTCTGAGTAACAAACTAAACAAAACAAAAAACAAACAAGTGCATGTGATTATTAACAGACGAACTACGCTCATATTTATACTTCCAAACAATCAGTAAGCTACAGGTGCTTGGAAACACTGTTTTGTGCTCATTTATTGAGGAGTCGCTGCTTCTCTGCCGCTCACTGCACAGAACAGACGCAGAGAGAGGTGACACTTCTCCTGGAAAGTCAGACCTCGTGTTCGTGGGACAGCACTGGAGAAATCCTCCAAATGAACCATAGCTAAGCTTTATCCAGAAAAGTCGCTAGCTGTGTCAGTATGAATATTCTCTGGAAGAAATCCGCTAAAAGGGTCTGAAAGTTTCTCCAATCAGAAGAATCTAGTTGCTCGAATTTTCGGCTCGGGGGGTCAACAGTGTGTTGTGAGACCGCGGAGCTGCGTGGCAGCGGGGGGGTGGGATAGTTTTGTGGAGGCAGTTGTGGATATTTGTGTTTGAATTATGTTCTGTCTGTTTCCGCTAACTCTTTCTACAGCTTCAGTTTTCGGATCTTTCCACTTGTACACCTACACTGTCCCGTCACCACGTGCACAGTGAAAAGAGACCCCTTTCACAAGGATATGCGTTCCCAACGTGTGTGTTAAAGCGTCATACAACCGCGGTATTTTAAAAATTTCATATAGAAAAATAAACGTATGACCGGTACACCGCCCCGGGCACTAGACACCATACATTTTTAATTGCATTCGGCACAAAAAAATGCAGTAGCTTGGTATGTTACCAAAAAGATAGCGTTTAAGATAGGCAATAAGGTTCTATGACTGATAGTTACCTGTCCCAAAGTTTAGCATATAATTGTGCTATCTGTCAGCACGTCTTCTGGTCGAGAGCCTCATGTCGTGCTTACACTCTTGTCTAATTTAATTATAGACAAGTTATCATACGATCTAACATACAAGGACGTTCAAAAGCTCCCAACAGCTTCTCATCCATCTGATAAGCATATTAGATAACTTAATATTTCGTGGCATTTGGAGTAATCTCAGTGCTTTTCCTGCTCACTGCTTTCTGTCCTACGCTGCATACTTACCGTGCACACTAACACCTATCAATGCCAGCTGGAACTACTGAGTGATGTACATGATTGTGGTGTGTTGTGGTGCAGGTGTAGTCTGTGAGTGTGTGTTTGGGGATGTGGAGTGGAGATGTGTGATTGAGTGAGTGCGTGTGGTGGATTTAGTCTGTGTGAGTGGTGAGTGAGTCCCCCTGTAGGTGATGAGTCTGGGTGTGTGTGTTGTGTGTGGGTGTGGAGTGGAGATGAGTGAGTGGGTGTAGTGAGTTAGTGTGATTGGTGAGTTGAGTCCTGTGTGAGGGGTGAGTGAGTCTGTGTGAGTGGTGGATTGTCTGTGTGTGTGTATTTGTGTGTGTGTGAGTGAGTCTGTGTGAGTGAGTCTGTGTGTGAGTGAGTCTGAGTGTGAGTGAGTCTGAGTGAGTCTGTGAGTGTGTGGCGGAGATGATTCTTGGTGATTGATAGTGAGTCGAGTGTGAGTGAGAGTGATCTGTTTGGTGTGTGAGTGAGTCTGTGTGATGGTCCTGTGTGAGTTAGTCTGTGTGAGGTGTATTCGTGTGGAGTGATCTGTGTGTGTGTGAGTGAGGCGGGATTTGATGATTGTGTGTGGTTATTCTGTGTGAGTGAGTGGTGGTGTGTGAGTGATTGGAGTATGAGTGTGAGAGTGAGGTGTGAGTGTGAGAGTGAGGTGAGTGAGGTGTGTGAGTGAGTGTGTGAGAGAGACTGAGTGAGTGTGTCCCGGAGTAGGTGATGGTGTGGTGTGAGAGGTCGGTTGTGTGTGTGTGTGGAGCGAGTGCTGTGATTTGAAGATTCTTTGGTGAGTGGGTGTATGTGTGTGAGTGTGGTGAGGTGAGTTATTCTGTGAGTGAGTGAGTGTGGGTGTCGAGTGAGGCTGTTAGTGAGTGGAGTCCTGTGAGTGATTGGTGTTTTGAGTGAGTTAGTCTGTGGATGAGTGTGTGAATTTGAGTCTGTGAGTGATAGAGTCCTAGTGAGTTGTGTGTGTGTGTGAGTGGAGTCTGATGAGTGAGTGTCTGTGAGTGATGTGTGTAGTTAGTGAGTCCGTGAGTGAGATAGTCGTGATTTGTGTGTAGTGTGTGGTGATTGAGGTCTGTGAGTGAGTGAGTCTGGTGAGTGAGAGAAGGTGTGATTGCTGTGTGTGTGTGTGTTTGTAGGAGAGGTGAGTCTGTGTGATGAGTTCGGTGGTGAGTTTGTGAGTGAGTGAGTCTGTGTTAGCTGTGTGGTGTGTTTGTGTGTGGAGGCGTCTGTGGTTGTGTGTGTGTGTTGTGGAGGGAGTATGATTCTGTGTTTGTGTGAGTGAGTGATCTGGCTGAGTGTGTGTGTTTGTGAGTGAGTGAGTGAGTGTGTGTGTTTGTTTGTGTGTGTGTGTTTGTGTGTGCGTGAGTGTGCGTGTGTGAGAGTGTGTCAGTGTGCGTGTGTGAGTGATTTTGAGTTAGTGAGTCTGTGATTGCTTGAGTGAGTGAATTGTGTTTGTGTGTGTGTTAGAAGTCCCGGTGTGTGGGTGAGTGAGTCCTGGTGAGTGATTGATTGGTGTGTGTGTGTAGTGAGTGAGTGAGTGTGTGAAGTGAGGTCTGGGTTTGTGATAGTGCGGTGTGGGGGGGTGGGGGGTTTTGGGGGGGGTGGGGAGGAGTGGTTGGTGCCAAGAGTTCGGTTTGTGTGTGTGATTGAGTGATGAGTGAGTCTGTGAGTGAGGGAGTTAGTGTTTTTGTGTGTGGTTGATTGAGTCTGTGTTTGAGAGTCTGTGTGTGTTGTTGTGTGTGTATGATGATATCTGTGTGTAAGTGTGGATGAGTAGTGATTGCGTCTGTTATTGCGTGATGCGTGAGTGTGTAGTGGTTTGTGTGTGTGAGAGTCTGGGGTGTGTTTGTGAGTGCGTTCTGTGTTGATTGAGTAGGTGATGTGTGAGTGAGTCTGTGTGTTATGGGACAGCTGTGGTGTTGGTGTGAGTGAATTCTGTGTTTGGAGTCTGTTTGTGTGTGTTGTGAGTGCGTGTTCCTGAGAGTGATGTTGATTGAATTGTTGTGAGTGTGTGTGTGTTGTGAGTGTGAGTTGTGTGTGTGTGTGTGTGTGTGAGTGAGTGAGTGCTTGATGAGTGAGTGAGTGAGTGTGTGAGTGAGTCTGTGTGTGAGAGTCTGTGTGTGAGAGTCTGTGTGTGTGTGTGAGTGAGTGAGTCTGTGAGTGAGTGAGTGAGTCTGTGAGTGTGTGTGTGTGTGTGTGTGTGTGTGTCTGTGGTGTGTGTGTGTGTGAGTGAGTGTGAGTGTGTAAGACTACTGATGATGCGACCAGTTTAATTTAGCCGACATGAACATCATGGACAAGTTTGAGTTTACCATCTTGAAGCTTCTGCCTGGTGTCTGCGTCTGTGCCTCTTGTCTCCTACAAGACCAAAACATACGAATTAATTACTGTGTAGACGGTGTTTAAGGTTTGTCAAGTGAATGTTTACATATTTTCATTCTTCATGAACCCGGTATACCTGACTTCCGCTTCCGGTCGGGCGATCGTGATCTGGAGCGATGCTTCGAGTTCCGCCGCCGCTCTTCATCCGAGAGCAGAGCCTCCTGCAGCCCGGCCTCAGGTGCCTGCTGGGACACAACCACAGGGCCACAATAACTCACGAGTATTACAGCGCTCGCTGATTATTATCGAGTGTTAGCCGCTAGCCTGCTAATCTGAAGGCAGCAGGTTTGTTGTTCGCTCAGAGCGCAGAGCTACTGTGTGGGGAATTACACGCTTCTATCGAATATAATCCCGCCCCAAACAATAATCAAACAGAAATACTTGCCGCCATGTCGAGAGTAAAGAAAGGAGCTCTCTGTGGTGCGTAGCAGAACGCTCCTGTCAGCCGTTTCTCCTGCGACGGAACAATGCCCGGATGTTCTTCTTCTTCTCCTCCTGATTCTCGCGGGATGCTGCAGCCGCAAAGCGCCCCCTGCGGCCAGGCGGACTGACTGAACCCCACTGTATCTCATCAGTGATTGTAACACATTTACAACCCAGATTAGAGAACAGTATCAGTTGAGCTGAGCTGAGTACATTTAATGTCCATTATAAATCACATTTTATACTTTAAGGAACAGCAGTTATCATCAGTGCTGGGAAGTGTACTTAAGATACAGATTACAAGTTACCCTATTTAAAATGTAATAATACGTAGTGTAACTATTTCAGTTACTTTATTATTATATACTTAATATATTATGATCTTCACATGTAAAAGTAGGATGCAACTGATGTAACATTTTTATTACTTTACTGATTGCGTTTTACTGAAATGTGGTGTGGTGTGATGTGATGTGATGTGTGGTGTGAGTGTGTGTGTGTGTGAGTGTGTGTGTGAAGTGAGTGTGGTGGTTGATGTTTGATGGTGTTGTGAGTGGAGTCTAGTGTGTTAGTGTGGTGTGTGTGTGATTTGTGTTGTCTAGGAGGGTTGTGTTATTGTGTGTGTTGGTGAGTGTCGGTTTGATGGATTGTGTGTTGGAGAGTGTGTGTGTTGAGTGCGTTTGTGTTTGTGTTTGTGTTTGTTTGTGTGTGTGAGTGAGTGAGTGTGTGCTGTGAGTGTGTGTGTGAGTGAGTGTGTGGGAGAGAGTGTGTGTGAGTGAGAGTGTGCGTGTGTGTGTGTGTGTGCGTGTTGTGTGAGTGTTGGGGATGCAAGAGAGAGTGTGTGTGGGTGCGTGTGTGTGTGAGTGTGTGTTTGTGTGTTTGTGTGAGTGAGTTTGTGTGTGTGTTTGCGAGTTTGTGTGAGTGTTTGTGAGTGTGTGTGAGTGATGGTGTGTGGGGTAGTGAAGTGTGTGTTAGATATTTTAGTGGTAGTAGTGTGTGTTTTTGTGTGTGTTTTTGTGTGTGTGTGAGAGTGTGTGTGTGGTGTGTGTGTGAGTGTTGAGTGTGGTGTGTGTGTGTGTGCGTGTGAGTTGGGTGAGAGTGTGGGGGTGTGTGTTTGTGTGGGGGTGAGAGTGGGGTGAGTGTGTGTGTGTGTGGGGAGTGTGTGTGTGAGGTGTGTGTGAGAGAGTGTGAGTGAGTTTGTGTGTGTGTGACAGTGTGAGTGAGTGTGTTTGGTGTGTGTGTGTTGTGTGTGTGTGTATGAGTGAGTGTGTGGTGTGTGTGTGTGTGGGGTGTGGTGTGTGAGAAGTGTGTGAGTGAGTGTGTGTGTGTTGTGAGTGTGAGTTGTGTGTGTGTGGTGTGTGTGAGTGAGAGAGAGAGTGTGTGTTTGTTTGTGTGTGTGAGATTGTGTTGTGTGTTGTGTGTTGTTGTGTGGTGGTGATGGTGTGTGTGTGTGTATGATGATAGACGTGAGTGAGTTTGTGTGAGGTTGGTGAGTGAGTGTGTGTGGTGGTGTGTGTTGTGTGTGTGTGTGTGTTTGGTGGTTGTGTGTGTGTGTTTTATTGGGTTGGTGTGGGTGAGGGGGTGAGGGTTGTGTGGTTGTGTTGGTTACTGGTGTTTGGTGTGTGTAGTGTTTGGTTTTTGGTTTGTGAGTGGGATGTGTGGTTGTGAGTTTGTGTTTGTGTGTGGGTGTGTGAGTGTGTGTGTGTGTGTGTTTGTGGTGTGTGTGTGGTGTGTGTGTGAGTGTGTGTGGGTGTTGAGGTGGAGTGAGTGAGTGATTGGGGTGGTGTGTGGTGGTGTGGAGTGTGTGTGTGTGGGTGGGTGTGTTTGTGTGTGTGTGTGGGAGTGTGTGTGAGAGTGTGTGTGTGTGTGTGTGTGTGTGTTTGGGGAGTGGTGAGTGTGGAGTGTGTGTGTGTGTTTGTTGTTGGAGTGGGGAGGGTGGTGAGTGGGGGGTGTGTTGTGTTGTGAGAGTGTGTGAGTGATGTGTGGTGTGTGTGTGTGTGAGGAGGTGGTGTGAGTGGTGTTGTGGGATGTGTTTGAGTGTGTAGAGGTGATGACTGGGGTGTGGGTAGTAGTGAGTGGGTGTGTGTGTGTGTGTGTGAGTGTAGTGTGTGTGTGTGAGTGAGTGAGTGTGGTGTGTGTGTGTGAGTGTCTGTGAGTGAGTGAGTGAGTGTGTGTGTTGTGTTGTGTTGTGTTGTGTGTGTGTTGTGTGTGTGAGTGTGTTGTGAGTGTGAGTTGTGTGTGTGTGGTGTGTGTGAGTGAGAGAGAGAGTGACTGTGTGTGTGTGTGTGTGACGTTGAGTGAGCGTGGGCGGCTGTGTGTTGCGTGTGATGGTTGTGTGTTGTGTGTGTGTGTGTTGCGTGAGTGTGGTGAGTGTGTGTTTGTGGTGTGTTGCTGGTGAGTGAGTGTAATTGTGTGTGTTGTGAGTGGGAGCGTGAGAGTGTGTTTGTGTGTGTGTGGTGTGTGAGGAGTGAGAGTTGTGGGGATTGCGTGAGTGATTGAGGTGTGTGAGGTGTGTGTTTGTTAGTGTGTGTGTGTGTGTGAGTGAGCGTGTGTGGGTGTGTGTGTGAGAGGGTTGGTGTGATAGATGGTGAGTGAGTGAGAGGTGTGTAGTGATTGCGTGTAGATGGTGTGTGTGTTTGTGTGTGTGAGTGAGTGATTGAGTGTGTGAGTGTGTGTGTGTGGGTGTGTGTGTGTGTGTGTGTTTTGTGTGTTTGTGTGTGTGTGTGTGGGAGTGAGTGAGAGAGAGTGTGTGTGTGTGTGTTTGTGTGTGTGAGTGAGTGAGTGTGTGATTGAGTGAGTGTGTGTGTGATTGAGTGAGTGTGTGAGTGTCTGTTTTGTGTGAGTGAGTGTGAGTGAGCGTGCGTCTGTGTGTGTGCGAGTGTGTGTGTGTGAGTGACTGAGTTAGAGTGTGTGTGAGAGAGTGTGTGTATGTGAGAGAGAGTGTGTGTGTGTGTGAGTGAGTGAGGGAGTGTGAGTGTGTGTGTGTGAGTGACTGAGTGTGTGAGTTTTGAGTGTGTGTGTTTGTGTGAGCGCGTGTGTGTATTGTGAGTGAGCGTGCGTGGTGTGTTGGCCGAGTGTGTGTGTGTGTGGATTGAGTGATAGAGAGTGTGTGTTTGTGTGTGTGCGTGTGTGTGTGGTGAGTGAAGAGTGTGTTGTGAGATGATGATGATGAGTGTGTGTGTGTGTGTGTTTGTGTGTGTAAGTGTGTGTGTGTGTGAGAGTGTGTGTGTGTGTGGCGGAGTGTGAGTGAGTGATTGTTTGTGTGGTGTGAGTGAGTGAGTGGTGGTGTGGTTAGTGAGAGTGAGTGATTGGTGTGTGTGTGAGTGTGTGTTTGAGTTGTGTGTTTTTGTGTGAGAGGGTGTGAGTGTGGGAGTGAGTTGAGTGTGTGTTGTTTGTGTGTGTGTGTTTGAGTGTGAGTGAGTGTGTGTAGTGTAGTGTGTGTGTGTGTGTGTGTGAGAGTGATTGTGAGTGAGCGTGTGTGAGCATGTGTGTGTGTGGTGTGAGTGAGTGAGTGTGAGTGAGCGTGCGTTTGTGTGTGGCCTTGAGTGGTGGATTGAGCGTTCCGTCTGTGTTGTGCAGTGAGTGTGTGTGTGTGCGTAGTGAGTTGTGTGGGTGTGTGGTGTGTGTGTGTGTGTATAGTGTTGTGTGTGTGTGTGTGTGTGGAGTGAGTGAGTGAGTGATTGTGTGTGTGAGTGTGTGATTGTGTGTGTGTGTGTGGTGTGTGTGTTGGTGTGTGTGTGAGTGAGTTGTGTGAGCGTGAGTGAGCGTGCGTCTGTGTGTGTGCGAGTGAGTGTGTGTGAGAGAGTGTGTGTTGTGTGTGAGTTGTGAGTGTGTGTGTGTTTGGATGTGTGAGTGAGTGAGGAGTGTAGTGTGGTGTGTGTGTTTGTGAGTGAGTGAGTGAGTGAGTGAGAGGTGTGTATGTGTGTGTGTTTGTGTGTGTGGTGAGTGTGTGTGCGTGTGCGTGTGAGAGAGTGTGAGTGTGAGTGAGTGTGTGTGTGTGTATGTGTGTTTGAGTGTGAGTGAGTGTGTGTGTGTGTGTGTTTTTTTTTTTGTGTGTGTGTGTGTGTGTGTTGAGTGAGTGAGTGTGTGTGTGTGTGTGTGAGTGTGTTTGTTTGTTTGTGTGTGTGTTTGTGTGGGTGTGTGAGAGAGTGGTGTGCGTGTGAGTGATTGTGTGTGTGTGTGTGTGGGAGTGTGGGTGTGTGTGGGTGTGAGTGAGTGAGTGTGCGTGAGTGTGTGTGAGTGAGTGAGCGGGCGGAGCTTGTGTGTGTGTGTGTGGTGTGTGTGAGTGTGGTGTGTGTGTGTGTGCGTGTGTCTGCAGCAGGTGTGTGTGTGTGTGTGTGTGAGTGAGTGTGTGTTGGTGTGTGTGTGTGTGTGTGGTGTGTGGGGTGTGGGAGTGAGGAGTTAGTGAGTGAGTAGTGTGTGTGTGTATGAGTGAGTGAGGTGGAGTAGTGTGTGTGTGTGGTGTGAGTGAGTGAGTGAGTGAGAGTGTGTGTGTGTGTGTGTTTGTTTGTGTGTGAGTGTGTGTGAGTGTGTGTTGTGGTGAGTGTGTGTGTGTGTGTGTGGGTGTGTGTGGGTGTGTGTGTGTGTGTGTGTGAGTGCGTGAGTGAGTGAGTGAGTGTTTTGGGTGTGTGTGTGTGAGTGAGTGTGTGAGTGAGTTGTGTGTGTGTGTGTGTGTGAGTGAGTGTGTGTGTGAGTGAGTGTGTGTTTGTGTGTGTGAGTGTTTGTGTTTGTGTTTGTGTGTGTGTGTGAGAGAGTTTGTGAGTGAGTGTGTGTGTGTGTGTTTGTTTGTTTGTGTGTTTGTTTGTGTGTGTGTGTGGTGGTGTGTGTGAGTGTGTGTGTGTGAGCGTGAGTGATCGTGTGTGTGCGTGTTGTGGTATTGTGTGTCTTGTGTGTGTGTGTGTTGTTGTGGATGATTTTGTTGAGTGTGTTGTGTGTGTGTGTGTGGTGTGTGTGAGTGTGAGTGAGTGAGTGTGTGGGTGTGAGGGAGTGAGTGTGTGTGAGAGAGACTAAGTGAGTGAGTGTGAGTGAGTGAGAGAGAGAGAGAGTGTGTGTGAGTGACTGAGTGTGTGAGTGAGTGAGAGTGTGTGAGAGTGAGCGTGTTGTGTGTGTTTGTGGTGAGTGAGTGATGAGATGTGTGTGGTGTGTGTGTGTGTGTGTGAGTGAGTGTGTGTGTGAGTGGTGTGTGTGAGTGATGTGTGTGTTGTGTGTGAGAGAGAGAGAGTGTGTGTTGTGTTGTGTGTGTGAGAGAGAGAGTGTGGTGGTGTGTGTGGTGAATTTATTGATGTGAGTGAGTGGAGATTGTGTGTTAGTGAGTGTGTAGGGTGGGTGTGAGTGGGCGTGTGTGTGGCTTGTTTGTGTGTGTGTTTGTGTGTGTGTGAGCATGAGTGAGTGAGTGAGTGTGTGTGTAAGTGAGTGAGTGTGTGTGTTTTTTTTTTTGTGTGTGTGTGTGTGAGTGAGAGGGTGTGTGTGTGTGAGTGAGAGTTGTAGTGTGTGTGTGTGTGTGTGTGTGAGTGTGTGGTTGTGTGTGTGTGTTTTTGTGTTGTGTAGTGATGTATTGTGACGTGAGTGCTGGTGTGTGTGTGTGTGGTTTGTGTGTGATAGTTTGTGTGTTTGTGAGTGTTAGTGAGTGTGTGTTGTTGATTGTGTGTGAAGTGTGTGATTGAGTGAGTTGTGTGGTGAGTGATTGAGAGTTGCGTGTGTGTGTGTGTGTGTGTTGTGTGGTGTGTGTTGTGAGTGAGTGTGTGAGTGAGTGTGTTGTGTGTGAGTGAGTGACTGATGTGAGTGTGTGTGTGTGTGAGTGATTGATGTGCTTAAGTGTGTTTTGTGTGCGCGGGAGTGAGCGTGTTGTGTGTGTGGTGGTGTGTGATTGTGAGTGGATGTTGAGTCTGGTGTGTGCGTGTGTGTGGGTTTGTGTTTGTGATTGAGTGTGGTGTGTGGGTGAGTGTTGTGTGTGTGGTGTGAGTGAGTGAGTGAGTGAGTGTGTGTTTGTGTTTGTTCGTGAGTGAGTGATTGAGTGTGTGTGTGAGCTGGTGAGTGAGTGAGAGTGTGTGGTGAGTGAGTGGTGCGTGAGTTTGAGTGTGTGTGTCGTGTGTGTGTGAGTGAGTGTGTGTGTGTGGTGGGGGCGTGTGTGTGTGGTGTTTGTGAGTGAGTGAGTGGAGTGCGAGGGGTGTGTGTGTGTAGTGAGTGAGTGTGTTTGGTGTGTGTGTGTGGGGTGTGTTGTGGAGGAGTGTGAGTGAGTGAGTGAGTGAGTTGTGTGTTTGTGTGTGGGTGTGTGTGTGTGAAGAGTGTGTGAGTGTGCGTGTGAGTGTATGTGTGAGAGAGTGTATGAGTGACTGCTGTGAGTGTGTGAGTGAGTGTGTGTGTGTGTTTGTGTGTGTGTGTGTGTTTGTTTTTTGAGTGTGTGTGTGTGTGTTTGTGTGTGATGTGTGTGTTCGCAGTGCTGTGAGTGTGTGTGTGTGTGTGTGGTGTGCTTGTGTGTGAGTGTTGTGTGTGTGTGGGTGAGTTTGGTGGAGTGAGTGAGTGAGTCGTGATGCGTGAGTAGTGGAAGTGTGTGTGTGTGTGTGTTGTGTGTGGTTGCAGTGAGTGTGTGTTTGAGTGTGTGAGTGTGTGAGTGAGTGTGTGTGTTTGTTTGTTTGTTTGTGTATGTGTGTGTGTGTGTGAGTTTGTGTGTGTGTGTTCGGTGTGAGTGTGTGTGTTGTGTGTGTGGTGTGAGTGTGATGTGGCGTGAGTGAGTTAAGTGTGGTTGAGTGTGTTGTGTGAGTAGTGAGTGTGGGAGGTGTGTGAGTGAGTGAGTCTGGATGCTTGGTGAGTGCGTGAGAGAGTGAGTGAGTGTGTGTGTGAGTGAGTGAATGTGTGAGAGAGTGTGTGAGTGAGTGAGAGTGTGTGTGTGTGTGAGTGCGTGAGTGTGTGAGTGAGTGTGTGTTGGTGTGTGTGAGAGTGTTTTTTGTGTTTGTGTGTGAGTGCTTGAAGTGAATGGGGGGTGAGAAGTGTGTTTTTTGTGTGTGTGTGTGTGAGTGAGTGAGTGAGATGAGAGTGTTGTTGTGTGTGGTGTGTGTGTTTGGTGTGTGTGAGTGATTAGTGGAGTGTTTTTTGTGTGTGTGGTGTGTGAGTGGTGATGAAGTGAGAGTTGTGTGTGTGTGTGAGTGAGTGTGAGATGTGTGTGAGTGACGTGTGTGTGTGTGTGTGTGTAATGTGCGTGTGTGTGTGTGTGTGAGATTATGTGTGTGTGTGTGTGTGTGTGTTTTTTTGTGTGTGTGAGTGAGATTGTGGTGTGTGGTGTGTGTGTGGTGCGTGGTGTGTGGATGGTGTGATTGAGCGTGCGTCGTGTGTGTGTGATGGTGTGTGAGTGGTGACGTGTGTGTATGTGTGTGTGGTGAGTGATTGAGTGTGTGGTGTGTGTGATTGTGAGTTGTGTGTGTGTGTTGAGTGAGTGCGAGAGTGTGTTTGATGGCGTGGTTGTGTGTGTGTTTGAGTGTGTGTGTGTGTGTGATTGAGTGTGTGTGAGTGTGTGTGTGTGTGTGTGTGTGTGAGTGTTAGGACGTGCGTGTGTATGTGTGTGTGTGTGAGTGAGCTGTGTTGTGTTTGTGTGTGTGTGGTGTGAGTGAGTGAAGAGTGTGTGATGAGTTAGATTGTGTGTGTGTGTGTGTGTGGTGAGTGTGTGTGTGTGTGAGTGTTTGAGTGTGTGAGTGTTTGAGTGACTGAGTGAGTGACTGAGTGAGTGAGTGTGTGAGTGTGTGGTGTGAGTGTGTTTTTGTGTGTGTGTGTGTGAGTGAGTGTTGTGTGTTTGTGAGTGAGTGTGTGTGAGTGAGTGAGTGTGTGTGTGTGTGTGAGTGAGTGTGTGTGTGTGTGTGTGGGTGAGTGAGTGATGAGTGAGGGGTGGTGGTGTGGGTATGGAGCGTGTGTGAGATGACTGTGTGTGTGGAGGGTGTAGTGGGAGTGTGTTTGAGCTGAGTGAGTGTGTGTGAGTGAGTGATTGATTGATTGAGTGAGTGAGTGAGTGATTGATTGAGTGTGTGTGTGTGTGTGAGTGTTGTTAGTGAGTGAGTGAGTGTGTGTGAGAGAGTGTGTTTTTGTGTGTGTGTGTGAGTGAGTGAGTGGAGTGAGTGTGTGAGTGAGTGAGTGAGTGTTGTGTGAGGTGGGTGTGTGTGTTTGTGAGGTGGGTTGTGGTGTGTGTGTGGTGTGTGATTGTGTGAGTGAGTGATGAGTGAGTGTGTGTGGTGTGTGTGGAGCGCATTGTGTGATGAGTGTGTGTTGTTGTGAGTGTGTGTGTGGTGAGTGAGAGAGTGTGTGAGTGAGTGTGTGTGTGCGTGAGTGTGTGGTGGTGTGTGTGTGGGAGTGTGTTAGTGTGAGCGTGGGTTGTGTGATGTGTGAGTGAGTGATGTGGAGTGATTGTTTGTGTGCTTGAGTGAGTTGTGGTTGTTTGCGCGGTGTGCTGAGTGAGTCTGTGAGTCTGTTCTTGAGCGAGTGAGTGAGTGTGTGATTGAATGCGTGCGTGTGCCTGTGTGAGTGAGTGTTTGTGTGAGTGTTTGTGTGTGTGTGTGCGTGTGTGAGTGCGTGTGTGTGAGAGTGTTGTGTGTGTGTGTGTGTGGCTCGAGCAGCGTGGGTGAGTGTTTGAGTGTGATGTGTGTTGAGTGAGTGTGTTGTGCGTGTGTTGTGTGTGTGATGTTGTGTGTGGGAGTGTGTGTGTGTGTGAGTGAAAATACTCAGATGTAACCCCCTTTGAAATTGTTAACATTTTCATAACTAACTGTAATTTAATCACACATTTTTTCTCAGGAACTTGTAACTGATTACAGTTACATTTATTTTGTAATTAAATTACATAACTCCGATACATGTGACTAGTTACTCCCCAACACTGCTTATAATGCTTGCAATTGCCTCGATGTTCCTTAAAATTAAAATTTTTGCTGTGTCCATTTTTGAAGTGAGTGGGTGTCGAGTTTAATGTTAACATTATTTGTATTAAATGTATTTCTAAAATATAAACACTTAAGAAAAATAAAGCTTTTAAATAGATTTTTTCTTTTCCACAAAAGTTCTACTAAGTTTTACTTACTGAGTAGATTTATCACGACACCAACATCTTATGATGTTATTTCTTCTGTGGTGGATTTGTTTTTCAGTTTTTAATCTACAATAGCCTGTTGTTAAGCACTATATTGTCAACTATGTTGGGTACAGTGTTATGGTTTGCAATATCTTTATGATTTCATTTCAATTTGAGGGTAACATGCTCAAGAAAATAACGTGTGGTTGGTCAGGCAAACCATTGCAATTATGAGTCAAAATGGTGAAATGATCAACTACCTGTTAAATAAATGGTGCATGTGGATGGTTAGCGACTCAGTTTAAATGTATCTGATGATGTGCTTGTTACTGCAAAATCCATCTTGAATCTTCAGTGATAGTTGTCACGCTGTCTACAGTGTAGGAGCGAAGGAGCGAAGGAGCACGGAGACGAAGGAGATATACGTAGAACATCCAAAACAAAGGGTAACACAGGGCATGAGAGTACAACATGACGTTAACACTGAACAAAGGAAACCAGGAACACACACTACTATACTGTATATACACAAGACTAAATGAGGGTAATTGACGAGACACACCTGAAGCAAATGACTAATCAAACGAGAGGAAAGAGAGGAAGAAACTGGGTCATGGGGACCACATGAGGACAAAACACAACACAACAGGAACATAGGTCTGACAACAGTTACGCTTTGATGAAGCGAAGTCTTTGAAGAAACGAGACAAACGACTTCTGATAAATCACTCCCTCTTAAAGAGGTCAAAAAAACCCTCTGTCATCTTTTGATGCGATCGGAAGATGTGTGGTGTATGGGCTGACATTAATAAATTTGGATTTACATGAATTGCGTGTCATTGGATGTCATAGGTCAACAAGCAGATGTTGGTTGCTACTTTGTTTGCATGTTACTACAGCATGCACTAAGGATTTTAATCATGTCATGCAATATATGTCATGCAAAAATACTACGGCCATATTACCAATGTCAACATGTTAGAAAACATAACTAAATGAATGGAATAATTCTAGCGCTGTGTGTGTGTGTGTGTCAGGTCACACTAGAATGTGCTCATGAAAATCAATACTAAATAATTGTATCTATATAGAAATCAGGATATATTAGATCAATAACATTGTCAGAGGAGTTTACAGTAATATATTTAATCATGTCTGGCAACTTGACAAATCTGTTTTCAATGTTATTGGGATATATAAATGTTATAGTAACATTTAGTGATCTTTGTAAATGAACTACAAAGAGCATTTATTCATCCATGCAGGGCTTTTCAGCAGATTAATACAGTGTTACAGTGATTGTATTAACATTCTGTTGTGGGTTTTGTATATAATATAATGGCGCATAAATGTATCGTGTAGCTTTTTAACTACACCGGTTATTATTCTTATAAAAATAGCTGAAAAACATTTGTAAACCATATAATATATTTATTAGCTTCAGTTACATACAGAGACAGAACGCAGGTATCTACCGGTTGAAGGCACTTCGTATCAGATTGCAGAATAAATGGAAAATTAATCAAAATGATTTTATCCCCAAAAAAATATCAAGTAGTAGTAATACCTTTATTATCCGAACAGCTTTCATTGTCTATAGTCACAGTGTGGTTCATTTATTTTCAAGCATTTTTTTCCCCATATTGTTTGTGATCTCTTTGTAGATTATACAATGACAGCTATCCAAAAAAAAAGAAAGGTGAATAAAAGAGAATGAGTGATCTAGTGGAAATCTGCATGATGTCAGCAAAGGGACTCCACTCTTAAATGATGAAGGTCTTCCCCGATTATACTCCGATCTAGATTATTCAGAAAGAAAACCCCCAGCTCTGTCATTATGTGCAGTTAAAGATGACACAGCGATAGGTTTCCTGTACTGTTGCAACCCTTAAAGTGGATCATGCTGTGAAAAAGAAAGAAAGAGAGAGAGAGAGAACTGGTAGAAATCATGTTTTGATCAATTTTCACAGGACCCCCGTAGTAAAGTGCACATAGATCGTATCCGCTGCAAGCCGTGCAACAATCATCCAGTGTGGCCAAATCTGAAGGAATCAAAATGATAAGCGCCAACCAATTCCACCACGCATGATCCGAATCTCGAAAATCGATACAGCATAGTATGCGATTTTTCTCCGCGTAATACTGTCTCGCACCAACGGCCGCCAATTATCGATCTTCCATTATTATACTATTGGTAGAATAAATAAAATCAATTCTCTTTACAATCCCCTAGATGGATTGTGTGAGCTTTTCGGTGAGCGTCAGCGGGGTCACCTCCATGCAGTAAGCTTATAAAAACGAGTCGGCATCCGGCAAAGGTCTCAGGAAAGCCCCCGCTCCCCGATGTAGGGACTTACTTTGGATTGTGTAAACAGGAGACAGGATGCAAGTAGGGATGCACCGAACATTCTAAGGCTGTGCATATACTAAATAATAATCATCTGTCGTCGCCGCGTCAGTGTCTCATCTGGCCCGGCCTCGTCACTGCACGTTTTGACGCCCGCTCACTATTCCGATCTCATGAATGTGTACCACTCATCCGGAAAAGCAAAGTTCGCGCAAATACGCGCTGACAGGAGAACTTCTATGGCAGTATAGGCATGCTTGTTCCGGTTTGCAGTAGCACACTGTGTGCGTGTAACCAGCGGCAAGCCTCGAGCGCTCGTGCCCTCTCGTGAATCCAACACGGAAGTGACTAAAACTGCAGTTCGTCGACTGGCCGCTAGAGGCTGGCTCCCATAGACTCCCCATGTTAAAATGTCCAACTTTACAGCAGAAAAAAAAATGTTTACAGCCTGGTAAAAAAAAGTGCTTTTGGTCTATATAGGTATTTAGCCCTTCATGACAACTGTGAGGCGGTGAATTTTTTTATAACTCATCCGTTTAAATTATATTAAGCCTTAAAGTTCTGCATAATTAAGGGTGTGGCCATTTGAGTGACAGGTGGACTGCCGCTCTGCTTCAGAGTGTGAAACTCGCTAGACTGTGAACCTTAGAAAAATGTTTTTAAAGATTTTTATTTGTCCAGAAAAAAATAATTATGGGTAGGACACTGGAAATCGGCGATGAGCAGGGTTTAACTGAAATGATCTCAAACTTGATTTCTCGTCTAACCGCTACATGTTTAACTTAGTTGGGGGTAGTACTAGGTTGTGTTCGTGGGTGTGCACGGTGTCTCGCGAATGAGTGAGACTGTCCCCCAAGGCAAAACGCAGTAACTTATTACTATTTGGTGCGGATCACCATTTAGCAGAATCATTATAGTAACTCTGTATAAAATCTAGTGATCATGGCGAGAGCTATAAAACATTTCGACCGTAACAACAGACAAACTTCAACTTGAGGGATACGTTTTGCAACCAATTTAATTCTACACTGTTTCTTTTTTATCGAGTTACAAGAAAAGATATGAAACGGATTTAATTGCGAATAGTAACTGATATTGATGAACGGCTAAACAGATGCAGAGCACCATAACTTAATTTGAGCGATCTAAAACAAAATCAAAGAGCGGTAACTGATGTTACTGTGTTCGGCCTTGGTTTTTCCGGGGCTTTTCTCCAAGATACTTATACACATGATAATATGTCCCAAACACTCTCATCACTCATTTTCGCCAAAACTAAAGTTTACCGGTGTTTGTCTTTGCACGGCAGCACCATTTGTTGCCCCTTTTTTTTGCCTGAATAGTATCCGGGAGTGACGCTCGGTGACGTGCTGCCAAGATGGCGACTGTCGGCTCCGCCCACTTTAGGCTTCAAAAATGCTCTTCTGAACCCTACGAGTGCCGTCACGGACACTACGTCCATGTTGTTTACAGTCTGTGGCTGTAACATGCTGCAGGCTAGTTCAGCTGTACTGGGCAACGCTGGTAAAATGACGCTACCCTCTCGTGACACTATGCTCTGGTCAGATGCTGAATAATAGTTTTGTAGGACTATACATTATTTGGATAATTAGTCCAAAAAAACAACAACATATATCTGATTTTGTTACATAGAAGTGAATAAAAATAATGTATTGATATTTAATATTAATGTAACACTTTTCAATAAGGTTCTATTAGTTAATGTGTTAACTCTCATGAACAATACATTTATTACAGTGTTTATTAATCTTTCTTAATGTTAGTTAATAGAGTCGTTCATTAACTGTTAACAAGCACAGCTGTTGATTTTAATAATGCATTGTAAATGTTGAAATTACATAACTAAGATAGTAATGCTGAAGAACTATCGTTCATGTAACTAAGTAGTTACTACTGTGAGTCTTACTTGTTAACAGTCGTTACCAATATTAATATAAATTCGTCTGTCCCTTTTTTATTGCTGTTACTTTTCCGTAAAACAGTGTGGTTATTTATGGCTTGTGTTTTTTTTTCTCATTCAGTAATCATTAAAAATTTAGTTAAATTTAAAGTAGTACCAAATCTACTTTTATGTTATTTATAAGATAATAAATATCAATACAAGCTTTTCGGTTTCGGTTTTCGGGCCCAGATTTTCCTTTCTGTGCATCCCTAGATTAAATTAAAATTTAACAGTATTTACTTTTAAAATGCCCCCAAGTGCCTGAAGGGTTGACAACTTTAAGTACAAATTTCAAGTTGCAACTGTTCACACTAGCACGCAAGTGCACACCTGTTGTACATTTAATTAAGGTGACTAGATTAGACTGTAACACATAATAGTTGTAACAGCATAATAACACTGTTATGACAGTTTTTCATCGAAAGTGTCCCATTTTTGCACTGCAACAATAAACTCGAGTGAGATCAAAACTGAAAAATGTTCTTCCTTTAGCTAAAAGATGTTTGTCCTAACGTTTAACATAATTGGAAGGGGAAAAAGGGTAAATTCGTGCAATACATATTGTATCGTGATAATATTGTATCGTGGGGCCTCTGGTGATTCCCTCCCCTGTAGGAAAACCTTAGAAAGGTCATCTTAGAAATCCAAACATTTACAATCTTACGAACTAACAGCCTCAGCAAACCCCCTAGTTGAGATAAGACTTGTATCCTTCTGCATGATTTCACTATTCGATTCCAAGTTGACATCAGCGAAGTCTGGATTTTGCCACATTTTGCAATTAGACGTGATGTCAGCAGTAAACAAGGCGATAAGAGATGCCAGGATAAGAGCGTTCTCGTTACATCAGAGCTTTAGCGCTGAATATGATCACAAGCTGTTACATCATCAAGGTTTCTTCCAAGTCTTAAAATTCCACTTTGCACTGACGTTTGAGCAAAGCTCGTGTGTAATGGAGAGTGGAAAGAAAGCATGTGCCATTTACCAATTTGGAGCATCAAAACCACATCGATTGACAATTTCCTGAAATGAAATTACACTCTGATTCATGGCACAAACCAGAAAAGTGTTCCTTTTAATAATTCTGATATTAGACAGCATATCTTGTACAATTTTTCACATACAGTGTGTGCTATTAATTCACATAAAACTTCAAGTAACTTCTTCTCTCTTTAATGAGACGGCTGAGCTTGTTGGAAAAGTTGCCGTGGAAAAATATAATTAAAATGATAAGTACCCATCTTGCCAGCAAAGGCATAATTAACAGGCCTATAACTGAAATTTGATGCGCATGCAGCTCATATTATTACATTGCTTAAAACTGTGGCTCCCTTCCTGGACCTTAATGAGGCAGGATCCGTTTATAATTATAATAAATATAATCATATACACTAAATATTTATATGCATGTATATTTATGCAATACTGCACTACTTTTAGATTCGCTTTTATATATTTTGTCAGAAGGTTGTTCCATAAAAAAAATCGTTTTTGATTTATCTGACTGTTATTTCATATTACAGGGTTAAAGTGAAAAACAGTACATTAGAGTGTTTAAAAATGTAATGTTACTTTAGCATTATTATTGCAATAACCCTAATTGTTTTTTGCCTATAAAGTCGCTTTTCTGATTAACTTTCATATTTCAACTTTCATGTATAATTATGGTAGATATCTGTATATTTAAGGTATAGCACTTGCATATTATACATTATATCAGTTAATGAAATATACAATTATGAAATCTAAAAATATATGGACACCAAAAAGTTGCTACCTTTAAATTAGTGTAAAGTTAATTATCCAAACAAGCAATTACAGTTGGGGGGGGGTTGATTTGGTGTGAATAATTGTGCATCGCACATGTAAAGTCCCTAGTTGATGAGCTGATAAGAGATGAGCAATTGGAGAGCTTAAATATGGCTAAACACATCAGCACATATCAAGAAAGCGTCTCAACATGGCATATAGAATAGAGCTTTGCACCGCTGGTAAGTCTTGTTTTAAATTTCAACTTCATTTGTAAGGAATGAGACGATGTTAGAGTTCGTGTAGCACTTCCTCATTCTCTCAGCTTCTATGAAAAATAAAATAAACCAGCAGTTAATGATCATTTAGCTTAGATTATTTTCGTTTTTAGATCAAATCCCCTCGGCAAAGTTTCAGCTGTTTTTTGTATTGTTTGAGGTCTTTTAGCTGAGCGTTTCTCTTGCGTGTGTAGGTTTGCTCCTGCTGCTGTCTTTATTGCACACCGGTCAGTCTGCACATATTGTGGCTGCGCAGCAAATGGCAGAGTTGGGTAAAGATGCATTGACATATCTGGTGAGTATTTAAAAGCCTGTTTCTGCAGTATGAACTAAAAACATTAAATTTCCGTTCCGGTTGAGCAATCACCTACTAGTGGGTTGATAAAGAACATTACCCAAGACATATCATATGCAAGAAACACTAGCAGTCTTGAGCCAGGAAATGGCTCAAAACATAACTATTCTTCGGTTTTCTCAACGGTTTTTTTCATTGAGGGGGAAAAGCTCTAAAAAGTGACTGGTTGCTTCTTTTTCAAGGAGAATTCAGCAAAGTCGGCCCTGAGGCATCACACGGGCTCCCACTCAGCTGGATGCATTACGGAGGCAAAGAAGCACGAACACCTCAACTGCAATCTCATCGCCACGTTCAACTCCTACTTGCAGGAGGCAACTAATCTAACGAGGCTCAACAAAGAGCTGTGCAACAAGCTGAAAGCCATCGTACAGAGCGTTGAATATCTAAAGAACCTCAAGTGCAGAGGACATTCAACAACATGTGAGGCAGCCTTTCAAGGCAGTAAGGAAGCTCCTAAGAATTTAGACAAGCTGAGAAGCCTGCTTGTGCTTTACCTACAGTGGATTGTCAAACCCATGCAGTGATGGTACTTACTGCTAAACGTGCATCATTGCCATTTCTACAGATGCTTTCACTATTTATTTATTTTTGCTGGTTCAGTTATTTGTTGCTAGACATTATTTATTGTTTTTGGTTTTATTTATGTATTTATAAATGAATGCATTTTATAGCAGACAACTCATTACTGTCTTAGAATATTTCTGCATGTCAAGGAAAAAGGCATGAGAGGTTTAAAGATTTCAGATCAGTACCTTTATGCTTGTTTTCAAGCAGTCCCATTTTTGTGCAATCTGACAGATTATGTCAAATATGTGATATTTGTGTATTTAACATTGCAGTAGACATACATGCTTATTTATTTGAAATTAAATCGTTCCCTTTCAGTTGAAATCATTGTCCGTTGTATATTCCTTGTTCGTCTGTCAAAAACTCTAAAAACTTTGTGATGTACTCAATTGTTTGGTGAAACATAAAAATATTCAGCAAATTTTAAAGCTGTAAAATTAAGGGAATATAACTTATCAAGAAAATTTAACTCGACAAGTTAAGGTAACTTAAATAATAAATATTAAAATAATAATATACAATACTCGTCCCCAAAAACTAATATGCAGTTTCGATTTAGGCCGTTCGGCACAAATCTGAATGTCAAAGTGGCTATACTTCATGATGAGGTGTAGCACAATCAACCAGGTCAAACTGCATCAGCCAAAACATTTTTCACTTAATAGTTCCTCTTAATTAAACAATTGTTTATGCTCGCAAATGTTAAACCCTTTGAGCCAGTACGAACCAAGCTTAAACAGCCCACTTGAACCTTTTGTTAGTCAAACCAAATTTCTTTTGAGAGAGAGGGAACAATAGCAAATATAAATCTTGAGACAAAATTAACTTTGGATGTTAGGCTTCACTACACTACTCACATTAAAGGGATAGTTCACCCAAAAATGAAAATTTGATGTTTATCTGCTTGCCCCCAGGGCGTCTGAGATGTAGGTGACTTTGTTTCTTCAGTAGAACACATATTATGATTTTTAACTTTAACCGTTGCAGTCTGTCAGTCGTATAATGCATGGCAATGGTAACAAAATCTATGAGAGTAAAAAAAACATGCACAGACAAATCCAAATTAAACCTGCGGCTCGTGACGACACATTGATGTCCTAAGACACGATACGATCGGTTTGTGCCAGAAACCGAATAGTATTTATATTATTTTTTACCTCTAATACACCACTATGTCCAACTGTCTTTGGGCGCGCGCAGGCATCCTGTGCGTGTGGTGTGTACGCGCTCTGGTGTAGTTTACACAAGCGCCGGAAGTGATCTCTCGCGCGTATACGTCACTCATTGTTTACACAGTGCACAGTCATTGCAGAAGTGTTCCCTGCCACTGTGAAGATCTAAAGATATTTAGACGTACAGGTCATCACAATGGAAGACGATTTTGATATATCAACAGACCACGTGGAATTTTTTTGCCCAACCATATTTATTTGAACCAGAATACTCTGATCAAGAGCTCAGAGAGATGGAGGAAGCATCTGCTGCAGCAGCACGTCTTCAAGCCTCAGAGAGATCTCTTCAAAAGTGGTGGTGTTCTTGTAGTAAGTGTTGTGAGATGCCAACAGAAGTGGAGAGCATCTGTTGTCACGAATGGAACATAGCAATGCCACAACTACAAGACGCAGACGAGGACATTGCCGAGAGTGTCCCATCACACACCTGCCTGACTGAAGATCCAGAATTTTCTCCGCTGTTGAGCCGCAGCGTTTTGCACATTGTGTTTAGCTTGCCACGTATAAACTGGAGGCGACGTCCCCAAAGAACCTTTCAGTGAACAGTTTTTAAAAGAACACTTTTTTTTTAAATTGTGTAAACGAAAATATTAGACCCTTATCAGTTAGTAAACACTGTGACGTTTTTTTTATATGGTGGAGACAGAAAGATTCCCCTGACCGGTTCACTAATGCTAAGCAAGTTTTGTTTGCTTGTTTATTAACAATGACATGGAGAAAATTCGATTTTATCTGAATATGTAATGTCACTCACTGTCTGGGATCATGATTGTTATTTGAAAATGTTAACTTTAACGGAAGGAACCAGATTGGCTGACTCGTACACACTCACTCAATGGATTGACGATCTGACAGGAGTGGCCTGACACACCTCCCAGATTGTCTAGTAAATAGAAACTGAGGCCATATAAATCTTTAGATGCCTATAACAGTGGCAACTGTAAGCAAATGCAACAACTTGAAGACACACCTGACACATAACATGGGCCTTCACTGTTAGAGAGAGTATAGGCTACTATGTGTCAAAAAGTTTGATTTATTGCCCCTCAAAACCCCCCCCCTCCTATCATCAATGTACACCTCGTTGTTCGACACGCTGTTTCTCTGGTACACACCCCCACCGCCAGTGCTAACACCGTGCCATCGTACTGTTATCCAGCACTCCCAAATGCTCCCCATGGAACCATTTATGATTGTTGTGGGAAAGAAATAGGTGTTTGTTTTATGGTGGCGGGTGGGGTGTAATAATCTTTTTATAAGCCTAGTGTGCTAGTGTAAAGGCTTTCATTCCGTTGCAACACGGGTGGATAATGCCTACTTAGGACTGGGGTCGGTAACTGGGAAGTGTGATGTTATTACCGATATTTCCACACACACCCTGGAAGCTACACGTTCAAGAAAACCCCTCACTAACTTAAAAAGGATACTATAAACCTATGTCTGTGTTTCCAGAAAAGAGTAAAAACCAGGGGGTTAAGACGGATATTTAAGTGTTGTTAATTTAAAACTAGTTAGAGTTTTGTTGCAAGTTAGAAAATAAAATGAAAACTAGGCCGCTATCCATCTATCTAAACAAAACAAAAAAAGAGAAAAGTATCAGATAGTTCGTTAAACAATACGGCAGTTTTTTCTGTTACAATTTAAAACTATTTAGAGTTTGTTACCGGTTAGAAAATGAAATAAAAATGGTGTCTTGTCACCATGATCTGAAACAAAAAGTATCCTCTCCTTCCAGATAGTTAGTTAAACAATACGGCAGTTACGTTTTTTTAAAAGTTTGAGAGTTTGTTACCGGTTAGAAAATAAAATAAAAAATTGCTGACATCTCACCGTGATCTAAAAAAAAAATAAATAAAATAAAATAATATATATATATATACACACCCATGATTACTATTCAGAATACGTTCGTCTAAACGATACGCAGTTACGTTTTTAAAAGTTTGAGACGTTTTGTTACCTGTTAGAAAGACAAAAAAAATGCGACCTTATCCTTTTTTTTGTTTTTTTTGTTTTTTCTTTTTTTTTTCTTTTTTGTTTTTCTTTTTCTTTTTTATTTTTTTTTTTTTATTTTGTTTTTTTTTTTTTTTTTTTTAACACAAAAAAACCCAAAATTTTTTTTTTAAAAAAAATGTCGTTTTTTTTTTTTTTGATTTTTTTTTTTTGGGGGGGGGGGGGCTTACCATCTAAAACACATAACAAAACAAAAACATATCAACCGTTAAGCTAAAATACTTGTCAAACGTCTATGTTGCACTCTACCATTCACAATTTAAAACACTCATAAGTTTTTCACGTTAACCAAAGAAAAAAGTACCCTCTCATCTTACAATGTTTTCCGTCAGTTCATCCTCACACGCTGCTGTCAAAACACTGAATGAACTCAGGAGCGCACCTCTCAGGCCACACCTACAGCCCTCCCCTAACAACGATGGTGTGTTAATCACCCAAACCGGGGGTCTAACGTGTTTAAAAGGGGTTTCTGTTGAGAATAACCTCCTTACCTAGCCGCAAAATACAAACGGTATTTTTGTGAATTGGTAAAATAGGATATTATTCTGTAACAATGGCTGAGGCATCATCACCAAAAATCCTGAGAAGCGTGTTGAGGTTGCTATGAGCGATCTTACTCTGGCACCGAGGGAGATGAAACATGGTCCGTGTCTGGCCAGATTCCTCCACGAAACTTTGGATAATGTTAAGTATGAGTTTCATTTATCCGGTAACCGTATTTGCAGTTACAACTTTGACAAGAACAACCGGGAGGTCAGACTGAGTACCGTGGACAATGATGAGAGATTCACTTACGATACGTGCGACGACCCTGAGCTGTTTTTCACCGTAAAAGATTGGTGTTTATTTTACAACTACGTCTTGCGGGATCTAAAAGACGGATGCGATGAACCTCTGTTCATAGGGGAATGGAATGGTATCACACCAGGTATGAGGTACAGAGTACTAGGGGACCACGTTAACAAGTACGCTGATGATTACGTTTATATACTTTGTAGCGACCACAACTCGGACCTACCTGAACGCGCATGGCCAATATCTGAAGAGGATCATCTCAAATACTATACCATTAAATTTTTGTTTCAATGGAAAGACGTGTCTGCGTTAGAAGACATATTCGGTAAGATAGACAAATTGTTTAAGTGGTGCGAGGCGTTTGACAGATACAACAACATAAAATTGAGATTGTTTCACCCTGAATGGTGCGTGTCCAGTCGGAGAGGGGTTCACGTAGCTCCGCCTACATTCTATAATCATTAAATACAGACGACCCCCGTACTCTCAGAGGAAATACACTTCAAGCGATATCGCCACCAACATGACCCAAGAAAATACTTCAGCTCCTCCTAGTTTTGTATGCGACGACTCCGCATCCGCGCCGGGGACGTCGCCGGCCTATGCTACCTGGGTGAACAAATTCTGTACAGAACTCGGTTACCATAATCTCTCTTTCCTGGCAAAGTACAGACCTCCTCACACTGGATCATCTGACGCTACAACTTCTGAAGCCGTCTCGGACACAGTCGACGGCTGCATCGGTGTGACCAGTCATAAGCTCATTAAAGCTGTTGTTGCCATAATTCTGGAGCATCTGGTTGACAGACATCTGAAGAAAGATTGTTATGGTTGTCAGGTCGATCATCCTTCGCAAACACAACATTCATGTCTCTATGAGGCACCTGCGTACTATTTTCTGGGGTGTTTTGAACAACTGTCGCATAAACTGTCTAAACCTGATCTAAACCTCATTCTGGCCCGGACCTTGAAGCTGTTCGGTTTAACACCGCATCTGCAAAGAATTCAGGGTGTTGTCGACGCCGTTCTGTGTGAGCTCAGAGATGAGATGTAGATAGTGGAAGGCTTGGCTGAACTCAGGACGAAACTTGTGGATGAAACCTGCGAGCAGGCCGTTTACGACGCGGTTGACAGCTGGAAGAAGAGTGCAGCAACGGACTCTGAGTAACCAATGTCATGGGGAACCTCTGCAACACGACCAGGCTGACAAAGCTCTTATTTAAACAACGAATTAAGAGCGAGATAATATGTTTATTGTATAAGATTACCGATGATGATCATGAATGTTATGTGGATAATAAACGTTTAACGAAATTAAAAATCAAATGTGTATTGTGAGGGGTATGTTGAACGATTGGTGTGTTATGACAACCCAATGTATCGCAAATGGTTATAACCCCCGTATGACTGTTAAAAACATTCTCGAACTTATGCCTGAATGTGAAGAAAGTCTTAAAATAGGTAACATTTTATGTCTCTGTACTTATGTAACCGATGTGTGTGTAATGTTGTTGTTGTCAAGAAACGATCCGTTGGATGTATGTAAAATTATTGACATATTAGTTGAATACATGATAGTGAAAAATTTTGTAATGTGCCTGAAATTCCTTCGTTATCTAGATGATATATAATGTTATTGTACAACCAATCATATTTAACGTTTGTGTGTGTCCTCTATTGCAAATAAAAACCTTTTGACGCTAATTACTCTGTCATTATTTTCTGAAAAACAGTGAGGGTGAGATGTCTGAATTAATGAAAAAAGTGTACTACAACCCTACGAACCCCGGGTCTTTGGGGGGTAAAGAGCGCTTAAAACGGGGTGTGCTACAGGAATACGGTGTAACTCTGAAGGATAAAGAAGTGTCGGATTGGTTATCCGCTCAGGATGCTTACACATTACACAGAACCGCACCTATTAAATACAAACGGAATAGAGTAATGGTGTACGGGAAAGATGTACAGTTTCAAGCAGATCTGGTTGACATGACTGCTTATTCGAAAGAAAACGACGATATTAAGTTTTTACTGACTTGCATAGACGTTTTCAGTAAGTACGCTTGGGGCTCGCCCGCTGAAGAATAAGACGGGGCCGGAGGTTACGAAAGCGTTCACATCTATACTCAAAGAAAAACGTGTACCGCAAAAATTACAGACCGATAAAGGCACTGAATTTTTTAACAAACATTTCCAACAACTGATGAAAAAGCATAACATACATCATTTCGCTACAGCAAGTGATGTAAAAGCATCCGTAGTTGAACGTTTTAACCGGACTCTTCGATCAAGAATGGCTAGATTTTTAACAGCCATCAATTCAAAGCGTTACTACGATATCTTACAAGATCTCATAGGCGGATATAACGCAAGTTATCACAAATGCATTAAAATGCGGCCTTTAGACGTTCATAAAGAAAATGAAGAGGTCGTGTTTAATAATTTGTACGGAAAGCTGCATAAAGGCCCAACTGTATTTAGGTATAAAATAGGTGATGTTGTTAGGGTATCTAAAATTAGAAACTTATTTTCTAAGGGCTATGAGCAGAATTACACCGAAGAGTTTTTCACTATAGCCGTGTATACCTCAGACGCCATCTGTGTACAGATTACAAGATTACGATGGGGATGTTATCGACGGGTGTTTTTATGAAAAAGAATAAGATAAGATAAGTCGTTTAAAATAGAAAAGATTTAGATCGAAAAAAGAGTGGTCGCAAGGTGCTTTGTCTTGTCAAATGGCGGGGGTGGCCACCTAAATTTTCCTCATGGCTGCCAGAACGGGAGATCGCGGACATACAGAACCCCTTAAAGTAACAATGTGGTTGTCATAAACAGCATTTGTGAAAATCTGCATCATGGGCGAGGTCGGTTTTTACATTACGCTACCATGCAACGCATCAATGGATGTATATCCTGACAATATATTTCTAATTACAAAACAAGACTAGCGAAAAGCATGAACCTCAAAGGTCAATGGGAAGTCGGATTAATCAAATTTTACTACCCTATTTCCTGGTACACATTTAATGAGGAGGATGCACCATTTATTATTAACACCACCCCCAATATACTGGGTTATGATGAGAAAATTACGAAGAGGGTGAGGGTGTGATTATCTACATTAAAGAAAAAAACCTTCAAAACATATCTAAAGTATGTAATACGTTAAAACCGGGATATTACGAGGATGTATTGTTTCTGGTTTCTGGTAAGAGAGATAAATGCTAATCTACCACCGAGAGTGACACTTGGTTATGACCACATTAAAAATAGGATATTTCTAAAAGCACCGGTGAACATATCTTTGGTATTTTTCGGGAAGTTGGCTATTATTTTAGGATTAAAACCGAGTGTGGCTCTAGGATCTGTAAATCAACCTGGCGATGCTCATTTTGATGGTGCACCTGTTGTGACGTATGCACCGCATCAGGCTGACATAAGAGGGTCATATTATAGCATGTATATATACACTGATATGATCGAGTATCAACCAGTCGGTGATTCATATGTACCACTACTGAGAACTGTACATATAGACGGGACATCTAATGACTTCATCAGTGTTAGATTCGATAAACCACATTACGTAGCTGTGAATCTAATATTACAGACATTTGCATCGAGGTTAAAGATGACCAGAACAAGCACGTACGTTTCACTTACGGTAAAGTTGTTGCTAAACTTCACTTCAGACAGGTGAAATAGGTTTTTTTTTGTTTTAACAAAACTATTGCACAACTATGGACCCGGAACGAGTCGCATACTACCGGAACCTAGCCGGTAACGGGTTACCGGGATATGCAGGAGCACCGGTTATGTATGGTGCGGGGTTAGGAGGAATTTTTAGAGCCCTTTTCAGGACCGCTCTACCGCTGTTGAAAAGAGGTTTTAGTATAGCAAAACCGCATCTAAAAACTGCTGCAAGAAATATAGCTAGCGACGTTGTAACCACAGCCCTATCGAGATCGTATAACGAAAATAATAATAATAATAACGGACAAAACGGCAACGGGTTAATGGTTATGTCACGAGGGTCATTTAAACCACCCGGGGTGCGTATGCGTAGGGGGCGTGTCCACGTGAAGAAGTCTAAACGTACTAGTAAGAGACGTACAGGTGCAAAACGCATACGACGTGTCCGCGCGAAACGTGTAAAGAAAACCGTCCGTGTCAAAAGACCGCTGAACACTATTTTCTAAACATGGCTCTATTCCACAACATGTCGGAGGAATGTATTAAATCTGAGCTAGATTTATTTACAGTACCTATGACCCAGACATCAATTGAAAAAAATACGTACGTTGAAATACCGCCATTATCTGCAATAACGGATTCATCGCCTCTAGAATTCTTTATACCGGGGACGGGGGAACATTATACGGATTTGAATAATACTCTATTATACACGCGAATCAAGATAACCACGCCCGACGGATCTAATATAGCAGATGGTGCACCTGTTGGTTTAATAAATTACCCCGGTGCCTGTATATTCTCACAGGTGGATGTTTCTCTGGGCGATCGTCTGATAACACAGAGTTCCAGTACGTATCCCTACAGATGTTTGATCGAAGCACTGATTAATTTTGGAAAAGATACCCTCGAAAGTGTCTTTTCAGCCGGGTTGTTCTACAAAGATACGCCGGGTCACATGGATGCTACTGACCCCGCAGGAGAAAATACGGGGTTAATGAAGAGAGCTGCGTTTACCAACGCTAGTAACGTCGTAGAATTACTATCCCCCATTCATAGCGATATTTTCTTTCAAGAAAAATTAATGTTGAACGGCATAGATATAAAAATACGGCTGACCCGTGCTAAAGACGAGTTCTGTCTAATGCGAGATGACGCTATTGGTTATAAACTCCATATCATATCAGCATCTCTTTTTGTGAAAAAAGTTGCCGTTTCACCCGGTGTTCGGTTGGGACACGCTCAGGCACTTCTATCAACCACTGCTAAATATCCCATAGACCGTGTGTGTCTGAAGAATTTCTCTATACCGCCGGGGTCTCGCGTGTCAAATCAAGAACATCTTTTTCTCGGAACATTACCTAAATATGTAATTTTAGCAATGACAGAAAATACCTCCTTTTCAGGGGCGTATGATAAAAATCCTTTTGTTTTTAAACATTTTAACCTGGAATTTTTGGCTTTATACCTAGACGGTATCCAAATTCCATCCAAACCGTTTCAGCCAGAATATGAGAATGGTTCTGCTGTGAGGGACTTTTATCAACTCGTATTATCGACCGGAAGACACCTTAAAAATCAGCCTCTGGCAATAGATCGACAGGATTTTCTAAACGGATACACCCTCTATGCCTTTAATTTAACACCTGATGAAGATTGTTCTAATCATGTTTCACTAATTAGATCGGGAAATATTAGACTAGAAGCCCGATTCAGACAATCCATAACTATTATCGTATATGCGATTTTTGATTCAATCGTCGAGATATCCAATTGAAGTCAGGTGTTAGTCGATTATTACTGAGACATTGCGAGATGAATACGATCCAACTAACCGCTTTTATGGATAAATTTGCGCACAATACATGTTTTTTAGGAGTACTACCATGCGATTTTCTACCAAAAACACAGATAAAGATTTTACCGGCTATGCTTATTTTTAATACCGACCCCTCCACAAAACAGGGTCAACATTGGGTCGCTATCTACATAAACAAGGCTAGAGTTAGCTGTTTTTTTGATTGCTTCGGCGGATGTCTGAAAGATCCACGTTTTCCGAAGACCGTCCAAGGCCTTTTAAAAAACAATTCTATAGGTGTGCAATACTCTAACAAACATGTTCAAGACTTCACATGAGATACTTGCGGACAACATTGTGTGTTTTTTCTGTATTACATGTCAAAAGGATACGTTTATGAAAATATTGTTAAAATGTATTATGACGACTTGATTAAAAACGATAACATGGTTACTCGATTTGTAAAGAGACTGAAACCTTCTCTCTGCGATACGTTTAACTGTATTCAGTGCGTGCAGATCTGTAAAACGTCTCTGTAGTGCACCTAGAACTACCCTATTATTTCATGTTTAATAAATAAAAGACTATGTAATCATGAATATATTAATACGGCTGTACTGTATAAATAAAGACAATGTATAACCAGTCATCTTTTTTTCCGTCTTTTTATTAACATCAGGATGATAACTCAACACACGACTTAATACAAATATTTCAAACATATATTACAACAATGATATTAAAAAGCTAACCAGGCGTTAGCGTCAAGAGTCGGTGAATTAAACACATTTCCAACGGGGTTGCTAGTTTGTGTCGTAGTCTTTGGCGTA